>APFE030536880.1:3178-67350 GCA_000404065.3 Pinus taeda
GCGTGGAGCCCATGACACCTA
Source organism: Pinus taeda (assembly GCA_000404065.3). Classification (NCBI taxonomy): domain Eukaryota; kingdom Viridiplantae; phylum Streptophyta; class Pinopsida; order Pinales; family Pinaceae; genus Pinus; species Pinus taeda. The sequence goes on from APFE030536880.1 coordinate 3,200, forward strand.
GGTCAAGACCTTTTAGCCTTACATAGAAAACCCGAACCCAAGGAAAAACAAATAAAAATGTGACATGGCTCTTGGAAAGCCCGAGAACTTTCTTGCTTCACCACTGTCGGAAAAGCCCAAACCATCTGAGCCGTCCAAAAAAAGCACTAAGATCAACAGCCCAGGAAGAAATCGCTCAGTGAAAAACACCAATGTTTAATGGTCTTGCCCTCCAAGTTGCAAGGTTCGACTCAACTGTTGATCCCTATTAACTAAATCCCATGGATGAGATTGATATCGCCCCAGACAAGATGGTCTGACATTAGTGTGCGGGGAAGGGCAATTTTCGAAACCCTCTCCCTGCCACGTGTTGGAGGGTGAATGGCATCACTGCGAAATCTCCAAAACTGCTTCCCAATTGAAAGCGGTGCAATCAGCCAGAAACCACCTGGGAGGCGGTATTCCATGCCGAGACCCCGAATTCTTAAAAATCTGGCATCCGGAAAAAACATGGCTCTTCCTGTGCATGTGGATCTCCCTCGCCTAAACCTGGAAACCTGAAAAGATGAGAGGCTTGTCACTAAACGAAGATATAAGGGACTTGTTTCGTTCCCCACGATAAACATATATCTTCCTCTCACTTACTCTGGGAATATGAGCTACCAGACAAGGTTTTCTCCATGCCACAGAATCATTTATTAGATGTTGATGATACATGCAGGTGTTAAATGCAAAGGTAAAGTCAATTTGAATCCTGGTCCAAGGCTCTGTCCCTAAACTCCAACTTATCATTTTCTGCTTGTTCCTGTAAAACCACCTTTAACCTACTCTGAGGCAGCTCATGCCATTTAGATGCCACTCTATTCTCTGTGCTGATAACACCTTGGTTGGCTAGCAACTCTGCCAATTTGTTTTTCGACCTGCGAAAATGCTTAAATCCTACTGTACGGAGGCTTTGAAGGTGGTGCTGAATCCATTGAAAGCCATGAATTAGTCTCAAATTTTTTGAGACTTTTTCTGGCTTAGTACCTCCATTGATTTTCTTGACTGACTTGATAGTAAGTTCAGAGTCAGCTTCCACTATCACATTTTGCCTGTTTTCCTGACTCAGGAAATCCAAATATTGCTCCATAGCCATCAATTCCGCCAAGTTATTAGTAACATGTCCTAGATGATAGTGGAAGATGAAGAGGACACTACCATTCACATCTCTAAGCACCCCTCCATAACCAGCTGTACCCGGGTTGCCTTTTGAAGCTCCATTGATGTTGTATTTCAGATAACCCTTTGGAGGAGGATGCCAGAAATAATTTGTATCCCTCAGGGAGATAATATTTCTATCTAGACCCCGAGGAGAGATGCCTTGCAGGCCCAATTCACAGAGAATTCTCAGGTCAGTAGCCAAAGGAGGGTTCTTGGGGAAATTTCACACTATGGTACTAACCGTTTCCTTGAGTTGTTTTAAGATCAGCTCAAAAATGAAATGGGAAGCTCTCTTTTCATCTTTGAAGATTCGTTTGTTCCTCTCTTTCCAAACATTCCAAAAAATGAAGCTTGGAAAGAGGGCCAAAGCAGTGGCTAGAACTTCATTGTCTAAAAAATCTCTCCTCCAGTTGGTCAGGGTGTTGCAGATGTTATTTTTGTCTCTATCCGTCTGATGGAAAATAAAGGCAAAAGAGTCCCATAGACTAGAGGAGAACATACAACTGTTGAGAAAGTGCTCCATAGTTTCCTCTTGAGCTTCACAAAGCTGGCATTTGGAAGGTCCCAAAATGCCCCTCTTCGTAATATTGTCCTAGGTCATAATTTTCCTATGCTGAACAAGCCACATGAAAAGTTTAATTTTCATCCAGCCCTGGTGTCTCCAAAGGTTAAGACAATTTTTGTCTGGAGATTGAGAATTAAGTTCAAGGAGAATGAGTTTTCCTTCCTTGAGGTTAAAAACCCCCTCATTATTATTGCTCCATCTCAGCTGATCGTGGCCCTCAAATTTTAGAATATTCCTCTGATCTAACATTTCCTTAAGAGTTTTGCTTTAGCCTTCAGGGTGTTGTTATCCCTAAAATAAAAATTCCTCCAGATTCTCCATTTATCATTGTTATTGGTTTGCTCCCAAACGTCTTTCACCTTAGAAAGCCTATTGCTCTCAGTGTTTTCCTTGAGATCCCTTAGGTCTTCGTTTAATAAAATAGGTTCTTGTTGCCATCTATCCTCCTAGAACAAGGTGAGATTTCCTTCTCTGTTTTCCCAGAAGTTGTTTCCTTGGACCAAACTCCGGTTATCCCAGGCTTTGTTCCAAATGTGCGAGCCCTTTCTGTGACTTGACATTCTTATTAGATCATGGTTATGCCAGGTGCTGGCATATTTTTCTTTCCAAATGGTTTCCCACTATGCCTCTAGCTCTTTAACCCATCCCCACCATAATTTGGCACCTAGAACCTTGCTGAGTAAGTCAGGGTCATCAAAACCTAGCCCACCAAAGCTCTTAGGTTTGGAGATCTTATCCCAAGCTACCAAGGCCCATTTCTTACGATCCTCCCCCTTACCCCAAAAGAAGTCTCTCTAAATGGATCTAAGCTGATGTAGGACACTTTGAGGAGCTGGGCGAACAAATAGCATAAAGACAGGGATGGATTGAAGGACAGCTTTGGTTAGCACTAACCTACCAGCCAAATTTAGATATCTAAAGGTCCATTTCCTAACCTTGTCTTGCAATTTTTTAATAACAGGTTCCCATATCCTCTTGTGTAAGGGTTTGGTAGTGAGAGGAACTCCCAAATATTTCGAGGGGAGGAGCTCCCTTTGGAAGCCCAGAATTCTTGCTATATTTCTTTGAATAGCAATATGAGCATTAAAGAAAAAAAAAAGGATTTAGAGAGATTTACCTCCAAATCTGAAGCCATGGAAAAGTCTTTCAGGATTTTATTATAGGAAAGGGCTTCCTTAACTGTGGGGATCCCTTGTAGAATGGTATCATACACAAATTGTTGATGTGTTAAAGCACGACCCTCTTCAGAAAGTTGGAGACCTTTGACTGATCCCACTACCTTGGCATGTCTGATTTTTTGTCGTAGCCCTTCCATCATGAGTATAAAAAGAAAGGGGGAGAGTGGATCTCCCTGCCTTAAGCCTCTTGAAGGAGTGAAAGTCTCCGAGGGTGAACCATTAACCAGGATTGAAAAGCTAGGTGAAGTGACTAGGGCCATAACGCATCTGATCCAGTTATGATCAAACCCAAAATCAGCAAGAACTTTTCTTATGTATGTCCAGTTTAGCTTATCATAGGCTTTGGCTATGTCCAGTTGCATGATCATACCATCTTTCTTATTGTTTGTCAACAAGTGAACCACCTCATGAGCTTGAATGATATTTTCGAGGATTTGTCTGCCTTCCACATATCTTGATTGTTTTTCTGCCACCGGGGTAGGAAGAAGGGGTTTGAGTCTATTGGAAACCACTTTGGAGATACTTTTGTAGACAACATTGCACAAGGCAATGGGTCTGAACCTTTCAGGAGTAAGGGCCACATCCTATTTATGGATCAGGGCGATAAAGGTGGTGTTAAGCACCTTTAGGATAGTTTTATCCCTCCTTGAGTCTTCCACCACATTCAGAATGTCTTGTTTTACTATATTCCAACAGCCTTTGAAGAAGTCTACATTGAACCCATCTAGACCTAGTGCCTTGCCATTTTGCATCTGTTTAAGGACCTCCATGACCTCCTCTTCTGACACTGGTCTGTTGAGGTTGAAATTTTCTTGTTTGGAGACTAGCTTAGGTATATGCATAGAAATATCCCTGATAGATTTATCTCTATTAGTGTAGGTTTCCTGAGCAATGCCTTGAAAGTGATGAACTAGCACATTTTCGATTTCTTCATGCATGCTGAGCATGTTACCTTTCTTGTCCTTAATAGTAGAAATCCTGTTGTGAGCTCTGTTCACCATAGTGGATCTATGGAAGAATCTGGTGTTGCGATATCCTTCTTTTAGCCATTGCACTCTGAATTTCTGCCTCCAAAAAATTTCCTCTTGCTTACATAAGTTCTCCTAGTCTTGTTGATATTTAGTGCTCCTTATCAAAACCCTCTGTAATAAGGGGTTGGTTGAGTTTCTGCATTTTTCCTTCCACAATTTTTTTCTTCAAAAATGTTGCCATATTCCTTCTTATTCCACTCCTTAAGCTGGAGTTTAATGTGTTTGATTATTTTTTGAAGAAGGAACATTCTTGTACCTTGAATATCCAAATCTTTTGTCCACCAGATAGCAATGTTGTTATAGAAGTGTTGGTGGGAGAGCCAGATGTTCTCAAATCTGAAAGGTCTATTGTTAGGTTTGCCAATACCCTAAATGTCCAGTTGAATTGGCCAGTGATCTGAGCCTCCAAAGGGAAGAACACTCACAACTATGTCCTTGTCCTTGATCATAAGATCTTCTGAAATTATAAATCTTTCCAGTTTGGAGGCCACTTGAGACTCTCCTCCTCTTTTATTGTTCCAAGTAAATGTACCATTATTCATAGCGATATCCACAGGCTTCATACTATCTATGAAGGTTTGAAAAGCACAAGAATCTTTGGTTAGAACTCTAGTTCCTCCTTTTTTTTTCGACAGCGTTTTTATCATATTGAAATCAGCCCCCAGGATCTAGGGGATTTTTGCATGACGTTCCCTGAGCTTCTGCAGTGAATCAAGAAACAAGATTTTACCCTGCATCCTTTGGGGGCTGTACACATTTTTAACTAAGTACATTTCCTTATTTCCTACTGGCTGAATGACAACTAAAGGATAATATCTAGATGCTTCGACATCTATCATGTCAATATTTTGGTGGTTCCAAAGCGTGAGAATTCCTCTAGCTGTATTCTCTACTTTGACTTCCAAAAAATCAAATCTATTGAGCCATTTACTGTGAATCTCTTTTATTTTTTGAATGGAACATTTAGTTTCCTGAATGAAGATCACATCCAAGGCTACTTGTTTCATTCTATTACTTAATAATATTTTTTTTCTTTTACTACCTAGACCTCTTATATTCCAAGAAGTGAACTTCATTATCAAATATTTTTAAAGGAGTAACTAGATAGGTTTTTCATCTTACCTGAATCTATCATTAGCTTCCCACATTCCATTAATAGCTCGTTCTATTTTTTTCGGCCTCTTTTCTTTCCTGGGATTCTTCGTGCTAATTCTGGTGTGGCTTTCATAGCTTTCACTCCTTCATTACCTTGTTTTTCATTCTTCTTTAGCTTTTCGGATCCTTTGTTATGAGTTTTCTAGATGAACAGCTACTGCACTATGTGGAACTCCATTTGAGGTAACAAATCCAGTCCCTATTTGGTTCCTTGTTTCAAGAAGCCTTGTAGATATAGATTCTCTTTCTCCAAAATTTCCTGTAGTTCGTGATCCTCCATCTCCATGTTTCTCTGGGTCATTTCCCGATCCATTTCCAATTCCGCATCACTCATAATGTCTTCTTTCTACTTTTTTCTATTTTGTGTTTGCTCCTCATTGTCTTCTTTCTCTTCCTCTACTGGACTGCCTCCCTGGACCTGATCTGCTTGTCTCGTCAATTCTTCCTCTACTAGGGTTTGAAACCTGTTTTGGCTAGCCTGCTGCTTGTCTGTCTGAAGTAGTTTTGGTCCCCTTTTTCTCCCTTTTCCTTTCTTGACCACCTTGTGAAAGCTTTCTGAATCTTTCATGGTGTTAGTTTTACTTATGTTTCCTGTTTTACTGAGAGGGAAATCTTTGAATAAGTGACCATACTCATGGCATTTTCAACATCTGAAAGGGATGTGTTCATAATCCACTATTTGTACCCATTCTTCATCCAATACTTCCAATATTACCTCATCCAGCAGGGCTCCAAAGAGGTCCATCTCCACACATAACCTTGCAAAGGATGTGTATTTTCCTTTCTAGTGGCCTCAGAGGCTTTGACAAAATGCCCTAGCTTATTTCCTATGGCAGATAAGGATTCCAGTTGCCAATAATCCAAAGGTATAGAGTCTTACCCAGACCGGGACCGAGGTGAAAGTTTCGCATTCAGGGACAAAATTCATCATCCATGGTCGCATATAGAGGCCTTCAACTACGTAAAAGTAGGGTCCTCCTTCAAACACTCTGTCCTTGTCTTCAATGTTTGCAAAAACTACAGTAAAGAATCCTTTTGATCCCAGGTGAAGTTCTATGCTACCTTTTGATTTCCGATTATATTTTATCCATGTTTGTAAAGCTTTCTCAGTGGTCCATGAGCCCATGAATTTACAAATTATTGCATACGTCTCCATGTGGTCCCTATGTGCCCTCAGTGTAGGTTCATTCAACACTACTTGGGGCGCGATTGAGGTTTTGGGCTTGCATGGTCCTTTTGGCGCTTTGCCTTTTATATTCTATTATTTGTCTTCTTCCTCATTGTCTTTAGTGTAGTTGCTTTCCCTGGTTTTGGTGCCATTATGCCCCTCTTCTTTATCTCTCTGCCTCACATTTTCATAAGGATCTTTGTCCTCCTCAATTGGTTTCTTGCCCCTGCCAACCACTATCTGCTTAAAGGAGGGAGTGGAGCTCCCTCCCTTGCATCCCTCCATGTAGAACCATCTTTGAATCTCACAACCTTAGCTCACCGGCTCATGCGCTCCTCCCATCTCTCTCTCCCCTAAACTCAGTTTAGAACTTCCCAAGAGCTTCTCCTTCCCAATAATACAAAGTTTTAAATTGAATGGATTCCTTTTATTGATGCCTGTGTTAATTCCCATATCATGAATTGGCATTCCATTCTATCTGACAACCTAGCTACCACCATTACCGAATATCGACAAAAGAAAGCCTCCTTCTCAGATAACCTCCCTCCCTTCTATTTTAGTGCCTACATTATGGATGTTATCTGTTTCTACACAATATTTCCAACTATTGGTTGGAAATGGACCTTATAAGATCCTTACCCAATCCATCTCAGTCATAAACAAATATGGGAATCACATTACATACCTCACTTTTATAATATATTCCATGTTATTGTGTTGCCCTTATGTTATCACTCAGATTTTCCTAGAAGTTGTAAGAAGAAGGGAAGAGGTCTGAGGTAACCACAAACAAACTTTTAAGTACAAAATCTAGCCAATCTATACTCAGAGAGGGCTCTCTCTTTATGATTTACCTTTGTTTATGGGATATTAGGCTAGTTATGAAAGCTTGGGGGGTTTTGATTGTGTTTGGTGGTGGAATTCTGGAGAAAATGGATAGAACAGAGTATCTCAGGCCATTGGGCTATAGAGTTAATTGAACATGGCTTAATTGGATCAGGTTTTTCAAGAAAGGAAGCCTTCACAAGGCAAGATAGCTAAACAGGGAACAAATGGTAACTTGAAAAGATGGAATGGACTTAAAAGGGAAGAAGGGAAATTAAGAATCCTTCAACATGTTTTAAGAAGAAGGAAAGTGGATGATCACTAATAAAATGCAATTAAGAATTTCTTATTAAATGATCAAAATGAAAAACTAAGAAGCAGGAGAAATTAAGAATTCCTTGCCTATGATAGTTTGGAAGAAAACATTTAGAATAAAAACGATTTTAAAGACAGATTACACTTAAGCACTTTCTGAATTATACTTTTTCGTTTTAATATTTAGATATGAAACACAATTGAAATATTAAACTAAGAAACAATAACACATGAGATATAGAATACTTATTTGTCCAATGCTTGACACATGAATCCTGTAAAAATTCATTTTCTTTATTTCTTCATCCAGTCAGCCATATAAGAATTGTCCAATAGCTTTTCTTTTCCAAAATAATAAGTCTATAGAAATGTCTAAGAATCCACCCCCAGTACTTCGAATGAGGAAGTAATTATACAAAAATTTAAAATAAAAATACCTCTTAACAAAGAGAGATATAATTTAGGAATCCTAACTACATGTTACATAAAAGTAGAGATAGATGGTCTCGAAGATAGAATAAAAAAGTGAATTGATGGCTTGTTGTCCCTATTTTTGTGAATGAGCTGGAAGCAAGCCCTGTGATTGAGCAGCTTGTTGTCTAGCTCGTAATTTAGTGTTGGTTGTTTGCTTTTCATCTTCTTATTGATACTCTTTGACGTGTTCTGATACTCTTTACCTGTTTTATCCTTATTTACCTATTTACCAAAATTTACCATGGTAAATACTGAAAATTTACTTTTTACCAAGGTAAATTACAAAATCTTTGTCATGTCCGTCCACCAATCTTACTTTGGTATTTTGGTTCTCTGAAGTTTTTTGAAGATCTCATCAGCCTCAATGTATTTGACAAAATTAGGTTGAACTAGAAATACATGTTTTATCTCATGTTCAATATAGAAAAGGTTCTCTAGACTGTCATAGAGAACTCTGCCTGTAGGTAGTGCCTTGGGTGTAGATGCACTAGTTGGTGAACTAGCCTGATTGTCTGCATACTGAGCCAACTTGTCAACATAGTCTATATGTCTCATCAATTTCTCATTAATTACTAAAGGACTGGAAACTCCTTTTCTCTGCAAAATACCAAACTTCTCCATAAAATCATTAATTTCCTCTTGCATTTTTTGGCATTTCCTTTCCAAATTCTGCATCAGAGACCTTTTGTTCAATACCTTTTTAACTTCTAGAATAGTCCCAGATCTTCTAGCTGGTACTTATTTCTGATGTTCAAGAAATTTATTAGCCTGATTGCTTCCTCAGGATTCCCTCCTAGCTCTTCTTTGGTTTTCTAGATTTATTCAAGAGCTACTTTTACCAAGTCAATCTATTCAAAAATTATTTGTATGGATGACCAAGCATCATTTATTGATTGAGTGATGTGGGCCCAAAGAATCTTCCTAATGTCTGTTAAGGGCTTCTCAAAGGTGAGGTATTTATCTAATGTTTTCACCTACTGTGCCAAGCCTTTATTCTTCCTCACCTCTTCAGCAAAATTGATTTTGGAGACATCATATTTCTGTTCTAAAGTAACAAAGATTTCTCAAGGCAGCTATGTCTTTATCTTTCTTCTTAATCAAGGCTTTTGCAACTTTCACATCATTTGGGTTATGACCCAGTCCAATGACAAACTCTTCTAGTGATTTAATCCTATTATCCTTAGCTTGTAAAGAAACTTTTTCTAGCTGTAACTGAGCAGTTGTATTATTCAAAGAATTTTCTAATCTTTGAGCCATCATGGCTTTACTAGTCAATGTTGAATATACCATTTCCATTGTCTGCTTATGTAACTCAATCTGATCTAGGGGGTGAATGTTTCATGAAGGGGTGTGATGATTGATGAATGAGCTTAAGTACTTAGGATTTTTAAATTATTGGGCCGAGAGTCCGGTCCCTCCAAAAGTCAAAGAAATGCTCTAAGGCCCTCTAATTTGATAGATACCTTGGCACTTAGGGGAAATTAGTGAAAATTTAGGGGAAATGAGTAGGGGAGTTAATTATTTTGACTTTGCTTGCTTGATATGTATTTCATGTGATGTATTCCATTTTCCTTATGATGATTGTGAAAAGATTTGCACATTTTAAACTCATCATTCACCATATGTTATTCTGCAACCATCATTTACTTACCCTACCTACTTAACCTAGCATTTTTACTTCTTTATTTGGGTGCGCTTAGACTGGAAAACCCTTGTCAAACTTTTTTTCTTTTACATGGTAATGCCTATCTAAGTCTACACTTATTATATCCAAGGGTTCAGATTAAAATGTTGAGTTCCTTTTTCACTTTACTTATCTACCAAGATTACACTATTTGGTCAGATCTTTATTCTCTATTTCTACAACATGAAATTGAAAAATGAATTAGCCAAACTTACACTATTTGACTATTCATGAATTGTAGCATAGGTGACAAATTGCACACAATTGTTTATTATACAAAAGAAAAAAGTAGTGGCATTTAGACTTGCACACTTTCTTGGTCTTTCTTTTGTTGGGGTTCATTTTCTTTCATTTTTTGACCATATTTTATTCTTTTCACCCTTTGATTTTTCTTTTAGGGTATACCCTCTTTACATTTTTTATTTTTTGAATTTTTTACAAGTATGGAAAACCTTTGCAACAAGTAAAGGTATGAACATATTACATAGCTCAGTAATTCAATCATGATATATGACACCTATTAGTATAGGGGCATAATAGTGGCTCCACTTGGGGATGGATTTTCCTTGTGGAAATCAAGAACAGTAGATCAGTGGCCTTCTGAATGACTTTGATTATGTTCTGTAATCTCCTTCTTCTTGTTTCTTTATTGTATATATGACAATGATACTCTTAAAGCTTAGGGCCTTCTCTTCAGGCTTCAGCACCAAAATGTTACTATCCAATCAAAATTGTGACATTACAAAGGATATAATATATACATGTTAAGAACATGGTAACATTAGTAAGTAGGATTAACATAATGTTTCAACATCTGACCATTCACTGGTCCTTCGTCTGCTTCTATACCATCTAAATTTTTTAGAAAATATGTATTGTTTCCCTTGAAAGCATAGATGATGTATGGTCCTTTCCATAGAAAGTCAAACTTCCCATTTTTCTCCCTATCGTCTCTTCTAGAATCCCATCTTAACACTTTGTTTCCAAGGTAGAAATCTTCTGCCTTGGTTCTTTTATCAAATATCTTCCTAAGCTTTTCTTGCAACACTTGGGATCTTTCGTATACCTCCTCTTTGGTCTGCTGTAAATTGATAGTCTGGTTTATCCTTCTTTGAATATCATTAAATTCTACTTAAGATTCTTGGAGTAGTTTCATAACAGGAACACCTAGTGATGAAGGAAAAATAGATTCCATGCCATATACTAACTCATAAGGACTGATTCCAATTGATTTTTTGGTTGCAAGCCTGTCTTCCCATAATGCATTTATCAATTTCTTGTTCAAAGTCTTCTTGTTTTCTTCTGACAGTTTTTTAATGATATTAATTAGACTCTTTTTGGAAGATTCAACCAGTTCATTCCCTTGAGGGTAATAGGTTGTGGAATGGCCCAGTGTAATGTGGTACTTGTTACAGAAACTGATCATCTTTTTTTATTTGAAAGCTACAACATTATCAGTAATGATTTTAGTAGGCCAACCAAACCTGGACAATATATTGGTTTTTAAGAAACCTATGATTACTGTGTCATTGGCCTGTCTTGAGGGGATGGCCTCTATCCATTTAGTAAAATAGTCAGTGGCAGTGAGTATCCATTTGTGTTGACCTGAAGAAGGAGGATGGATTTCACCAATGAAGTCAATACCCCATTACTAAAAGGGTTTCTCGGTAGAAATGTGTTTCAGGGGTAAAGGTAACAATTTTCTTTTGCCTTTAGAAATTTGACATTTATGGCAAGAAGTCACAAATTTCTTCACATCTGCAAACAAGGTTGGCCAATAGAATCCAGCCCTTAGGATTTTATCTGCAGTTGATTTCCAATATAGGTGTCCACCATAGTCTCCTGCATGAAATTCTTGGAGAGCCTTGTCAGCTTCATCTTTTAATAAACAATTCAATAAAATTCCTTCATGATTTTCCAAAAAAAAGAGTATTATCTAAGATGCAAAACTTTGAAGCTTTCATTTTTAAAAACCTATTTTTTGTTCTGGATAACCCTGGAGGAGCCTGCAGTTTTTGTAAAACATAAATTACATCAGTATACCAAGGTGAGTCTAAAAAGGACTGACTAATTTGTGGAGTCGCCATCTCCTGCTCATCATCCAATTCATTTATGTCCAGGGCTTGACAATTGGTTTCTGCCATGAGTTTGGACAATCCCTATCCTTTTATCAGTTTTGTAGGTTTTATCTCTATATCATACTCTAAGATGGTAGAAATCCACTTACCCCTTTTGCCATCAATTCCACCCTGAGTTAAGATGTATTTGACAACTGCATTAGGTACATAAGCTATCACATGAGAGTATAATATGTAGACTCTGAAGTCTTTGATGGCTTTTACAAGTGTAAAAGCTTGTTTCTCCATGATTTTGTATTTTAATGATGCATCTTTGAGTGCTTTACTAAAAAAGTCTATAGGTTTTTCACATCCCTGGTCATCCTTTTGTAATAAAACAATTGTTATGGTGTGTTCTGAGGCAAAAGAAAAAATTATGAAGTCTCTATCAAATTGAGGACTTGTAAGGACCGGTGTTTTGGTTAAAGCCATTTTGATTTCTTCAAATGATTGCTTGGCTTCTACTGTCCATCTGATACTTGAATCCTTTTTTAACATGTCATTTAGTAGCCTAATGAGATCAGCTAGGTTAGATATGAATCTTCTCAAAAAATTTATCTTCCCTAGGAAAGCTTGAAGTTCTTTAATACTTCTTGGATGAGGTACCTGTAATATAGCTTCGATCCTAGCAAGATCAATCTGAATACCATCCTTGGAAATGATATGACCTAAAATATTACCTTCCTCCATACCGAATAAGGACTTCTTTGGATTCAAATAAATTCCATATTTCCTACATTTTAAAAAGACTTGTCTAAGATGGTCCAAGTGCTGCTGATATGATTTAGAAAAAACAGTTACAGCATCCAGATATATAACAAGAAAATCATGAATTTATTTGGAAAAGGTAATGTCCATTGCCCTTTGGAAAGTTTCTCCCTCATTTTTTAGTCCAAATGGCATCTTGAGGTACATAAAAGTGCCCTATGGTGTTGTAAAAGAAGTTTTTCTTGGTCATCAGGATGAACCAAAATCTGGTTATATCCTGAAAACCCATCTAAAAGAGAAATTCTAGAAGAACCCACTACCCTTTGCAAAATATGATCCATCTTGGGTAAAGGATATTTGTCTTTAAGGGAGATCTTATTCACATTTATCAGATCAACACATGACCTTATTTTCCTAGTTTTCTTCCTAGTAGGAACTAAATTAGACACCTACTCCGAAAATCTGATAGGGGCAATAATCCTTGCTTCATACATACGTTTAGTTTTTTTCAATTAATGGTAATAGAATAGGGTTGATTTTTTCGAGTTTTTGCTTAAAGGGCTTTAGATTTTCTTTTAGAGGTATATATGCTGAATAATGGAGGTGTCATATGACTTCAGATCTTCGTAACTCCAGGCAAAGACATCCTGGAATTCTCTCATGAGTTCAACATATTTTAACTTATGATCAGGAGGTAAGGACTTTGATACTTTTATCATCTTTGGATTGTCCTTTGTACCTAAGTTGTATTCCTTAATATCTGATTTTAGTGGTTCCATCTTAGGTTTCTTGGGGATGTCATTGGAATCAAAGAGGTCTTCAAGGGGAGTCAATCCTTTTGGTAAATGATTATATTTTAAGTCAATAACCTCTGTTTCCTCATCAATTATTTCATCTAGGTCCATTTGTTTCAGGTTGTGTACTTCTTTTTGTGTGAATTTTGTGTGATGAAGCATATTTATTGAATCCTTATCTAAAATGTTTGTTTCTACCTCATCTATTTGATTAGAGTTAATGTCTATATCAACATCTATGTAACTATTAGAAAACTCTTCATCTAAAGTTAAAAAATGATTGATCTTCTCATCACTATCAAAGACCTACCGGTTCTTTAGATTATCAGGGATGGCTGGTAGATGCCTAATTTCAATAGTGAACTGATGATTAGGTTTGAAAGGTAATTTGCAGGTGTTGGCAAACATGGCCAGGCTATGGACTTGCAAGTTATGTTTTCTAGGGGTTGTAGCAAGCTGAGTTTCCAAAAAAGTATTGAGAATTTCTATGATTTTTCCTCTGTAATATCCTAATCTAGGATCCCTAGTTAAATATTTCCCTTTGATCTGTTTAATGATTAATTTTGAATCTCATATGACAAATAATATAATTGCTCCTAATCTTTTGACAAGTTTAAGACCCACCAAGAGAGCCTCATACTCTGCCATATTATTGGTGCACTTAAAATTTAATCTGTAGGCATGGCCTTCAACATGATCATTTTCTAAATTGTACACTCACACTCCTGCTCGTGCCCCTAATTTATTGACTAGCCATCAAATTCTAAATGCCAAAGAATTTCATGCTCATAATTGGTGTCTAGGGTGGTAGGAATTTGTTTAACAGTGGGATCTGGTTTCTCTTTATCATCTAGTTTTTCTTTGGTATCTCATATTTCCTGAATCTAAATACTTGATTTTTCTTTTTAATATCTTTTAGTTTTGCTGCTAAAACTTCTAAAGTATTGGGAGGATTGGTTTCAGCATTATAAAGAATGAATGAGTCCATATTAGAGTGTACTGAGTAGATGAGGAAATTTTGAGGTTTTTCTTGACTACTTACTACATATTTCATCAATGTTTCTCTATATAGTTTCTTTAGTTAGCCAAAAACCGAGATAGTAGCATATGACATATCCAATTGAAGTGATCCCTGAAGCTTAGCACCCCAGGACCTAGATAATAACATGACATATTTTGGTGGTATATCTGCTACCACTATATCCATTAAAATTGTTTTTGCTGGGTATTGAACCAAAGAGACACACAAGTCTTTTACCAATCCTAAACATCTTACCTGACTAGAATCAAAAGAAAACAGAGCTTTGTATGGTGTAGTGATGTCTAGGTCTAGCTTTTCCATTATAGACTTGGGCATGAGGTTATGAGATGCCCCAGAGTCAAACATGGCATTGTGAAGAATTTTATCATGTATGTTTAAGCTCACATAGAAGGGAGGAATTCCTCCTTCTAAATGTTTTCCATTTACTTATAAGCCAAATATTAATTTGGGTTGGTCGTCAAAAACATTAACTGAGTCTTTAGTTCCGTAATTTTTAGTGATCTATTGAATTGAGTTCGGTAAGCATCATGTTTAGCTAATTTAGATAATGGGATGACAATTTTCAGCTTACCTACTTTAGTTTCCATATTAAAGGGTTTTTCTATTTGGGATCTTGGATTTCGAATAGTAACATTCTCTCTATTTTTTGTATATTCTGTGTTTTTCTCCTTTTTAGGAGTGGGGTTATGATTTGCAGTTTCTCCTGAATGAAATTTTGGTGGTTCTTCCACATTTCCCTTGGAAGGAAGAGAAGTGGAGGACTACTTATTATTTGGTTGATTATCGTAAACATCTTCAATTATTGGGTTAGAAGGGTTATTGTTTGATCTAGAAAGAATATGTACAGGTGTAGTGATTGTCTTACCTTTTATTGGTTGTTTCGGAACCATTGGCTTGCTTGCTTCAGGAAAATCAATTCTCCTACTTCTTAGGTTGTATTGTTTATGCACCTCAAAGATGGTTGTGTCATATCCTTCCTTGAAGTCAAATGATTCACCTGACTGAGTTTGAAATTGTTTAAGAATGTGAGCTTCTTGATCTTCTTGGGTTAGAAATTTTTTTTTTTCATTATTGAGTCCCATCAGATTTATTTGAGTATCTTCTACTGGATCTTCAGAGTTGGAAGCTTCTGCATAATTCTCCTAGAAATGGGGTCTAATGTTTTGGTCTGGACCAGTCTTCCCAGTGTTCTGGTTCTGATTTTTTCAGAAATTAGGATTTCTCCTTGTGTTGGTTGGCTAACCATCCCAAGGGGCTTTCCTTTCAATTGTTTCCACTCGGTCTCCTAATCTATCGATCCCTTTAATTATGGAATTTAGTTTCTGTTCAAAGGGTGAGGCTTCTTCCTTTACTGGTATCCTCCCGTCACTCCTAGCCTTGGCTCTTTTAGACATCAGGTTGGCTTCAACATTGACAGCTATGCTTTGCATATCCTCCAAAGTTGTAGGGGCTCGTTCTCTCAGCTGGAAGGCCATATCATATCAAATCCATCAGGGAATTTGATTAAGGCTAAATCAGGTGGGGGTTTCAGGATTTGAGGGATGGCATTATAGACATTGTTGAATCTAGTGCAGTAATCCTGCACAATTTCTTTTGTTCCTCTCTTTAGGTTTTCATACTCAGATAGAATCTGAAGAGGATCTTTCTTTTTCTCCCATCGGTTGAGGAATTTTCTATGGAGAGTTTCTAGGCTGTCTATACTATTTGTTTCTAAAGCTCTAAACCAAGTTTTGACTTCCTCGGTTGGACTCTGAACGAATATTCTCAATCATACATCATCAGCATCTATTTCGTAAATTTCAAAATAATCAGTCATCTTTTTGGTGTGTTGTTGGGTTGTATAGGTACCAGTACCATCAAATTGAGTGATCTTACTTTGGTAGTCCTGGGGCATGGCACTTAAGTTTGCTAGTAGAACCAGGGGTGTATACCTGTTTTCCATTGTTGTAGGTAATGATGAAACAACAACTGGGGTTGGGATAGCAATGGGTGTTTGAGTTATGGATGGAGGGCCAGAACGGGTGGTCTAATGTGGAGTAGTTTTGGATTGAGATGTATGAGGAAATGGTGATGAGCTTGCAGAGGCAGAAGTGATTACAGAGGAATTGGGTGTTCCTTCAGTGGTAAGATCAGATTGTATTGAGTTTTCCAAATGCCTATCAATTGAGAAATTGACAGATTGAAGATGTAATTCTTCAATGAACAGTGGATCTTGGATCAGGTCAATTAATTCAGAATCAGATGAAGTCATGAACAAAGAGGTTTCAAAGTATTCATCAAAGGGTTCGTATTCAAGGTAAATCCACCTAACATGACAGGACGTTGATTTGAAGGTTGGTTGAGAACTAGCAGAACTTTCTTGGCTTTCTTGTCTCCTAAGAATTCTAGGGATCAGATTGGGGTTCTCAAACACTTGTGGTGAATTGGGATGAGGATTAGCTCTAGTGTAACGAGTCCTTTCTGAAGCCAAGTTTTTAGGTTTAGTTTTTTTATTTTTCTTAACTGATATCAACAAACAACTTCTATGATTTCTTTAAGATGATTTAGATTCAAATTTTAAACTTTCTTAAAGATTTGTTATGACTGAAGATTTGGTCTCCCCAGTATGGTCGCCACTATGTTTTCACTCAGATTTTCCTAGAAGTTGTAAGAAGAAGGGAAGGGGTCTGAGGTAACCACAAAAAAAAATTTAAGTACAGAATATAGCCAATATCTACTCAGAGAGGGCTCTCTCTTTATGATTTATCTTTTTTTATGGGATATTAGGCTAGTTATGAAAGCTTGGGGGGTTTTGATTATGTTTGGTGGTGGAATTCTGGAGCAGATGGATAGAATAGAGTATCTCAAGCCATTGGGCTATAGAGTCAATTGAATATGGCTTAATTGGATCAGGTTTTTCAACAAAGAAAGCCTTCACAAGGCAAGATAGCTAAACAGGGAACAAATGGTAACTTGAAAAGATGGAATGGACTTAAAAGGGAAGAAGGGAAATTAAGAATCCTTCAACATGTTTTAAGAAGAGGGAAAGTGGATGATCACTAATAAAATGCAATTAAGAATTTCTTATTAAATGATCAAAATGACAAACTAAGAAGCAGGAGCAATTAAGAATTCCTTGCCTATGATAGTTTGGAAGAAAACATTTAGAATAAAAAATATTTTAAAGACAGATTACACTTAAGCACTTCTTGAATTATACTTTTTCGTTTTAATATTTAGATATGAAACACAATTGAAATATTAAACTAAGAAACAATAACACATGAGATATAGAATACTTATTTGTCCAATGCTTGACACATGAATCCTATAAGAAGTCCTTTGCTTTATTTCTTCATCAAGCCATCCATACAAGAATTGTGCAACAACTTTTCTTTTCCAAAATAATAAGTCTATAGAAATGTCTAAGAATCCACCCCCAGTACTTCGAATAAGGAAGTACTTCTGCAAAAATTTACAATAAAATATCTCTTAACAAAGAAAAATATAATTTAGGAAGCCTAACTATATGTTACATAAAACTAGAGACAGATGGTCTCGAAGATAGAACTAAAAAGTAAATTGATGGCTTGATGTCCTTGTGTTTTTGAATGAGCTGGAGGCAGGCCCTATGATTGAGTAGCTTGCTATGTAGCTCGTAATTTAGTGCTAGCTATTTGCTTTTCATCTTCATATTGATACTCTTTGCTCTGTTCTGATACTCTTTACCTGTTTTATCCTTATTTACCTATTTACCAAAATTGGCCATGGTAAATACTGAAAATTTACTTTTTACCAAGGTAAATTACAAAATCTCTGTCATGTCTATCCACCAATCTTCCTTTGATATTTTGGTCCTCTGAAGCTTTCTAAATATCTCATCAACCTCACTGTATTTGACAAAATTATGTTGAATTGGAAATAAATGTTTTATCTCATGTTCAATATAGAAAAGGTTCTCTAGACTGTAATAGACTACTCTACCTGTAGGTAGTACCTTAGGTGCAGATGCAGTAGTTGATGAACTGGCCGGATTGTCTGCATATTGAGCCAACTTGTTAACATGGTCTATATGTCTCATTAATTTATTATTAATTACTAAAGGATTGGGAAGTCCTTTGCTCTGCAAAATACCAAACTTCTCCATAAAATCATTAATTTCCTCTTGCATGTTTTGGCATTTCCTTTCCAAATTCTGCATCAGAAACCTTTTGGTCAATACCTTTTTAACTTCTAGAATAGTCCTAGTTCTATCCTCAATACCCAGCTCTTCTAACTAGTACTTATTTCTAATGTTCAAGAAATTTATTAGCCGGAATGCTTCCTCAGGCTTCCCTCTTAGCTCTTCTTTGGTTTTCTAGATTTCTTCAAGAGCTACTTTTACCAAGTCAAGTTGTTCAAAAATTATTTGTATGGATGACCAAGAATCATTTATTGACTGAGTGATGTTAACCTAAAGAATCTTCCTAATGTTTGTTAAGGGCCTCTCAAAGGGGAGGTCTTTCTCTAATGTTTTCACTTGCTGTACCAAGCCTTTATTCTTCCTCACCTCTTCAACAAAATTTATTTTGGAGACATCATATTTCTCTTCTAAAGTAACAAAGCTTTCTCAAGGTAGCTATGTCTTCATCTTTCTTCTTAATCAAGGCTTCTGTAGCTTTCACATCCTTTGGGTTATGACTCAGTCCAATGACCAACTCTTCCAGTGATTTAATCCTATTATCCTTAGCTTGTGAGGAGGCATTTTTCAGTTGTAATTGAGCAATTGTATTATTCAAAGAATTTTCTAATCTTTGACCCATCATGGCTTTACTAGTCAATGTTGAATATATCATTTCCCTTGGCTGCTTATGTAACTCAATCTGATCTAGAGGGTGAATGTTTCATGAAGGAGTGTGATGATTGATAAATGGGCTTAAGTACTTAGGCTTTATAAATTATTGGGTTGAGGGTCCGGTCCCTCCAAAAGTCAGAGAAATACTCTGAGCCCCTCTAATTTGATAGATACCTTGGCACTTAGGGGAAATTAGTGAAAATTTAAGGGAAATGAGTAGGGGAGTTAATTATTTTGACTTTGCTTGCTTAATATGTATTTCCTGTGATGTATGTTATTTGCCTTATGATGAAAGTGAAAATATTTGCACATTTTAAACTCATCATTCACCATATGTTATTCTGCAACCATCATATACTTACCCTACCTACTTAACCTAACATTTTTACTTCTTTATTTGGGTGCACTTAGACTGGAAAACCCTTATCAAAATTTTTTCCTTTTACATGGTAATGCCTATCTAAGTCTACACTTATTACATCCAAGGGCTCGGATTAAACTGTTGAGTTCCTTTTTCACTCTACCTATCTACTTATCTACCAAGATTACACTATTTGGTCAGATCTTTATTCTCTATTTCTACAACATGAAATTGAAAAATGAATTAGCCAAGCTTAAATTGTTTTACTATTCATGAATTGTGGCATAGATGACAAACTACACACAATTGTTTATTATACAAAGGCAAAAAAGTTGTGGCATTTAGACTTGCACACTTTCCTGGTCTTTCTTTTGTTGGGGTTCATTTTCATTAATTTTTTTACCATCTTTTATTCTTTTCACCCTTTGATTTTTCTTTTAGGGTGTACCCTCTCTACATTTTTTAATTTTTTGATTTTTTTACAAATATGGAAAACCTTTGCAACAAGTAAAGGTATGAACATATTACATAGCTCATCAAGTCAATAATGATATATGACACCTATTGGTACAGCGGCATAAAACCCTACATCAAATCATTTTCAATAAAAAAGCCCCTAGGTTCTCCCCAGAAGTTGCAGCAAATCTTCTCACTGTTGGCAAGTATTTTATTAAAGAATGGTTCACCTATACTAGGGGTTTTAGTATCACAACTGATCCACACGTCCTTCCTCTATATGTTTTTGATAAGTTATTAGCGAGAGATATTTCCTACCAAACTGTGGGAAAGGGCCTCACTAAAGTTCTAAAAGATGGCAAGAATTCATTATGGCCCATTTTCCTTGTCAATTGTGGTTCTTTTGATTTAGCCAATTTTGTTCATGCCACTAAGGAATCAACATATATGGAAGCCCTCAGGCTTCATATGTTTCCCAAAAGGAAATTTGATCCAAATAAAGTGGCATACAATGTCACTACTAGAGTTAAACTGAAGCCATACAATCATGATGATAATCATTTTGAGGATTTGTTACAGTCAGTTGTATCTTTTTAACAAGCATTCGAATGGGCAAAAGAAAGTCTAAAACCTAAATATTTTCAAATATTTTAGGAATTCATAGAAGAAAGGCTCCGGGTGATCCCAATGCATATATTGAAACCTGAGGATAAGACTACTCCAAGCATCACTGTTGATAGTGCAAGCCCTAGCTCTCAAATAGACTCTCAAGTAAACACTGAAAAGACACCAGACAGAGGGAAGTCCAAATATGTTGACAAAGAAGTTGAGTCTGACAGAAAGTTAGCTAAGAAGCAAGTGACAAGCACCTCGGCTATGAAAATCAGTTCAGGAACCAAAGGCAGTAGTTTGGAGCAGGAGTGGGATCTTTTTAATAAAAAATTACAAGGCACTCCGAAAGCCCCAAATTCCTAAGAAATTGAGGAATTCAAAACTCCTCCGCATGTTCAAAAGGATGGAGGAGGACCCATGGAGATATTGTTACAGCTTCTCTAGGCCCAATGAACTAGTTGGCATCGCTTTGGAACGTCTAGAAAAGTACCGTGAAGCAGCATCCCGGAGAGCACCAGCACCAGCAGAGGTAAACATACTAGTACGTTACATAAGAAAGTGGAAGATTGTCGACAACATGGAGGAGGAACAAAGCTGCAAGTTCTGAGTAGATCCACTTGTGTAGAAAGAAGCTTGGCAATAGACACGAAGAGGCAACAAAGCAACAAGAGGAATGCACAAAGGCAGAGAGAAAAACAGAGAATGGAGGAGATAGAGAAGGAGTTGCATGAGTTGAAGGAGCAACTCTGGGAGGAACAATAGTTGCATAGATAGGAGAAGGAATCATAGAGAGAATAGGTACAATAGGGGGCATAACATGTACAAAGAGATGAAACTTTACCTGTACAGGTAGTTGACTCATCTGAATAACTGGCACTAAGTAGGTAGGGTGAGCAGTTGCAGGAGTAGGACTTCGCTCAAGAGATTGAACAAGCACTTGAGAAGATGGATAAAGACATGGAGAAATAGGAGTTAGAGCAAGACATCAACCTCATTCCTCACCACCAAGAGGTCAACCCACCAGCTTCATCGGATCTGGAAGTGGAGCAATTTCCAAGCGACCAAGGAGGCACTAATATCCATGAAGGCAATCTAGAGGGAGAGATGCACAACATCGCATTCGATGAGACCCAACATAAAGTTGTGAAATCCCAAGGAGTGTCGATTCTATATGATCACACATCTATTGCACAATTTGAGGAACAAGTGATCATGTCTTAGGTGCACAAGCATCCAACAACATTGGACGATGCTACCAGAGCATATGCCGAAGCCACTAGCTCAAGTGTTTGCTTCTTGATAGCTGAGAATGAGCGAATAGAAAAGGAGTTATAGATGGCCAAGCAGGTAGTGGAATTGGTTACAACATCTACCTAAGTAGAGTTGAAGAAGGCAATATTGGATGAAGTATTGTCTCTTGACATAGTCATGTAGGCGTTGTATTCCAAGTTTGGTACCATGCATAAGGCAGTTGTCCATCTTAACGGTTGGCAACAACGATGTGCTAGGAGAGCATGTATCTTATCGAACGTGCATGCTGCTATTGATTACATGCAAACATGGACAATGAGATACAAGGGATCCCCGTTACACTTGCCCAAGATGATGAAGCCTAGAGCAGTCGAGCTGAAGGCATGCATCCGGTGTCAGATCCAGAACTATGAATATCTCCCGTAGCTCATCATTAATCTACAGGCTTCCCATGCACTGGTATTTAGGAGTATGGAAGTTGTTGTGTGTGCACATGCAATCCCATCTATTGAGACACTCACCCAAGACAAGACAAAGGCACAAGTCTGACTGGAGCTTGAATCGTACTTTTACGAGTTGATGCGCATAGGCACTAGCCCGGACTTGATGATTAGTGCAAACATCATGCATCAATATGTCATTGGTATGGCCGAACTCAAGGCAATGATGTGCATGTTATCAGACAATTTGGATAGAGGAGCCCGAGCAGTGTACTCGAATGTTATGGAGGCAAGATTTCATTTCCAAAAAGAAGTCATCTTATAGTACACAGCCACCATCGTGGACTACCGAGGTTGGCATCAGTTCACTATTTTCAACCACCATGAAGATATTAAAGAGCTATTCTTCCCATAATTATTTGAGTCATAGTGATGTCTTGCGTGGCTTGCTCAAGCCTATTTTGTCTCACAAGGGTACATGTGCAAATTGTATGTAATGTCTTGTCAAGTGTAAGTTCAAGTGTTAATAGTTGGATGTAACAGTCATACAGTAGATGAAGAGTCATGAGGGTAGATGAATTGTCACAAAGGGAAATGTCAAGAGCCACCCCACCCTTTGCTATAAATAGTCTATCATAACTCATTGTATAGGATTTTGGCTAGCCAAGCTTCCAATAGGAGTATCTTAGAGAAATCTTGGATAGTATTGTAACGAGCCTTGGCTTCTCCACTCCGCAGACTAGTATATCTCTTTGGAGGAGCAGGCGGCAGTGACTGTAACGTTCCCTTATCCGAAATAGTGGTTGGTCATGGATGTATTGTATGACTGGAACTTACACTTCTTAATATAATAGAGGCAACACGTTTCATGCATATGTCATATTGTATTTTAGCTATCCTGTTTACTCTAAATGATATATGTATCTATTTTCTTATGCATGTATGTATGAATCTTACTGAAATGCGTTGTTGGTTTAACCATCACTTTGGATTGCTAGCTTACTTTCCTTCCATATTGTTATGCATCTTTGCTCATGTGTTCCCTTCTTAACTATGTGCTTTCATAGGTTTCCAATGGGCGCACTCACCTCACCCTCCGTGTGTTATTTCGCACTCACCTCACCCTGTGTGCATTAGAACTACTCATGCACCTTCCTTGACTTGCTACATATGTCACACCCTTGCTACCAACAGGGACATCTTACTTGCCTCTGTGCGAAACCACAGTCAAGGCGATACTATATGACCCACTGTTGGGACTCCTACACCAAACAGTCTGAGGTCTAATTGGGACTTCTTACTGAGGAGATGCCATGACATGTTGGCGGGTATAGTACCGTCAACATCTGTGGTGCTAGAAGGAGGGCCAGACAACAAGTTGTGTCCTTTCATCCTATTTTGAACCTTTGCACATCTATCATGGATTTTGTCACACTCACCCCTCCACGATGTTTTTCACATGCCAAGCCTCTCAACATCATGAGGGGGTATTTTGATCTCTTGTTCGAATTTACGTATGATGGTGAAGGCGAAGTGGCCTGGCTTGTGTTCTTGCAATGCTTCCTTGCCATGCTTGACAAGGAAGATGGATGTTCTAACGAATAGGCCTGTCTACTGCTTGCACACACACTTCACGAATCCCCACTACGGTGGTGTTGCAGCCTACCAGCTGACAGCGTGCACTCACTCGAGCATTTTTACGATCTCATTAAAGATACATTTCATCATTTTGATCCTGAACATCTTGACAAAAAACTGTTACAACAACAGAAGGCCCCGCATGAATTGCCTATGGATTTTTGGTAGCACTTCCATGTTTTGTAGTTTCAAGCTCCGAAAATCTAGATGAAATTTCCATATCTTTGGGATAGATTCAAATAATGTCTTAACAAATAAGTCCATACCAAGAATAAGTTTGAGCCCAAGCCTCACTCAACATACTTCAGTGATGTAGTTGCACAATCACAGATGGAAACATTCATTGTCACAAGTGATTGTCCGCCACCCCTTCATCAAACAACTCCACCACTGCAGAGTGATGTGGGAGAAAATGCACACACACATGTTCAACTGTTACATCCTCCCAACATCAATTCACTTAATTTTTGCGTAGATTTGGTTGTGAGTTTGTTGAATTGTCACATGAATTTTGTACCTCAACCTCCATCTTCGTACTCGAATGATCCTACAGATGATAATATCTTGTCTTCTTCCATTCCTAACACTACATTTATTGTGAATGAGGATCAAACCATCGAGGGAGTTGGTGTTGTGCAACCAAAATGCATAGTCATTCATGAAGAGTATGACTAGGAGCTTGAGCATCAACACTCGGTGAAGGATGACTCCTTTCTATCCGAGCCTCCTCGGTTCTTTCCTAACATTTTTGGTGAACTTGCCATCATTGATTTCACATGTGTATCTCCATATACAGATGCACCCATTTTTTATCATGTGCAGGACACCCCAAATGTCAGTCCATTATCAAGAAATAGAGAGGATAAGATTTTCTTTGAAAATCCACTTGACTTTTCATCTGCCTTTTCTGGAAACACAAAGAGTGAATTTTTCCGCTTCTCATCTACCCCTCTATTTGATTCATCATATCATGAGAGTGCCAATGAAATCATTGATTTTGTTGATCGTAGCTGTCGTGATCTATTTTCTCCCATATTCGATCAAGATGATGATTCTATCGTAGTTGATTTTTTGAAACTACCTATTTATGATGATCTATCTGTCAACAAAGTCAAACCCCCCAGACTTTCGAGGCACTTTAGCTCGAGCTGATGGTTATGTCAGGCCCTCTCTATCCTGAGGTTGATTTCACATCCGATCGAGAAATTGTTGAAAAACTCGAGGCTTCGCATCACTCATCTGTATGTATTGAAGATCCATCTCACACATAGATCATACTTCCTCCACTCGAACTACACGATCCCATCGCTCATGTATTGGAAGAATCTTACACAGAACACACATGTGCACAACACAAATTGTCTTTGTTTCTTTCATTTGCTTGCATGTCACAGTCAAGAGTATGTGTATGCTTCACAGTTGCACGTTGTGTCACACAACACCATGACAAGTCCACAGACTGTATGTCATGCACTTGCACTCACTTATGTTCTTTGGACACATTTAAACATGGAATGTGTTTGTCTTCATTGTTATACCTTTCTTGTTTGTTGGTTCACACAACCGTGTTGTTTGCAAACCATGACTTCACCAACATGGGTCAAAGAATGCGCTGGTGGCTGCATTGGAAGTATCGCTTCACGTGGTTAGGCCCATGCATCGTTAGCTTAGGAGCAGGAGTAGTGTCTACTTTTGTTTTGTTTGCTTGCATGCTTCTTTGCTTACTTTCTTTGCATGTTTGTTTGTTTGCTTGCTTGTTTTCTTTCCTATTTTCTCTCACAGTTACTCTTGATTTTTCTTTGTTTTATGTTTTTTTTTCTTGTTTTGCACTCATAGGTTAGTTTCACATGAAGCTGTGTACGAGTCTTGAAATAAGTTGGGTAAAGTACAAGAGGAGTTGTGCAGTTATCAATACTTGGTTATATGTCATCCTACCTCTATATGAAGAACTTGTTATCCTCAATCCATGATACGCCAATGGAAAATATGTGCTCTTCGAAGTGAAACTTGGTGAAAACACAAGGTTAATGCTTGTCAGCTCAGTCAAGTAGAGTAAGGTGAGGGGGAAAACCTTAATAGGCACATCAGAGGTATATATAAACTACTTCTCTAAAGGAACAACCTATTCTTCTCTCAATAAGTCGTGATCCCTCTTCCGCCTTTGAAATGAATAAGTGCTATGCACATGTTATGAAAATGAAAAATGAAAAAAAAAACGTGAAAATTTTCAAAATGAAAAATGAATAAGGTGAAAGAAGAGAAAGGCTCCCTGCATAGAGAGGTGATGCAAGTAACTCCGTCGGGGTACTGACCAGGCTTGTTGGTAGCGGAGCGATGCTTGTGTTCTTGTGTGACTCCGCTAAGGTACTATCAAAGCCCATTGGGAGCGAGGCAACACCAGAGATGAAACTAAGACTCTGACAACTATACTACTTGTGCACCAATATACCCCTCATCCCTAATCAAAACAACTGGGTTGGCTTGTCTTGGAATGTGTGTCGACCGACCAAGAACTTGGCAGATGCTACATCTTACAATCAAGCAAGTGTGGAAACCAAGATGAACAGAGAATTGAACAATACTTCTAGAGGTGTTAAACTTGCTTTTCATGAACAAGGTCCATTCAGAGAGCTGGAGTTCTAGTAGTGTGATTCCAAGTGTTGTAGCAGCTACAAACACCCTCCAAAAGTTTTCCTTAGCTTCATTTTGGAGCCTCCCTACTAGCCATCCTCAGCAGCATGTCTTGCACTGTCAAGTACACAAGCTTCAATGATTTTTTAGCAGCATGAAAACTTGTGCATGATAGCTTGTTGCATTCCCCTCACATGTTGCTTCCCCGTACTTGGTCCAATTGCAGTATAAACAACTTCCTCAAGAAATTTCACAATTCTAGAAGGGAACCAAACTTCCCTCCAGATATTATGCAATCCTAACTAGTAGCCTGCTAGCTTGAGGAATTGCGCAATTCTGCTTGTCAACCTTCCTTGGAAAAACTACATAATATGACCCAGTAGGACTACTCAGCCCATAAATTGCGCAATCCTAGGCAACAATCAACTTCTCAGCCCAGAATTATGTAATCCCTCTGGGTAGCCAATCCAACTTCTTTTTAGAAACTGCGCAAAATTTACCCTCAGTCAGGTAGGCTATTGCATGTGCCATCGAGTTGACCGTTTCTGCCTGGGACCAAGAAAAATTGACTTGCATGCATGGGATGTGTTTTCTTGAAATAGAAAAAAGCAACATGCAAAATCATCCCTAGATTTTAGGGAGTTATTTTTAGCAATTGGAGGTTACATGCAAAGATCATTTTTAGAATCTTTCCTCCAAGTGTCGTTTTTTCCTAGATTTGTGGCATGCATGTCATGAGCCTCAAAATTATTTATTCGATGCTTCAGAGCTCACTTATTCACATCTATATTGGAGCTTTGACATCCCACACCACATCCAGGATTCTTCAACACCTATAGGTCACCTATTTCCGGGTAAGTCCGCTTAACTTGTCTTTTGTAGCATTTCTGTCGCTTTTTGTGTTTTGGCTTGTATGAGTGTTTTCTGCTTGATTTCTATGAATGCTTGCTATCGTTTTCATTCATATTAGCTTGTACTAGCCGTATTCCAGTTTTTGTTAGCATCTCACTACTGTCGCATGCATGACATTGTTTTGCACAAACTGTCACCGATTCGATGACTTGCTTCACACACATGCATGTTGTTCCATTTTCTAAATCTTGAATTCATTGTTTTCATGCATGATCATTCACTCCTGCTTACACTCATTATCACAATGCATTCACATTCACATTTTCTTTTAGTTTCCCGTTGGCAAGTCTGGGCAACCTTGCCTGGACTCTACCTCGCCAAGACAACATTGCACAATCCTGCGAAGGAAGGCTCTACATTCCTCCCAGAAAATGTGCACTTTTTCATAGTGACTATTCTCCAGTCTTGCATTGCACAATTTTGAGAGGCATTGACTTCTGGCCTAGAAAATTGCACAATGTAGTCACTAGGCCTACAACCCTTGCTAGTTGGAATTGCACATTGCGCAATTCTAGCAGGCAGCAGGCCAGTCTGGATTGCACATTGCACAATTCCTGTAGCTAGCCATCCTCCTAGTATTCCAGACTACCTTTTGTGTGGTTTTAGCAGCCAATCTCCCAGCCTCCCAGGAAAAATTGTGCAATCCTTGCTAGTCAATCCCCAGGTATGTCGCATGTCGTTCCTTGAGATTTTTTTGCTTTTAGATGACAGATTACTTGCCATGAATGTCACCGTGTCTCTAGATCTAGTAGGTTTTCATCTGCCACTCAACAATCTAGGATCAATGGCCTCAAAGAGAGCATGATCAAAGGACACTGACGAAAGTGCAATTGGAGTATTAGTTGAGTGAGTGTCTACAAGTATGGCAATCTATGAAGAAACCAAGATTATTGTTGACAAGGACATCAAGCTAAAATGAAAAGAGGTCAATGATGTATTTGTAGGCACATTTGGGGAATACCTCGAAGACCGCTAAGTCTATGTGAACATTCACATGTCTGGATTGTATCAGATTGCATGCAAGTATCCCATGTTCCCATGTGTGGACATGATACATTGGATCGTCTCACACATTGATCCTGAGACGATGACATTGAGCAACGTCAGTGGGACAGAGATTGCTACCTTCAAGGCATAGGATTATGAACAGATGTACCATATGTTGAAGCTCGTGATCACCATGGAGACACCCTTTAACATACCCAACAGTAATTCCAACTCCAAGGATATCTTGAAGAACTAGGTAAAGGAGCCGACCAAATTCAGGATGACACCCAACCAATTTTACAAGATGAAGATACTACAGAAGGCGTATCAATACTTGGTCATCTTTGCATGTCACTTCTATGGCCAAGAGAGCACTGAAACCTTCCAACAAAGTTGGGTGATTGTGTTGGAACAACTAACCAGTGAAGGAAAAGCATACAACTAGTTTGACATATTGTCTCACCAGCTGAAGGAACAGGTAGCAAGAGCTTGAAAGCCACCCAAAGGTCAGCAAGCAGAAACCTACATGTCCGCCTACATCTTATATGCAATCTGTGCCCATGAGGAGTTCCCGATCTTGAAGTGGAGACCTCTGTGAACACTTATTGTAAAATTTTGTCTGAATGCAGCTTCAGAGGATGACACCTGAAAAACATCGAAGCCATCACTTGCAAGCTTCTGTACGTATGCACGACACCTGAAAAACATCAAAGCCATCAACCCATGTGCAAATTTCACTCCAGAAAAGGCCACAGACCACCCAGCCAACCATGCAACTTCCACTAGCACCCTTAGACCAATTGCAGTTACCAATTACCCTGCTTAAAGTCAATTTTCCTTAGTTTCAGGTATTTAAACCTGAATTCACCAAGTTCCCTACAATTTCAAGTTAGACAAGTCATTGAGTATTTTGTTAGACGTAAAAATTTATTGAAATTACTCTAATAGACTCCATATTGCACCTTAATGAATACTCAAACCCCGAAACTACAAAACTACCTATGAAAACCCCAAATTCAACCTTGAGCAAGCCTAATTCGAATCCATAAGAACCAAATTATGGCTACCCCTACTGCATTGAACATGAGACTCATCTCCACGCCGCATCTAGACCTGGACCACCTTCCCTTAGCTGATAGAGATTTATAGATAAAATATACCTCTGTCATAGAGCTCCTGCTCAAAATACGTTGCCAAAGTAGGGACAAGTTCCTGAACCATGCTAACGAAATTGGCCTTTGGGAGTCAAATTTTCCCAAGTACCAGTTCCCCAAGTCCACATTTTTCTTGAAATTGTACATATGTGCTATGCTTTCTATGCCTCCAGTCACAGAACCATCATGTCTCATGACCAGAAAGTCCTTTTCACCATCACTCCTGAGTCCATCAATGATATGATACAGCTCCAACCAGGGCCAAACCTAACTCCTTGTCAATTGGAGACTTGTTGGATTTATATCACAAACTCAGCTCTACAAGATTGGCCCAATTGTTCCAAACCTTCATCATAGAAGAGTAGTATACCCCCAAACACCCCCTCCATATGTAGCAACTATATTTTATCTTTGGGGCAGAAATATTGTATCCATGATATCTTGTGTTTTGGGTTACTCCACAAGTGAGTACATTGATGAAATCGTCTTGGCTTTCATATCCATCTATACCCCAGGATATCCTCCTACAACTATTTATGACTTTTCCACATTCATAGCAGACAGAATGCATAAGCACTTCACAAGAATGGGAAATGAAAGGGTTTTCAAGTACTCCTCAGTGTTATACCACATGTTCCTCTACTTCCAAGTAGATAAATTCCCACTTACCTTGCAAAAGTTGGACACCAGGGTCTAACCAAGATCAGTCATCTTTTGGACCCCATTGATTAATAAATATTCCTCCCCCAATTCATACAATGAATTCATAGATTCCTTTTCCCACCCTGTGATGACCATGCTTAGTGGAACCCCTCCACCAAGAATCAATCCTAAGATCAGGAGAGTCCTCTATTTAAACATCAATCATCAGGTGGGAGATTGGTATGTGTACCAAAACCACACTGAAATAAGGATTTATGGGTGCCAGCTTGCCCCATACAAACTACCTAAATACCTCCCAATGAGGTTATATGCCCTGGAGTACTATAGGTAAATAATAAATTCAAATGAGGTAAACTTTGTTAAAGCCAAAAAGAAAGCCCAACTGAAGATCAAAAACCAATTGGGTCCTTTTATTTGTAATAACAGATAAGCTGGAAAGGAGGCAGACCTGATCCTTCAGAGTTTAAAATTAAAACAGAGCTTCATATGGAGATATGATCCCTTGGATTTCATCTACAAAAGAAGGCAGAAAAACAAGATGGCTCCCTATATCCATCACCACATCCCTAAGATAGAAAAGTGGCCAACCAATTGCAATGGGTGGAAAACACTTTAGAGGACAGGGACAATACTAAAGTTGTTGTGGAAAACACATTATTAGATTTGGAAAATCAACTTTATGAAAATGCATTTCTACAGGTACCACCTTAGGAAGGGACAATGAGCACTCCCCCTATCATGCAAACTCCTCTAAATGAGGAGAAAAATCCCCAAGGGGGTTGGGAGGAAGGATCAAGTTGAGGGACACAAGCCTTCAATGTTCAATATGAAAGAGGTCAAAGCAAAACGCCTAGACTCAATCATGTGTAAGAACAGGAAGACACCAATGGCTCAGTTGAAATAACTAATTCAAGCCAGAAAGGAGTAAAGGTACCACTCTTTCAAATGTAACAAAGCCCCCATCATCCTCAGGAACCCAAATAATATAGAGGTATATGAGTGTATAGGCCTCGTCATTCAACAGGCCAACGGACCAGAATAAAAGTATCAAAGACAGATTCAAAGAGATAAAATGAGGAATGAAAGGTTGAAATTTGAGACATATGATCATCATTTCAAACTTTCTACTCCAAGTGAGAATAGATTGATGTCAACCTTTGAAATCAAAGAGGGGAAGATGTAGGTGTCCTCCATTCAACCAACTGTGCAGCAACCAAGGGCACCAACTAACTATAAGAAAGTTGATTTTGAGGTGTTGGCTAGGGATATTAACCTTGTGGACCAAATAGAGTTTCACAAGCAAGCTGGAGAAACAATCTAATCCACCTTGACAGGGAAGTCCATAGTTGTTCATCAACTGCAAAGTTCCCTAAACAACATCTCAGCTTAATATCAACTTGAACGGGCTTCTTCAAAAGCCAAGGATAATAGGAATCAAGTCTTTGGAAGACTTTATAGAGATGGGACATGATCCCAAAGATATCAAGGAAATGAGGAATTAATAAAATAGAAGAACAAGAACATTGCTTCACTAAAGAAGCAACTAAAGATGCCCTCCTTGCATCATCCACAAACACAGGAGGTGTTACAGTCTCAAACTCAGCACGAGGACTTAATGGATTTAATCCTCAAGCTGAATGATCAGTTGAGGAGCATGGAGAAGGAATTGGATGCGTTAATCCAATTGAAGCAAGGTGAAGTAGGGACCACACCAGAACCTGTAATCCCTACAATGACTGCTGCAGTACCATCTACATTGGCAGCTACATTGGCTCCAAAGCTTCCTATAGGCATTGGCTTGTCCATCACCACTACAACATCTACATCAGCAACTTCTACAATAGTAGCAGGTACAATGACAGATGAAGAAACCAAGCTTGTTCATGCCATGGAAGAAATGTCT
Source organism: Pinus taeda (assembly GCA_000404065.3). Taxonomy (NCBI): domain Eukaryota; kingdom Viridiplantae; phylum Streptophyta; class Pinopsida; order Pinales; family Pinaceae; genus Pinus; species Pinus taeda. The sequence goes on from APFE030536880.1 coordinate 35,259, forward strand.
ATTTAGACAAACAAGCTTAAGGAACAGGTGGCTAGCTTAGAAAAAAACTATAAGCTTACCAAGATTATGCAAATAGAGGAGGAACAGAAGGATGCAAGGATAAAGGAAAAGCTCAAGTTAATGGAAAGAGACTTGACACTAAAGGAGCGTTTTGGAGAAGCCAAGGAAAAACTATGGGCCAATATCATTGGCTCTATCAATTATATTTGGCCATCCATACAGGTTATATTTGAGAAAATTGATCTCATAAGATTAATAATTGAGGTTATTGGGAAAGTGAAGATAGATTTAGGCGACAGGCCTAGAGAGGCTACCAAACTCATCCAGTTCTTAAATTGAAAGAACAAGTACCAACTACAGGAACTAGAAATTGAAGGTAGAACTGCGACTATTTTGGAGGTAAAGAAAGTCCTCACCAAGAGGGACCCTATGCAAAAGTTAGAGGAAAAGAGAAAGGAAATGCAAGTAGCCGTTGACAAGTTCATGAATAAATTTGATAAGCTAAAGGAAAATGGATTACCTAATCCCTTAGTCATTCATGATAAACTTATGGAACAAGGAGATTACAATGGAAATCTTAGGGATGTAGCAAGACAACAAGTGGCTACTTCATAGGTTTCAAGAATCCCAACAAGAAAGGTACTGTACAATGTCTTTGAAAATCTATTTTACCTCCAGCATGAGGTAAAACATCTATTTGTAAATAAGCCTTCATTTGCCAAATACAATGAGGCATATGAACCTTACTGGAGAATGCTGAGTATTCGGTTACCAACAGATCAAGAATGGGAAAAGTTGACTGACTTACTATAGCACAACACAGTTAAAGGTCAAACACACAATCAATGAGGTAAAAGAGCATCAGAGTCAAATGGTTACAGGGTCAAAGAGTATCAGTATAGAAGATGGCAACCTTTGGCCATCACAGAACATTAGCAACCATAAACTTCCAGCTAAACCACAATAAGAGGGACATCAAGAAAATAGTTCAATAGCTGTCACTATCTTCCTGTGACAAGATATTATTAATTTCCTAGATTAGTTCCCAAGTTGGTTTGGGATATTTTGCAAAAACATTTTGTATAAATACTTCACAAAACGAAGTATGTAGGGTGGATTCTTATACTTTCAATAGAATTTTGTTCAAAGACTGTAAAAGCTTTTGTATCATTGACTAGGCTAGCATGCTGGATTGATGAATAAAGATCAGACATTTCAAGTGATTCATGTGTAAAGCGGAGTACAAATGAGTAATTCTCTTGTGTTGGTTTATCTCTCTTAAATTTGTTTCATAATCTTAAATATTTCAAAAGTATAATTGTTTTAACTTGAATATTATTTCAGAATTTGCTTAACTGCACTCTGTCATACTATTATACATTCTTAATGTTTTCTCTTAAAATATCTTAGCTAGGGAATTCTTAACTGCTCCTTAACTTCGATAGTTTCTCCCCTGGTCTATAGTAAAGGATTCTTAATTTCCCTTTACTCATGATTCACTGTTGTTCCCCCATCTTAGCCTCTGTCTGAGGATTCTTGATTGCCCTCTCACCTCTGTTAAGACTCATTTCACCATTTAGTCCAAGGATTTGTACTTCACTCTGCAATCTTTTCCCTTGAACATTCCCTTTAGTGAGTTAACTCCAGCTTTTCTGCCCCTTCTTTGACTCCATTTCCCAATGGCCTAAAGGCATCAACCTATTTGCCTGTTTTAAGGATTCCACCACCAAATCTTCATACAAATCAAAAACCCACTTAAACTCTAGAACTAGCCTAATATCTAAGCAAACATAGATAAATTATATAGAGAGAGCCCTCTCTCAGCGATAGGTAGCTAGAGCCTATTCTTAAAAGTCAGTTTGTGGTTACCTCAAAGCCTTCCCTTGTTCCATAACTTCTAAGGAAACGTTTTGAGTGTTAACATAGTCACAACCATACTAGGGAACGCAAACCTCAGTCTCCTAAAACTTTAAGGAAATATTAATCATCATCTTGAGCCCCTTAAAGTCAGTTTTTAAGTTTTAAAATCTACACTAAAAACATTTAAATAGTTATAATTCTAGCTACTAGGAAAACTCATTATACCAGGGCCAACCCGGATCCAAACCCTGTTGTTATAGTGGATGATCCAGACAGAATTATAAAAAAATCCAAAAAGGAAGAGAGTTCAACTGATAAAACACCATTAGTTAAAGCTAATTCATGTCTCGATGAGTGGTTGTTTTTATAAGATTTACCTTTCGATGTGCAATTTTATCCCTCATTATTTAGAACAAAATATGAAAGTGTGCTTAATGAAACTGTTCTAGATCATGATTTTATCGCAGACCTTGAAGTTCAAAGAGCTAATAGATCAATTGATGAATATATTCTGAATACTCCACTGCCATCCATTAATACTACTCTAACTGCTAAATTTTCTGCTCAATCTTCAAACGTTATTAATACCCCTTCCATCACTACCACACGATATTTTATTTCTACTACAGTTCATTCCACTGGCCCATTCATTCCACAGCTCCCTATACAACCTAGAATCCTATTTCCACATATAGCCACTCCCACTTCACCCATTAGCCCTTCGAGTTCACTTATAGATACTTCCATCTCCCTTATACATACAACTATCCCTTTTATCCCAATTTCTGTTATAGAAACCCCTTCATCCATTATTAATATTTCAATTTCGTTTGTAGATATTCCAAATTCCATTGTTAATATTCTGGTTTCAACTTGCAATCTTCCATTTTCAACTGTAAGCATTGCTAGCTCATCCATCTCCACCTCAACCCAAACTAATCTTCCCTTATCCCCAAGCCAAGCCAAGGCTTTAGTGATGGCCAATGTATATCCCCTTTTGGTATTACATGGTCAGTTACATGACTTACCTCAGGACTATCAAAGCAAAATTCAACTATTTGATGCTACAGGCCTATACATTGCTCAACAACGTTTTAACAGAATGAACGATTATTTTGAGTTAGATGAGATAGATGATGCAAATGTAAGAATGAGGATTTTTGCCCAAACATTAGCCGGGGAAGTTAGAACCTGGTTTAGAAACTTAGTTGCTAGTAGTTGCAGATATGGAAAACTTTCATAGGATGTTCATCGAGAGATGGGAGAGGAAGAAAAAACCACTGCAGATACTTTATGATTATGAGAACATTAGGAGAGGTCCTAAAGAATCAGTTCAAGACTATTACACCAGGTTTAATAGCACTTACAATGCTATCCCGACCAACCTTAAGCCTCCTCCTAATATTGCAATGATGAAGTTCCCTGATGGTTTTGATCTACATATGGCATACCAACTCAAGGAAAGAGAGCCTGCAACCCTAGAGCAAAGCCAAACCAATGAATTAAAAGTAGAGGCTAATCATTTAGCCAAAAAAGCATGAGAAAGGTTACAAAAGGGAGTTGGATTTGATGATGAAGCTTCAACATCTGATGGTAAAGTAGATCTTTTGGCCAAAACTGTAGAAATAATCATGGATAGACTTGACAACCTAGATAGGAAAACATGGGATAATCAACAAGCACCCCCAGTTAGGAATGTTAATTTTAGAAAAAACCAAAATCAAAACCAAAAAACAGGAAAGAATGGACCTAATCAAAACATTAGGCCCCCTTTCAAGAAAACTATGCAAAACCATCTAATCCTGATGATCCAGAACAAGATACCCAAATCAATCTAATGGGATTAGATGATCAAAACCCTGTATTTCTCTCCTAGGATGAAGAAGAATTGCATATGTTACAACAACTTCAAACCCAGTCTGGAGAGTCATTTGACTATAAAAAGGGATATGACTCTGCCATATTTGAAGTGCACAAAAAATATAACTTGAGAGGTAAAAAGAATGTTGGTCCTCCTAACCAAGCTAAGAAAGCAATGGCAAATCAACCCAAAATAACAAATAAAGTCCCCATTTCAAAGGTACTTCAAATCCTCCCCAGACAAAACCAAAATCACCCTATTCCCATCATTGAATAAATAACTGCCAACCAACCCTCTGTTGAGCCACCATCCACATCAGTCCCACTTAAAGAACTAGAGAAAAACACCTATAATGCCAGATCTAAAATTCCTCATAAGGAAATCCCAAGTAAACAAAAGGAAGATAATTCCACTCAAAACCTTGTTTCAAAGGTCTACAACCCTTCCTCATCATTCAGTTTGGGAGCATAGATATCCAAGATGAAAATTTTAGTCCCTTTGACTGAACTAGTTAAAATGAAACTTACAAATCACAGGTAAATCAGACGCTGAACATTGTTGAAAACAAAGATTCAGTTAACTTGTTTGATGATAAACCGGAATTAATATTTGGACCAGATGTTAATGAAAAACCACAAGAAGGAGGAGTTCTACCTTTTTACATTAGCCTTAATATTCATGGCAAAATACTACACAATGCCATGTTATATTCTGGTGCTTCTCACAACCTAATGCCCAAATCAGTAATGGGAAAATTGAAACTAGACATTACTAGACCTTACAAATACTTGTTCTCCTTTGATTCAAGTCTAGTAGAATGTCTAGGATTAATCAAATATTTGTGTATTAATTTAGTCCAATATCTTGCCAAGATAATCCTCATGGACATTGTAGTGGCTGATATCCTACCAAAATATGGCATGCTGTTATCCAGATCTTGGGGAGCCAAGCTTCAAGGATCCCTCCAACTAGATATGTCATATGCCACAATTTCTATGTTTGGACAACCCAAGAAACTGTATAGAGAAACTTTCATGAAATACATGGTAAGCAGCCAAGATATACCTCAAAACTATCCCATCTACTCCATGCATTCAGATGTAGACTCTTTTATTATGTTCAACACTGATAAAATACCAAACGAAACTCCTAATAGTGTTTTTGCAGAGCCAAAAGAAATTGCAGTTTTCACTGCTAATGAATCTAAAGAAACTTCATAATTGTGCAATAAAGGAAGTAATTAGGTTGCTAGAAATAAAAATAAATGGGATACTAATGATGAGAACTATGTACATGAAATATTATGGCATTTAGAATTTGATGGCTTTGTAAATAAGTTAGGAGCAAGAGTAGGAGTATGGATTTATAATTTAGAAAAAAATCACTCAGAGGGCCATGCTTATAGGTTAAATTTTGAATGTACAAATAATATGGCTAAGCATGAGGCTTTGATTCTAGGTCTCAAGGTAGTTAGGAATTTAGATACTCAAAGAGTTTCTGTCATAGGAGACTCAAAGCTAGTTTTAAATCAAATTAAGGGTGTATATATGACTAAAGGCACTAGATTAGGTTATTATAGAGGAACCATTATAGAAATACTCAATGCTTTTCTAGAAACACAACTTGCAGTAGTTCCTAGGAAGCACAATATGCAAGCCCATAGTTTAGAAATGTTTGCCAATACCTACAGGTTACCTTTCCAACCTAACCATCAATACACTGTTGAGGTAAGGCACGGACCTTCAATCCCAGATAATGTGCAAAACTGACAAGTATTTTCAAATGATAGACAGATAAACAACTTCTTAACTTTAGAAGAATAATTTGCACATAGTAACATAGACATTGATACATCCATAGATCTTAACTCTAAGGATGAAGTAATAATAAATGAGCTAGAAGGTAATGAAGTAGATAGTTTTAATCTCACTAAATTCATAAGGTTAGATATAGACAACCGAGAACAAGTTGAGATTAATGAAATAATTAATGACGAAAACGAAGTAATTAATCTCAAGGATAATTTCTTACCAAAAGGTTTAACCCTTTTGGAAGACTTATTCAATTCAAATGATGTTCCTAGGAAGCCTAAAATGGAACCATTAAAATTTGATATTGAAGAGTGTAACATAGGCACTGAAGACAATCCCAAGCTAATCAAACTATCGAAGTCACTCCCTTCAACAGAAAAGGTGAAATACATTGAGTTATTCAAATAATTTTAGGATGTCTTTACTTGGAGCTATGAGGACCTTAAATCCTATGACACCAGCATCATCCAACACACAATTCCTCTCAAAGAGAATCAAAAACCTTTCTAACAAAATCTTAGGAGAATTAATCATGTCTTATTACCTTCAATATAAAAAGAAATTAAGAGAACGTATGGTGCCAAGATAATTGCACCAATAAGGTTTTCTGAATGGGTCTCAAACTTGGTCCCTACTAGGAAGAAAACTGGTGAGATCAAACTCTGTGTAGATCTCAGAAACCTGAATAAAGCATCACTTAAAGACAATTACCCTCTTCCCAAAATGGACCACATCTTACAAAGGATAGTGGGGTCAACCAGAATATCATTACTGGATGGGTTTTATGGTTACAATCAAATTTTGGTTTAGGCTGACGACCAACCCAAGTCTACTTTCACCACTCCTTAGGACACCTTTATGTATGTCAAAATTCCTTTCAGTCTAATGAATACAGGAGCCACTTTGTAGAGGGCTATGGATATAGACTTTTCCAAAGAAATCCATGATTTACTTGTGATATATCTTGATGATATTACTGTTTTCTCAAAATTAGATAATCAACATCTAGATCATCTAAGGCAAGTCTTTATAAAATGCGAAAAGTATGGCATCTCCTTGAACCCCAAGAAATCTTTATTTGGGTTGGAAGAAGGAAAATTGTTAGGACATATCATTTCCAAATATGGCATAAGAATAGGTCCTGCAAGAATTGGAGCTATCTTGTTGATACAACACCCTAGGAATATTAGAGAACTACACGCCTTTTTAGGAAAGATTAACTTCCTAAGAAGATTTATTTCTTACCTAGCAGAGTTAATTAGAGCACTAAATAACATGTTGAAAAAAGATTCGAACTTAAGTGGGGCTATCAAAGCTAAGAAATCATTTGAAGGCATCAAGCTAGCTTTGACAAAAACCTCGGTATTAGTTAGCCCAAAATTGATACGGATTTCATTTTGTTTTCCTTTGCTTCTGAGCATACAATAGTTGCAGTTTTACAGTAGAAAAATGACCAAGGATATGAACAACCCATTGCTTTCTTTAGCAAAGCCTCAAGAGATGCTCCCTTAAAATACAACATAATGGAGAAACAAGCATTGGCTTTAGTCAAAGCTATCAAATATTTTAGGGTATATATTTTGTATTCTCATATAGTAGCCTATGTTCCCAATTCTATAGTCAAAGATATCCTGACTCAGGAATGTCCTGATTGGAAAAGGGGAAAATGGATTGCTACTATCTTAGAGTATGACATAGAGATCAAACCCACAAAGTTAATCAAGGGCTAAGGCTTAACCAAAATTATGGTGGAGTCGAACTGTCAGGCCTTAGACATAAACTTTATTACTGCACTAGATAAAGGAGAGGAGATGGCAACTCCACTGATCAGTCAAGCCTTTGGTGAATCACCATGGTATGCCGATATCATTTACATTTTACTAAACTTACAAGGTCCTCCTGGATTATCTAGAACCAAAGGTAGGTTTTTAAAAATGAAATCCTTGAAATTTTGTATGCTTGATAATGCTTTGTTTTGGAAAGATCATGAAGGAATTCTCCTTAAATGTTCGATAAAAGATTAGGCTGAAAAAGTTCTACAAGACTTTCATGCAGGTGACTGTGGCAGACACCTCTATTGGAGAACTGCTACATATAAAATCTTAAGGGTGGGTTTCTATTGACCAACTTTATTCTCTAATGTCAAGAGATTTTGACCTCTTGTCACAAATGTCAAATTTTTGAAGGGAAAAAGAAAACTTCTACCATTACCCCTTAAACCAATCACTACTGAACTACCTTTTCAACAATGGGGTTTAGACTTCATTGGTGAAATTCACCCGCCCTCCTCTGCCCAACATGAATGGATCCTCACAACCACAAACTATTTCACAAAATGGATAGAGGCCATACCTTCAAGGCAGGCAATAGATACTATTATCATTAACTTCCTTGAAGCCAACATTCCGTCTAGATTTGGATGCCCAACTAAGCTCATTATTGATAATGTAGCAGCTTTTAAATCCAAATGAATGATAGAATTTTGCAATAAGTATCACATCACCCTAGGTCATTCTATAGCCTATTACCCTCAAGGAAATGGACTGGCAGAATATTCAAACAAAAGCTTGGTGAACATTATTAAGAAGTTACTAGAAGATAGTAAGAAAACATGGAACAAGAAGTTATTTAAAGCCTTATGGGCTGATAGACTGACTACCGAGAAGTCAATTGGTACATCTCCCTATCAGCTATTTTATGGCATGGAAGCTGTTTTTCCATCCTCTTTGGGAGTACCAGTGATGAAGATGCTCCAAAAACTACAATCTAAACCAAATGATATCCAAAGGAGAATTAACCAGACTATTCATCTCCAAAAAACTAGAGAAGAGGTCTACATTAGATCTCAAGTTGTGCGGGAAAAGATCAAAAAGATTTTTGATGGAAGGACCAAGGCAGATGATTTCTACTTAGATGATAAAGTACTCAAGCGAGACTCGAGAAGGGAAGATAAGGGTAAGCATGGTAAATTTGATTTCCTATGGAAGGGCCCCTATATCATTTATGCTTATAGAGGGAACAATGCTTTCTTCCTTAAAGGATTAGATGATACTGAAGAAGGAGGAGGACCAGTGAATGGTCAAATGCTCAAACATTACATAGAACCTAGTTACTAATTGTTATTTCCCATTTGTGTATATTTTATTTTGAAAAAGTCTAGTTTGGATTGGATGGTAAACCTTTGGAGTTGAAGCTCGGAGAGAAGGCCCTAAGATTTTAGGCATTTATTATCATAAGTATGAATAAAGCAAGTTGAAAGGTAACATATCACAAGGTAACTGAAGTCAAAATTCCAAGGCTACTGATCTCAAAGTTCCTGACATTTCACAAGGAAATGCCATCCCCAAGTAGAGCCACTATTAGTTTCGTATACCAATAGGAGTCATAATTTTGAATGGCCAAGGTTAAGCCTTGTAATATTTACATACCTTTGCTTTCTACAAATGTTTTCCATATTGAAAAATAAAAAATGAAAGGAGGGTATGTCCTAAAATAAAAATTAAAGCACAAAAAGAATAAAGAAAAAGGTCCAAAAAAGTGAAAAATATGGACCCCAAAAAACAAAAAGACACAACGAAAGTGTGCAAGTCTAAATGCCACTACTATTTACTTTATGCAAAACAATGATTGTGTGCATCTTGTGATTCATGCCACAATCCAGGGTAATCAAACTATTTAAACTTGATTATGCCATGCTTTAAATTTCATGTTGATAGTTAGGGAATAAAATCTGACCAAACTATTTAATCTTAGCGGATCATTAGATTAGGTAGAGTAAAATAAAAGGAGCTGATCATTTTAGAGTGAGCCCTTGGATGATATAGTGATAGAATTAGATAGTTTGCTTTGCGAAAATAAAATAAAATGTTTTAATAAGTGTTTTCTAGTCTAAATGCACCCTAATAAAGTGAAGAAAAATGGTAGGACAAGTAGATGGTTAAGTAGAAAAAAGGTTGCAAAAATATGATGATAGGGAAAAAAGCATATTTATCATCTCTTATCATAGGTTTCAATTGTAAATGGTCAATAAGCATGAAGATGGATTTCAAGGTCAATTGTTTAACTTCCCCCATTCATTTTACCTATTTACTTAACTAATTTCCCATAATAAAGTTCTAAGTACTAAGAAACTCTAATTCAAAGGGACTCAGAGCATTTCTCTAACTTCTGGAGGGACCAAACCCTCGGCTCAATGACTTATAGATACCAAGTACCAAATTCCCCTTATAAAACTTCATCCCCCCTTCATTTCATTCATTTCCCTAATAAAACCCCTTTTCCTTAGGTGAAAACATTATTTTCCTAGGGAAAGTAATCACTCCCATGTCAATTCCCCTTTCATATAAAAAACCCACAAAAATAATTTAGCCTAAGTTATAATGCATCCATGCAAAAAACAAATAAATCACAGAAAATACATTATTCTTAGCGCTATTCATTCCGATGTTTTTCATATTAACTTCTAAATATTATATATAAAGTCCCATTAAATAAACCTTTTCCCGTATGTATTAATTTCCTATATAAACCTATCCTTATACCCTAGTTTGAATATAACCTAAAAGATACATCAAACCTAACAAAAACCCACTAACTAATTTATCTACAATTAACTTAGGCAAAACCATGATTAAGCCCTTTGCTAATAACCCCGATGGCCTAATCCCACCTTAATCCACCATTAATCCCGATACTGCCATATTTAAAGTGCCCGCTAAGCCCCCCATTAACCTCCACGCGCAATTGCGCCCCGAACACCATCCAATCTGAAGGCCCAGATCCTACTCCCCAAAACCATTTCAGGCAAGATCATCCACCGGATGATACATGCTCAAAAAAGTTGTTTTCCATGAGATCTCCTTGGCAACATGTCAGTCACTGAGTGGAATCGAGAGGCCCCTCCCAAAAACCACCCGACACCCATAAGCGGTGTGAAATTAACTGCTTACCGCCTCTCTACCACACGACAAATCAATCACTATTGACCCATACCTGTCAAAAACATTTCTTCCATATAAAAGCCAAAAAGCCCCAAAAATGTATTTGTCGTTGAATTTTCACCTGCAAGATTTTGTATGCATGCATGACACTTGCAAAACATCAAAGCCGTCAACCCGCATGCAAATTTCACTCTAGAGAATGCCACAAACCACCCAGCCAACCGTGTAGCTTCCACTAGCACCCTTCAACCAATTGCAGTTACCAGTTACCCTGCTCAGAGTCAATTTGCCTCAGTTTCGGGTATTTAAACCTGAATTCACCAAGTGCCCTGTCAATTTCAAGCTAGACCAATCATTAAGTATTTTGTTAAACGTAAAACTTAATTGAAATTACTCTAATAGACTCCATACTTCACCTTGTTGAATATTCAAACCTCAAAACTACCAAACAACTTCTAAAAACCCCAAATTCAACCTTGAGAAAGCCTAATTCGAATCCACAAGAACCAAATTATGGCTACCCCTACTGCATTGAACGTGAGACCCATCTCCACACCCCATCTGAACTTAGAACACCTTCTCTTAGCTGATAGAGCTTTCCAGATAAAATATACCTCTGTCATAGATCTCCTGCTCAAAATACATTGCCAAAGTAGGGAAAAGTTCCTGAACCATGCTGACGAAATTAGCCTTTGGTAGTCAAATTTTCCCAAGTACCAGTTCCCCCAAGTCCACATTTTTCTTGAAATTATACATATGTGCTATGCTTGCTACATCCCTAATCATAGAACCATCATGTCTCATGACCAAAAAGTCTTTTTCACTATCACTCATGAGTCCATCAATGAGATGTTGTAGCTCCAACTAGGGCCAAACCTAACTCCTCTCTCAATCGGAGACCTGTTGGACTTATATCACAATCTCATCTCTGTAATATTGGCCCAATTGATCCAAACCTTCATCATAGAAGGGAAGTATACTCCCAAGCACCCTTCTCCATATCTAGTAACTATATTTTCTCCTTGGGGTAGAAATATTGTATCCATGATATCTTGTGTTTTGGGTTACTCCACAAGTGAGTACATTCATGAAATCATCCTAGCTTTCATGTCCATCTATACCCTAGGATAGCCTCCTACAATAATTTATGACTTTTCCACAATCATAGTAGGCAGAATGCATGAGAAGTTCACAAGAATGGGAAAATGAAATGGATTTCAAGTACTCCTCAATACTATACCACATGTTCCTCTACTTCCAAGCAGATAAATTCCCACTTACCTTGCAAAAGTTGGACACCAAGGGCCAATGAAAATCAATCATCTTCTGGACCCCATTGATTCATAAATATTACTCCCCCTATTCACACAATGAATTCATAGATTCCTTTTTCCACCCTGTGATGACCATGCTTAGTGGAACCCCTCCACCAAGAATTAGTCCTGAGATTAGGAGAGTCCATCATTTAAATGTCAATCATTAGGTGTGATATTGGTACTTGTACCAAAACCACACTGAAATCAAGATTTATGGGTGCTAGCTTGCCCCATACAAACTACCTAAATACCTCCCAATGAGGTTATTTGCCCTAGAGTACTATAGGCAAATAATAAATTCAGATGAGTTAAACTTTGTTAAAGCCAAAAAGAAATCCCAGATCAAGATCAAAGACCAATTGGGTCCTTTTATTTGTAATAGCAGAGAAGTTGGAAAGGAGGCAAACCTGATCCTTGAGAGATTAAAATTAAAACAAAGCTTCATATGGAGATATGATCCCTTCGATTTCATCTGCAAAAGAAGGTAGAAAAAAAAGATGGCTCCCTATATCCATCACCACATCCCTGAGATAGTAAAGTATGCCAGCCAATTTCAATGGGTGGAAAACACTTTAGAGGACAGGGACAATACTGAAGTTGCTATGGAAAATCAACTTGATTAAAATTCATTTCTATAGGTACCACCTCAGGAAGGGACAATGAGCACTCCCCCTATCATGCAGACTCCTCTGAATGAGGAAAAAAATCCCAAAAGGGACAGGGAGGAAGGATCATGTTTAGGGACATAAGCCTTCAATGTTCAATATGAAAAAGGCCAAAGCAAAAGGCCTAGACTCAATCCTGTGTCAGAACAGGAAGACACCAATGGCTTAGTTGAAATAACTAATTCTAAGCCTGAAAGGAGTAAAAGTACTGCTCCTTTAGAGGAAACATAGCCCCCATCATTATCAAGAACCCAAATGATACAAAGACATATGAGTGTAGAGGCCTTGTCTTTCAGCGGGCCAATAGACCAGAATAAAAGTATCAAAGACAAATTCAAAGAGATAAAAATGAGGAATTAAAGGCTGAAAGCTGAGACATATGCACAACTTTTCAAACTTTCTACTCTAGGTTAGAATAGATTGATGTCAGCTTTTGACATCAAATAGGGGAAGATGCAGGTGTCCTTCATTCAACCAATTGTGTAGCAACCAAGGGAACCCACTGACTATAAGAAAGTTGATTTTGAGGTGTTGGCCAGGGGTATTCACCCTGTGGACCAAATAGAGTTTCACAAGTAGGCTAGAGAAATGATCTACTCCACCCTAATAGGGAAGTCAATAGATGTTCATCAACTGTAAAGTTCCCTGAACAACATCTCAACTCGATATCAGCTTGAGCAGGCTTCTTCACAAGCCAAGCATAACAGAATAAAGCCTTTGGAAGACTTGATCATAGAGATGGGACATGATCCCAAAACTATCAAGGCAATAGAGGAGTTAATAAAACAGAAGAACAAGGAGATTGCTTCAGTGAAAAAGCAATTAAAGATACCTTCCTTGCATCATCCACAAACATAGGAGGTGTTACAGTCTCAAACTCAACATGAGGACTTAATGGATTTAGTCCTCAAGCAAAATGATCAGTTGAGGAGCACGAAGAAGGAATTGGACGCCTTAATCCAATTGAAGCAAGGTGAAGTAGGGACCACACCAACAACTATTATCCCTACAGTGACTACTATAGTACCATCAACATTGGTAGCTACATTGGCTCCAAAGGCTCCTATAGGCACTACCTTGCCCATCACCACTGCAACATCTACATCGACAACTTCTACACCAACAGCAAGTACAATGATAGATGAAGTAGCCAAGCTTGTTCATGCCATGGAAGAAATTTATATTCAGAAAAATGAGATAAACAAGCTTAAGGAACAGGTGGCTAGCTTAGAAACAAACTATAGGCTTGCCAAGATTATGCAGAAAGAGGAGGAACAAAAGGATGAAAGGATAAAGGAAAAGCTTAAGTTAATGGAAAGGGACTTGACACTAAAGGAGCATTTTCGAGAAGCCAAGGAAAAATTGTGGGCCAATATCATTGACTCTATCAATGATATTTGGCCATCCATATAGGTTATATTCGAGCAAATTGATCTCATAAGATTAATAACAAAGGCTATTGAGAAAGTGAAGATAGAATTAGGCAACAAGTCTAGAGAGGCTACTAGGCTCATCCAGTTCTTAAATTCAAAGAACAAGTACCAACTATAGGAACTGGAAATTGAAGGCAGGACTGCTACTATTCTGGAGGTAAAGAAAGTCCTCACCAAGAGGGACCTTATGCAAAAGTTAGAGGAAGAGAGCAAGGAAATTCAAGTATTCGTTGATAGGTTCATGGCTAAATTTGATAAGCTAAAGGAAAATGGATTACCTAATCCCTTAGTCATTCATGATAAACTTATGGAACAAGGCGATTACAACGACAAACTTAGGGATGTAGCAAGACAGCAGGTGGCTACTTCACAGGTTTCAGGACTCCCAATAGGAAAGGTACTGTACATTGCCTTTGAAAATCTATTTTACCTCCAGCATGAGGTAAAACATCTATTTGTAAATAAGCCTTCATTTTCCAAATACATTGAGGTAGATGAAACTTACCGAGAATGTTGAGTATCTAATTACCAACAGGTTAGGAATGGGAAAAGCTGACTAACTTACTATAGCAGAACACAGTTAAAGGTCAAACACACATTCAATGAGGTAAAAGAGCATTAGAGTCAAATGGTTACAGGGTCAAAGAGTATACATGTCAAAGAATAGTAGTATAGAAGACAACAATCTTTTGCCAGCACAGAGCATTAGCAACCATAAACTTCCAGCTAAACCACAATAAAAGGGACAACAAGAAAACAGTTCAATAGCTGTCACTATCTTCCTGCGAGAAGATATTTTGAATTTCCTAGATTAATTCCCAAGTTAGTTTGGGATATTTTGTAAAAACATTTTGTATAAATACTTCACAAAACAAAGTATGTAGGGTGGATTCTTATACTTTCAGTAGAATTTTGTTCAAAGACTCTAAAAGATTTTGTATCATTGACTGGGCCAGCATGGTGGATTGATGAATAAAGATCAGATATTTCTAGGGATTCATGTGTAAATTGGAGTACAAATGAGTAATTCTCTTATGTTGTTTTATCTCTCTTAATGTTGTTTCATAATATTAAATGTTTCATAAGTCTGAATGTTTTAACTTGAATATTATTTTAGAATTTTCTTAACTGCACTCTGTCTTACTGTTATACATTCTTATTGTTTTGTCTTAAACTATCTTAGCTAGGGAATATTTAACTACTCCTTAGCTTCCGTAGTTTCTCCTTTGGTCTATAGTAAAGGATTCTTAATTACCCTTTACTCATAATTCACTGTTGTTCCCCCATCTTAGCCTCGATCTGAGGATTCTTGATTACCCTCTCATCTCCGTTAAGACTCATTTCACCATTTAGTCCAAGGATTTGTACTTCACTCTGCTATCTTTCCCATTGAACATTCCCTTTAGTGAGTTAACTCCAGCTTTGCTACCCCTTCTTTGACTCTATTGCCTAATGTCCTAAAGGCATCAACCTATCTGCTTGTTTGAAGGATTCCACCACCAAATCTTGATACAAATAAAAAGCCCCCCTGAACTCTATAAATAGCCTAATGTCTAAGCAAACATAGCTAAATTATATAGAGAGTACCCTCTCTGAGCCATAGGTTGGCTAGAGCCTATGCTTAAAAGTCGGTTTGTGGTTACCTCGAAGCCTTCCCTTCTTCCAAAACTTCTAAGGAAATTTTTTGAGTGATAACAGTTCCAAGTAGACTTACTTGTGCGGAAATCATCTTTGGCAATAGAGGTGAAGAGGAAAAAGCGTGACAAGAGGAACGCATAAAGGCAGAGAGAAAAATAGAGAATGGGTGAAACAAAGAAGGAGTTGCTTGAGTTGAAGGATAAACTCCAAAGGGAACAAGATTTGAGTAGATAGGAGAAGGAAGCATAGTGAGACTAGGTATAGTAGAGGTCACAATATGTACAAATAGCTGAAACTGCACTCGTAGAGGTAGTTGAGTGATCCAAATAGCTGGCACCAAGCAGGTAGGGTGAGCAATGGCAGGAGCAGGACTTTGCTCAAGAGATTGAACAAGCACTTGAGCGAATGGATACAGACATGGGGAAACAGGAGTTAGAGCAAGACATCGACCTCATGCCTCACCACTAAGAGGTCAACCCACCAGCTTCACGAGATTTGGAAGCGGAGCAAGTCCCAAACGACCAAGGAGACACTGAGATCCTTGGAGACAATCTAGAGGGAGAGATGCGCAACATCTCATTTGATGAGTCCTAACATAAAGTTTTGAAATCTCACAGAGTGTCGAATTTAGATGATCACAACTCTCATGTGCAGTTTAAGGAAAGAGTGATCATGTCTGACACGTGCAAGCATCCAACAAAATTGGTCGATGTTACTAAAGCATATGCCAAAGCCACTAGCTCGAGTGTTCGCTTCTTGATAGCTAAGAATGAGTGAAAGAAAAAGGAGTTACAGACAGACAAGCATGGAGGAGAATTGGTTACAGCATCTTCCTGAGCAGAGTTGAAGAAGGCAATATTGGATGAAGTATTGTCCCTTGAGATAGTCATGCATGCATTGTATTCCAATTTTGGTATCGTGCATAAGGAAGTTGTCCATCTCAACGGTTAGAAGCAGTGATGTGCTAGGAGAACATGTATCTTGTCGAACATGCATGCTGCTATTGATTACATGTAAACATGAACAATGAGATACAAGGGAGCCCCATTACACTTTCCCAAGATGATAAAGCTCAGAGCTGTTGAGCTAAAGGCATGCATTCGGAGTCAAATCTGGGACTATGAAGATCTCCTGTAGCTCATGACTACTCTACAAGCTTCCCTTGCACAAGTATCCAGGAGTATGGATGTTGTTGTGTACACACATGCGAACCCATCTATTGGTAATCTCACCCAGGCAAAGACAAAGGCACAGGTCTGAAGGGATCTTGACTTTTACTTTGACAAGTTGATGCCCTTAGCCACCAACCTAGACTTGGAGATCACTGCAGAAACCATGCATTAGTATGTCGATTGTCTGACTGCACTCAATACAATGATGCTTATGCTATCAGAAGAGTTGGAAAGAGGATCCTGAGAAGTGTACCTGGATGCTATGGAGGGAAGATTTCATTTCTAGAAAGATGTCACCATAGAGTACATAGACACCATCGCAGACTACCAATCTCGGCATCAGTTCTCTACTATCGACCACCATGAATATGTCGAAGAGCTGGTATTCCCACAATTTTCTGAGTCATAGTGATGTCTTTCATGGTTTTCTCAAGCCTATTTTGTCTCACATGGGTACATGTGCAGATTGTATGTAATGTCTTGTCAAGTGTAAGTTCAAGTGTCGATAGTTGGATGTAACAATCATAGAGTAGATGAAGAGTCATGAGGGTAGATGAACTGTCACTAAGGGGAATGTCAAGGGCCACCCCACCCTTTGCTATAAATAGTCCCTCATATCTCATTATATAGGCTTTTGGCCAACTAATCTTCGAATAGGAGTATTTTATATAAAGCTTGTATAGTATTGTAATGAGCCTTGGCTTCTCCACTATGCAAAGCTAGTATATCTCATTGGAGGAGTAGGCAGTAGTGACTGTAACATTCCACTGTCAGAACTAGTGCTTGGTCATGGATGTATTGTATGAATAGAACTTAAACTTCTTAATATAATAGAGCCAACACATTTCATTCATATGTCGTATTGTATTTTAGTTATCTTGTTTACTCTAAATGATATATGTATCTATTTGGTTACGCATGCATGTGTAGCTATTTTCTATATATGTATGTATGAATCTTACTGAAATGCGTTGTTGGTTTAACTATCACTTTGGATTGTTAGCTTACTTGCCTTCCATGTTGTGATGCATCTTTGCTCATGTGTTCCCTTCTTAACTATGTGCTTTCACAGGTTTCCAAGGGGCACACTCACCTCACCCTCCATGCTTTAGAACCACTCATGCACCTTCCTTGACTTGCTGCATATGTCAAACCCTTGCTACCAACATGGACATCTTACTTGCCTCTATGAAAAACCGTGGTCAAGGCGATACCATATGACCCACTACTGGGACTCCTACACCAAACAGTCTAAGGTATAATTGGGACTTCTTACCAGGGAGATCCCCTGACATGTTGGTGGGTCCATCACCATCATCAGAACCATAGAATTGGACCACTCCAGGTGCCAAATTCTAGAACCTCTATTAAGTGTTTATTCCTTCTATTTATATAGAGAAGGGGGACTTTGAATCATCATTTACAAAATATCTCAGCCTAAGCGTCCAACTATCTAGTAGATTAGCTGTCATGAAAGGCTCTATTTCCCCAAAATGATCTCATTCGGATTTGATTCAATTCTTCATAATACATAAAAATTATAGAATAAACAAAAATTACAGTAAAATAGAAACAAGGGAAACTGAACGATGATGGAGGAAATTTTCCTTCTGCTTTTCCTGTGAAGGCCCTTGATCAGGCCAGCTCTTTGCCATAATGTATCCCTCTAGCTGCTCATCTGGTTCCTGTTGCTTTTGCCTTAACTGCCCGACTTCAACACTTTCTAGAGTTGGTAGCGATCAACTATATTTTCCTATTACAGAGTAGAAGTGGAGATTGACCTGACAGTCCTTTGTCGTGTATCTGAGTGGAAATCCATTCTGAGACATTAATTTTTCCTGAGTCCCATACCTCCATTTACTCTCCAAATATGTGCAACGAAGTAGTCAAATTCATTTTTTTGGTCCATGTAGTCCTTAGTTTCTTATTACACAGGCTTCCACAAGATCAACCCATATCAATTTCACAATGCTCTGTGCCTTCATTCAATGCCTTAGTTACCGAACCATATGCCTTCAAAGTTCTGTACCATATTACTAGGACTTTAATACATCAAGAATTTTACTCTTAAAGGTGTTACAGAACAGTGAGTCCTGATCTCCTTTGGCCCCCTTTGATTTATCCCCTTTTTGCATTTCTTCGCATATGGTTGGGGACCATGACCTAGGGCTCAGCCTTTATATCGAAGCTCCTCTGTCGATGTTTACAAATCGAGGATTTAACTTGGAGTGAGCTGATATTAGGTTACACTGATTGTCAATTTCTAACCACCTTCCATGCTTAGCCCTTGATTCCTCTCTCTCCCGTGACCATAAGCTAGCCCCCTTATCAGAGCCTCCCAATCGTAGGTTCACAATCAATGATTTCCTTTTGATGCACAACACATTAAAATCATCGATCAACGACTCTAGATTAGTGAGGTCATCAGTGCCACATGTCGCTTCTTGATTGGTGACACGTGTCACCTAGATATGCCCCCATAAGACCCATGAAAATGCCAGATCAACATATCACGTGTCCTCCATACTGTCATGTCATGATGACATCAGCTACTCTGTGTCTTTATTAGATCCAATGTTGTGTTGTTATGTGTCCAGTTGGAGGAGAGAGAAAAGACCTACCCTCTTCTCATTTTATGACTGATTTCCTTTGTTAAATTTTTTCAGCCCTCCTGGTGCTTTAACACTAACATATTGCAACTCACAATATCGCAACATTTTAGAGTTACCCCCCCGCCAATGTGCTGATTTTCTAATATGACTAATCATTGGTCACTAATCGATGATATTTCTTTGCTATTGCGATGTGATTTGGAACCTTTGATCACCGATTTGTGATATTTGCGATCGTTGATCGCTAATTTGCTTTGCTCCACTACTAGACTTGTGATATATTGGAGCTCTGATATTTGACCTGCCAATATTCCATGAACTTTTATTACCGATATGCAATGCCACTTGATCCTTCCGATATGAGATTTGCGATATCAAACCTCTGCTATCTGAAGTGCCAAATGCCATGCTCTCAAACCTCCACTATGCTCTTCTCCTTCATTTCAAAGGCAACAAAACCATTAAACTTCAAATGGCCTTATCTTCTGATCCAGAAGTCCATTTTTGGGCTTGCACATACTATTAGATCTTGTTCCTAGAACTATGCAATGGATGGGGTTCGATTTATCTTTGAGTGGATATGACTACAAGATTTACTGCTATTTTTCACTTTGGGCAACTAAAAACACTTTTGCAGTGAGTGACAACATGGATACTTGTTGTTCATGCACTATGGATGTTTTGCAATGTCAGTTTTAACATATTCTAACTCACTGTTGTCATTGAGCATTGCTTCCTTTGATCCTTCCAGAATATAAAATTTGAGCTACCCTGTAGAGCATTCCAATCTTGTCTGTTGAAAGACATCATCTTGATCCTAAAGAAAAATTGTTGCAAATTAGAAACAAATTCGAATTTCTTGGAAGACAAGTTTGAAATGCTGGTTCTAATGTGAATTCTAAGGCTCTAATACCATGTATAAATTTGATATAATTGCAACTAATCGAGAAATTTAATCTAAAATCATGAGACACAATTCTAGTCTACTAATATGTAGAATGAAATTCACAATTTAGAACAACATGCATAGACATGCAATAATAAAAACCACAAATACACAGTGATTTCTAGGGGAACCAAACGGGGAAAAACCCCTCAAGCCTCTTTTCATTATTCAAATGAATAAAGAATCTACTATAATTGCTAGCTCCATCTTTGAGCTCAACCTACAAAAGAATAATTGTTCTCTCTACTCAATGAACAACTCGGCCAACACTTAGCTAAATATCAGCTTAGCTAACCTCCTATTTCCTTGTGAAAATCCTGAGGAAATTAGCCCCTTTTTTAGGAATTTTCCTGCAATTGATTTTGCAATTCCCAAGGAGTTATCATCTAACTATATGCAACACCTATACACTCAAACTAGATTACAATTACTTGTTACACTTCCTTGTCAACCTCTTCACTTGACGAACTCGAATTCTCTACATGCACTAGCTATTTTAGGTTGTTTGATCAGTTAACTAACAGATCTCTAAGTTAGAATATTGTCTCACTGTACAACTAAACTTAAACTAACTCTAACAATAGTTATAGGTCATTTAACTAAATACAATTGAAAATAACTGAACTTTATTACTAAAATTTAGAAATCACAAATGCATAATAGAACTCCATGCCCTCTAACTCCAATTTACTGAGCTAATTGAGTGACAAGATCCATGTCATATGATTTAACTTCCTCCAAATTGTCCTGCTAATGTGGAAATTAGATTTACTCAATTTGACTAAGGCTAAAGTAAAATTGAAGCTTTCTTGCTATATTTTTTTAATAGCTTCTCAGTGAGATCCATGAACCATGTTAGTGCATGTTTCCTCAAGACCACTGTAGACTGAGCCACTTGTTTATTTTCATCAGTAATATCATATGTAGACTATAATTTTTCATAAACAAACAAATTCTTTTTTTTGTATTCATCACCTTCAAAGAGGGATATGTAATTTAATCCCATTTCGTTATCAAAGTTTTCGACGTTCCAGATGTTTGAATATTACTTGACAAGTAATTTACAACAGGATCAATGGTGGGTCAATTTCTCTCAAGCATGTTATTTTCTTTATTTTTGATTGTATCTTCCAAAAATGACTTGTTGATATGACATGCTCTATATATCTATTTGGTAAACAAACTTACTCCGGGTCACGACTCTTTACCAACTGAATTCATACTTTCAGCTTCTTCAAAACATACTAATTATGGCAAGGGGCACACTCGTGAGATTATTGAGTTGGAGAAGAACTTGTTTAATTTATTTATTCTCATTGTTTGGTCAATCCTGATTAGAATTTATGACTTTTGGCTTATTATTTTGTTCATATTCATTATGCCAAACAACGGGTATGTCTAAATAATTATGTGATGTTTGCTGAAGGAATTCTCTAGTGATGGGACATGTTACTGATACAATCAAAATTTTTCATATGGTAGGACCAAATTCATAAATTTCCATTGCATCTACTTGCCTTCTAAGAATTATTTCTAGACCATTAATTTCTTTTGGAGTGGGCAATGTTATGCCTCTTATCTCATCTAAGGAGTCTCGTGAATCTTCACTCATGAATTCTTTATTTTGATTTTTCATCATCTCGTGTTCTTCACTTATTTTTCACATCATTGTTGTCTTTTGCCCCTTTCTATTTTTTGGATATCATAAGACTATTTGTATTTTTAATTATTCTTCTCTCAATTACTTTCTTTTTGTTTTTTTTTGGTAGTCGACCTTCCTTGTTCCATCTTTATAAGCTTTAACTACTTCTCCAAATTTCACTTATTTCTATTTATTTCTCTTTATTTCTCATGACTCATTAGTCCCCCCCATGTTGACCCGCAGTGGTGTCGGTTAGTGAGGAAGTACATATTTGTTTACTTAAAAAGTAATTCCACGCTTCTTTCATATCTTTACATTGGGCGTTGAGGAATTTTTTCCAGTCGATTTGACTTTTTTGTCTGTCAGTGTATATTGGGGTTTTCAATGGAGGTCGGTACTCAACGATGTGACCAACACCCTTGTCGAGGAGGAACTTGTGTAAAAGAGTGGGAATTAAGCAAAATAAATTGTTGTGAAAATCGTCGAAGAACCTGGTTTTGAGAGAAATGGATGTTCTTTCTTCTATTTCCCATTCTTCACAAAAATCATCCAAAATCGGCTTAACCTTCTCATCTAGATTCGTTCAAATATCCCTTGAGAGATTCAACAAAATTAGTGCATCAAATTCACCTTGAGGTTTTTTCATAAACAACTCGGTCAAAGAATTTCTTCATTTCTATTGGGGCGCTTTTGATAAATTGTTCATGTGCTTCTATGAAAAAAAATGGTTTTGGCTTCTTCTAATGATAGTTTGTTCCTTCACGCATAGTTCTTTAGGTAGTTATTGATTTTTGTCTCCTACCATGGTTTTATTTCTTTTAATGTTAACATTTATTCTTTCATATTTTTACGACTCGAGTCCAAAAATAACAGCAATAGAACTAATGTTGTAATCTAGGGAAAAGTATGCATGGTTACCAATAGAAAGGAAAACACACATTCACATAGCAAAGCACATAAGCAAAGAGAAAGAGAAGAGACACAAGTAGTGGAGAACCAATAGAAGCACACTTTATATTTTATCTCTCAAAATATAAATCAGAACTGATACATTGACAAATATTTATATCACATCAAAACAGTTACAATGGTCTAATTGTTCGACCAAATAGAACTTAATTTGAATTTAGTTATCATATTAAAAAACTTATTGGTCTTCTTTAAAATGTACACTTTGTGAATCTTCTATTGTCTAACTCTCCTTTCCAACCACCCATTTCTTCTTCTTATGGATCTGTGGGTTCTACAACTAGTTTTCATAGATCATGGCCTTTAATTGTGTGAGCCAGTTTCAACTCTAGGTCATACTCTTGGAATTTTTTCATCCAATTCACTCTTCATTTCCTTAATTAATTTTTTACAAATAGAGACCTTACTACAAGGTAAGGAACAATTACTTTGACATGGCTATTCAAGATGCAAGGCCTGAAGTGTTTGAAAATTTTATATACTCCATAAGCTTGTTTGTCCATATTTAGATAGTTGAGCTCAGATCCCTATAGTGAAATACTAATAAATGAAATGGTTCATTAATTTCCTTCATCATCCTCATATGTAGGAATGGCTGCAATTAAAAATCTCAATGAAGATGTATAGAGCATGAAGTCTTTCTCCAAATATGGATTGAATAGGGAAGGAGCCTCAATGATAACTTCTTTGATCTTGGCAAAGGTTACCTTCTCTCTTTGATTCCACTTGAAGGTGGCATACTTCTTTATCATATCTTGCAATGGCTTGACAATTTCAACAAAAGATGAGATGAATTTGTAAATGGAATTATTTTTTTGTAAGAAGGAGTACATTGCCTTCTTCCCATCTGGGAAGGGAATCTGCATGATTTCTTTAAATTTCCCAGGGTCCATAATTATGCCATTTCTAGCTATGATATGATCCAAGAGGTTACCTTTTGACAAAATGAAAATTCTCTTCTTGGTATTGAGATATATTCCATACTTTTTGCAATGTTAAAAGATTTGTCTAAGATGACATAAATAATCATATATTTTCTTAGATAATACAATTACATCATCTACGTAAATAAACATGCTTTGTCATATCAACCACTTGAATGGAATTTCCATAGCTCTCTGGAAAATATCCCCTACTTTAACTAGCCCAAAAGACATCCACTTGAATGCAAATGTTCCCCATTTGGTCTTGAATGTAATTTTTAGTCCATCTTCCTTAGAAACTAAAACTTTATTATAGCCAGAAAGTCCATTAAGTAATGAGAACATTGCAAAACTAGATACCATTTGAAGAATTTTCTCCATTGCTGGTACATGATAATTATCTTTATTTGTCACATGATGGAAATTGTGAAAATATACACATAAACGAATCTCACTAGATTTTTCCCTAATAGGAACTAGATTAGAAATCCAAGTAGAGTGTTGGACTTTAAAAAAATTTCTTGCATCCAACAATTTTTTCAATTCTTTCCATATCAAAGGCTCCCAGGTTGGATGTACCTTCTATAATTTATGTTGAAAAGGTTTGACACCCTCTTTTATCAGAATTAGATGTTGAATAATTATGGTGTCACAAGTATTTCGGTCGTCATATGTCGAGGAAAAAACATCTCAATATTGTTTGAAAATTGGAAAAAATTATTGACATTCATCAGTAGTACAATAGGTATTTAGATTTACAAACTTGAGTTCTTCTTTCATCCCCCAGATTTATCTTCTCATGCATGAGTTTCAAACTTTGTGTCTTGGTGTTGGGTGGTCATTTGAGATGATTATGTAAATCATAGAGTTTCTCTAATGATATAATACCTTTTGGCATATGATTTTTTTCTCGCATCTTGGCTCTTTCCTCTATAGATTTATTGTTGTCTTCTTTGTCAATGGTTGTGTCCTTTAATATATCCATGTTAACAAGGAAATCCAAAATATGTTGGTCATCCTTAAAAAAAAAAGAAAATATGTAACTTTTTCAGGAATAACAATTTTATAAACAATTTCAATAAAAAAACCATCCCTAAGAGGGGTAAACCAAGCCATTTCATTTCCCAAAGTGTCGGTCGCAGTGTTATTAATCCTAGGAAGTGATATACTATTAAAAACTTCAAAATCATAAATGAGGTGCCATACCTCTTACTTGTAGCTTTTGAGATGAGGTGAAAGACAATGTATTGTATTCCACACATTTCTAGTGATTATCTATGTGTCACTAATTACCTTGAGACATTTCACTTGCAATTTGATGACATTCTTTAAAATGAAGATCAATGATTCATTATTCGGATAAATTATTGGTACACTAGAATTGCAAATGTTATGATTTGAGCATTTTGTTCTTGTTTTGGTCCATTAGGATGCAACCTACACAGGCTCCATTCTACATTTTTTATCCATCATATAAAGAGTCCAAACATTAGTGTTTACAATGTCATTTACTAAGACAAAAATATTTACATCTATAATACAAGTTTCATTTTTGCTAGTCAAATTGCAAGGAAGGAGATGGTTGTGCTTTTTAGAAACCAAGTTCCCCTTCAAGGAAATAATTTCTTCGAATTTCTTATAAAAAAACATAATTGGTTCCTTGTGACCCTTGAATTTGGTGACCATGTATTTCATATGTGCCTCACTATTGACTCTTATCAAATTGTTCTTTCCCCTTTAAGGGAGCCACAAGTGAGACCGAACCAATGCAAAGTAACCCTAAAGCTTGCTAGACCAATATTTACTCAAAAAAAGGCCATAGGATTTTGGTATATCTACAACCACAATGTCAATGAAGTGATGTACTTTTGAATCAAATGATAGGCAAATGGGTACATTGTTTAGTTCACCGACCACTTTCACTTTAGATCTATTAAATTGAATGATTCTATTGTCATTTAATTCTGGGTTTTCATTAATCTTCTTTCGCGCTAGCAAAATAATTACGTTAGTAGAGGCACACGAATACACTAGGAAATTATGAGAAATATGATTGAAAATTTCAAATGTAAGCAAGAATGGTGACATTTATGATTGAGATCCAACTCCCATATTAGATACGTTTGCAATTGATTCACCATTCTCTGTAACCTTGTGTTGAGGATGGATGAAGCCTTGGAAGGTGTGGAACTTGCTTTGCTTGTCGAAGTAGTTGGAAAAAATGCTTAGATAATTAGATTCCTTTGCTTGGATATCTGAGCTATCCCATAGGGTGTTATATTTACTCATGAGATCCAACAAGAAATTATGAGAATTATGATTGAAAATTTCAAATGTAAGCAAGAATGGTGACATTTGGGATTAAGATCCAACTCCCATATTATATACGTTTACAACTCATTCACCATTTTGTGTAGCCTTAGGTTGAGTGATGGATGAAGCCTTGGAAGGTGTGGAGATTTATTTGCTTGTCGAAGTAGTTGGAAACAATTGTTGGATAATTAGATCCCTTTTCTTGGGTATTTGAGCTATCTCATAGGGTGTTATATTTACTCATGATTTCCTCAATTCATCAATAATATTGTACTCCATAGAACCTTGAACACTCTTTTCCTTAGTCGAATTAGTTGAACATGTTGATTGAGAAGACTTATTATATGCTTTGGGTGTTTTATAATTTCTTTTGGTACTACCTAAGCACTTTTGGAACTCTAATTACTCATGGGATGAGATGTTGGATTCTAACTATTAGTCTTAGGAGGGAGTATTCTTCTCAAAAAGGCCTTATCTTTATCCTTAAGACTAGGTTCAGCCACTGGCCCTTTTCTCCTCATATTGTAAGACTTAAAAGGGTTAGTAGGTTGATATTCTCTAGCTGAAACTTCCACAATTGATTGAGTCTCACTACCTATAACCACTTCCACCATTAACTTGAGTGATCCATATTGGGATCATCTTCTGTTGGAGTAGCTTCTTCTCCTTCATTCAATTGTTTCAGTTGTTCCTCAATTCATTGGTTTTCCATCTCAACGGTTAGAAGCATTGATGTGTTATGAGAACACGTATCTTGTCGAGCATGCATGCTGCTATTGATTACATGCAAACATGAACAATGAGATACAAGGGAGCCCCATTAAACTTTCCCAAGATGATGAAGCCCAAAGTAGTTGAGCTGAAGGCATGCATTCAGAGTCAAATCTAGAACTATGAAGATCTCCCGCAGCTCATGACTAGTCTACAAGCTTCCCTTGCACAAGTATCCAGGAGTATGGATGTTGTTGTGTACACACATGCGATCCCATCTATTGGGAATCTCACCCAGGTAAAGACAAAGGCATAGGTATGAAGGGATCTTGACTTGTACTTTGACAAGTTGATGCCCTTAGCCACCAACCTAGACTTGGAGATCAGTGCAGAAACCATGCATTAGTATGTCACTTGTCTGATTGCACTCAATACAATGATGCTTATGTTATCAGATGAGTTGGAAAGAGGATCCTAAGAAGTGTACCTAGATGCTATGGAGGGAAGAGTTCATTTCTAGAAAGATGTCACCATAGAGTACATAGACACCATTGCAGACTACCAATCTTGGCATCAGTTCGCTACTATCGACCACCATGAATATGTCGAAGAGCTGGTATTCCCACAATTTTCTGAGTCATAGTGATGTCTTTCATGGTTTTCTCAAGCCTATTTTGTCTCACATGGGTACATGTGCAAATTGTATGTAATGTCTTGTCAAGTGTAAGTTCAAGTGTTGATATTTGGATGTAACAATCATAAAGTAGATGAAGAGTCATGAGGGTAGATGAAATGTCACTAAGGGGAATGTCAAGGTGTAGGTTTTAACCCCGAACAGAAATTACCTGCATACGAATTCTAAATCATAGGAAAAATAAAAATACGAGAGCGTAACACATAAAACACATATACACAGAGATTTCCCACTAGATCTCAAAACCGAGACTACCAGCTTGATTTTTCATTATATTCCTTTCATTGTTACATACATATTTATACATGCCGAAGCATCCAAGACCATGGACCGAAAAACCATCACGTCCAAAACCATGGACCGGAAAACCATAGGTAGGTTCGCCCAACCTAATATAGGGTCAAAAAAAAAATTTCTCGGGGCACTGCCCCGAACCCCGTAGAGGGGGGCTACCCGCCCCCCTCAAACCCCCCAGACAGGGGGGACTGCCGTCCCCCGCTACGCAATCAGCACAACAAAGGGGGGGCTCCGCCCCCCCTCTAACCCCCCGGTTCACTACGTAGCTTAGTCGTGGAAAGAATATATCACAACCCAACAGTAACGAGGAAACAACAATGATCTATTTACTCATAAAGTCAAGAAGTCATAAGCTATCAAGTAAATTACATACAAGACATAGGAAAACATCATTGATTGTATTAATAATGAATCAAGAGCAAGCTTACAACCAAGTCTTGATGTCGCAAGCCTTCTCAGATGGTCCAAAAAGTATGTTTCTCAAGCGTTCACTCTTCAAGGATGAATCTCGCAACATACAATGTCTCTCTCTTTCACTCATAAGCTTTAACACAAAGTTAAGGGCACTCCACAACTTTCCATAAGCTATAAAAAATCCCACTTGTCACACCCACACCAGCTATCTATCAAACTCAAAAGCACTAGCAGCACTGCCCAACCAAAAGAACTAGCATATCATACCAAAGGTGAGTGCTTTAATAGGAGAAGGAATCTCCATGAAATGTGGGAGGAGGAGCTCATCCTCAAGGAAGGTAGCAGAAATGATGGAACTACCATACCAAGAGGGGAAAGGCGACCCAACCCATGCCAACAACCAGGTGTGGAGGCATCCAGAAGGCCGACTTTTGAAACGAATTTGCCCAATCTGGATCGTCACAGGCCACAAACCAATTCTTTGTGACGACATCACGAAGATACTATGGATGTGGACCCACCGTTGCTTGATACAACTCGTAACTTTGCGCCAGATCTAGAAATTCGAACATTGCAGGAAACAGATATAAACCTGCGACAGAGTCACGATGAGAATGTTATGGACATGGTGATGTCACATATATTAAGGCTTTACTCACGACAAGGTAGAAACTTAGGGAATGAGGGTCAATTTGAGCAGCAGAGAGCATTTGCTTAATCTCCTCATATCAGTGGGAGGATATGAACATGTTTATTTGACACATGACATAGCAGAAGGACTGAAATGAGGAAAATGACAAATTACTGTGTAACAATGCATCTAACTGCTTAGAGCTTAGCTCTTTTTATACAATACCATGGTCCGCAGGCCATGGGTAGATCTCTTATAGCCGACTTTACTTTACAAAACTAAGGGTGGACTACCCTTTGTGACACATAACGCCTTCATGCTCCGCTACCACAAAATGTGGAGTCTTTACAATAATATTACAAAAATTTGACTTAAACATGGGCTTTTAGCCCCAAAACTACCCTTGGGGGATCCCGCTCCCAACAGGGGTTTAACATTGGCATTGTTGTTGTTTGTTCTGCATTGTCAGGGGTTTACAAATACCTGCCATGTTGATCCAAGTGGATATTTTTGGCCACCCACCAAGTCCACTTGCACCCCCACCATTGTTTCTTTCAGCTTTTCGGTTTCCTTAATTGTAGCACAGTTTACTATTTTTAGTAGTTTTCGGGCCCTGAACTTCTGGAGCCATTTTGAGACCCTAAACAATGTTTTTTGGGAAAAATGGGAGCAACATGGGTCCATCGACTGATGTTACTCTTCCCAAAGTTGTAGTTATCGGATAGATCTCTCTAACGAGATAATGTGCGTGTCAAATGGAGATCGCATGCCAAAGTTACGACCTTGGGAAGTTGATGTACCAATTTACCCAAACGGGACCCACAACTTGGCATTTCATCTTCTAGGGTTAGGTTTTTGAATGTTTAGGGTTTTCCATTGTTTCTCAGCAATAAATAAGCCTTCGAGCCTCATTGTAACATAGTTCAAAGGCATGTAGCCACCACATCTCTCCTCAGAGATAAGCTACCTTTGCCCTAGCTGGTTTATTTTCATTTTTGTTTGTAAGCATATTTCAGTATTTTACATTAATGAAATGAAGTATTATTTCCATTGCATCTCTGTGTTTATGGTTATCTCTATAAATTGTTGCATTCCTGTTTAAATCTGGAACAGTGGTATTAGAGCGGTCTTCTTTTCCTCAGTTTTTTTTTCATGTCCCCAACAAGGTTAGGATATAAGGAGTTAGGGCTTGAACTAGTCAAACCTTTGCGAGGCTAGCCTTGCAAATCCCAACAGGCTCCCATGGCAGATGAAAACAAAGATGAGGGGGTAGGAGATCCTATCAAAATCTTGCTCGAAGAAGCCCTTGAGCGACAAAGGAATGCGATGATGGACAGCTTTGCCCAGATCCTTCAGTGGCTAGCATCGGCTTCCAACAACTACTCTGGAAACACCACACCATTTAAGTTACAAGCTAATTTTGAAATCCCCATATTCGAGGGTTAGATAGATGCAAATTTCGTTGATAAATGGTTATATCTGCTAGAGGGTTATTTTCATGTTCATGATTTTTCCAGTCTGGAAAAGATTATTTTCACTCTTCTCAAAGCAGCCCCCCACGTCAAGGACTAGTGGGAAATGAAAGTACAGGATCACTATTTTCAGCCACACCCACTTGGAATTCATTCTAAGATGCCATCAAGGAGCAATACTACCCTGTCGGAAGCTATGAGGATCAATACATAAAGCAGACCATGCTGCGGCAGGGAAGGGACCAAGACATGCCAGAGTTTACCAATATTTTCCATACCCTTCACAAAAAGTTGGGTATCAAGGATTCAGAGCAGCATTTGATACTCAAATACTGTGGTTTCCTGCACAAGTCCATCCAGGAAGAAATATAATTCCTGAACATCTCCTCGCTCGGCACAACATATCAATATGTTGTCAAGGTCAAGCAAAAGTTTAAACAGAAGAAGCGATACTTTGGATCTGTGAATCCGAAGCAAGGGAAAGGTGCCCCCAAACCGTAGAACAAAGGTAAAAGCCAAGGCAGGGCAGCCCCATGCAACCCGCTAAATTTGAAAGCAAAGAATAGCACCGTGAAGCCGAAAAAGGACACGGGAAAGTGGTGTGAGTTCCATAAGAGCTTCACTCACAACACAAGTGAGTGTCGAGAAAAGCAGTCACTGGTGGCCGAGCTAAAGATTTCAGAATCAGATGCATGTTTCGACTCTGATTCAGAACCTGACAAGGGGAATGACAAAGGGAAGAAGAATATTGATGTGAAGCCCAACACCACTGTTTCCACCACGAAGATCCAGAAGGAGGAACCCGAAGATCCAGAGGAGGAGGAGCGTCTCTTCCACTCCTAGATGTGGGTAAAGGGCTCCCCGCTATAGTTCATTGTTGACAACGGGAGCCAAAAGAACCTAATTTCAACAGAGGTCATGAAGCGGCTAGGCTTACTAACCACAACACATCCACAACTGTACACCATCGGTGGCTTCACCAAGGACGAGATCTTTGCATGAGCCAGCAGTGTCGCCTTCCATACAACATCAAGCATTTCACGGATGAGTTATTGTGTGACATTTCTCCACTTGAAGTTTGTGATGTATTATTAGGACAACCATACTTGTGGAAGCAACATGTTGTGCGTGAATCAAGGCCCCATGTTGTTATTGTTACTTTGGGAAATAAGTTGTACAGGATACCAGAGGTAGCACCACCTACCGCCATCTCCTTGGTTACTGCAAAACAATGCAATAAGCTCATTTCCAAAACCGAGAAATTTGTTTTCCTGATGACACACCCTCAAGGAAAGAAGAAGACAATGGCCATGACCTCCAAACAGGGCCCCTCCGCATGACAACTACAGATGGACAAGGTTGTGGAGGAGCACGAGGACATCTTCACCTCCCCCGTAGGGGTTCCTCTGCACTACCAGGTCAAGCACTCCATCGATCTGACCCCAGGTGCGCCACTTCCCAATGGACCAATCTATCAGCGCTCCATTCTAGAGAATGATGAAATCAAGAGGTAGATTCAGGAGTTGTTGCAGAAAGGTCACATCTGTTCGAGTTCATCACCCTATGAGAGCCCAATCGTGTTAGTACACAAGAAGGATGGGACTTGGAGACTCTATATTGACTATCGAGCACTGAACAAGATCACTATTCATAATAGGTACCTGATCCCATGGATTGATGACCTCCTAGACCAACTGAAGGGGGCAAAATATTTCAGCAAGAACGATTTGAAGTCAAGATATCACCAGGTACTAATCGAACCCTCTGACGTG
>APFE030536880.1:68203-82842 GCA_000404065.3 Pinus taeda
GCATATCACAGTGAGACACTTTCAGACACAGTCTGGAAGTATCCCACTTATGACAAAGAGATGTATTCCATTGTGCAGAACTGCTGATAATGGAAGCATTACATTTTGGGGAAGGAAACGATCATCCACACAGACCACCGACCCTTGCAGTTCATACAGACCCAAGGGAAATTGCAGAATGATCACCATTAGAATTGGTCCACATACCTACAATAGTTCCATTTGAATATCAAGTATAAGAAGGGAACCACCAATAATGTTGAAGATTGCCTCAGTCGACCACCAATCATGGCGTTAACCACCGTGCTCAACTCTTATGGCCACGAGACTTCTGATTGGCCACTTCTCTACAAAATCAACCCAGAATTTGGCCACACATACCAGACACTCTTGGAGGGTCAGCATGTTATAGATCTTCACCTCCAAGATGCCCTGTTATGCCAACTAGGTCACCTTTGTGTTCTTCAAGCGAGCATGCCAAGATGATTTGGGAAGCACACTATAGTCGGGCTGCTAGGCATTTCGAGGTCAAGAAAATGGTGGCAGTACTGTAAAAGTATTTCTATTGGCTAAATCTTTGACATGATGTCAAGAAGTACATCAGATCATGCACTGTCTGCGCCATTGCCAAACCGACCATCAAGAAGCAAGGCCTCTATACCCCGCTGCCTACCCCTAGTCGACCTTGCGAACCCATCTCCATGGATTACATGTCAGGCCTTCCTTCCACTAAGCATGGAAATGACTGTGTTTTTGTGGTTGTCGATAGGTTCTCGAAGATGGCCATTATGGCGGCCTGCAAGAAGAATATCACAGCAGAAGCCATTGCTAAAATCTTCTTTGAACGAGTGTAAGTACACTTTGGGATCCCATAATCTATCATCTCAAATCGGGATAGCAAGTTCCTTAGTACATTTTGGTCCAATATCTGGTCGATGTTGGACACCAAACTCACTAAGTCCATAACCTTCCATCCTCAAACTAATGGCTAGACAGAGGTTGTCAACAGGATGATCGTACACATTATGCGCATGTACAACTCAAAACATCCACACACATGGGATGCGAGCCTTCCCTATGTTTAGCACAGCTACAACCGAGCTCTCCACAGCTCGACTGGCCACAACCCTTTTAAGGTGGGCTTGGGATTCTAGCTACTATGCCCCATTGATGTGGCCATGCCATTTGCAGCTACTCACATAGATTTGAATCATGTCCAGTCCAAAACAGATAAGGAAAACAGCTTCGTTGAGCACATCCAACATATTTGCCAATAGGTCCATTACATTCTAGAGAAATCAAATGGCAAGTACAAGCAGCGACATGATCAACATCGGGTGCCACACAAGTTTCAGGTGGGTGACAAAGTCTGGTTGCATTTTCAAAAGGAATGCCTTACCGAAGCCTATCGGAAACTCAGACAACTCCGATATGGTCCTTACACCATTACCAAGGTTGTGGGAGATAATGCATTTGAGCTTAGCATTCCCCCATTCCTTGGCCTACACCCAGTGTTCAATGTGGACCACCTTCTGCCATACTTTCCACCATTACTAGACACATCTGACATTGCAGAACAGCTCACACCAACAAAGTTAAATCCAGATTGCATGGAACAAGCTGCAACTGATTGGATCATGGACACATAGATCAAGCACACTCGCCAACAGAATATCCAACTATATCGAGTTGTCAAAGCAGGCCATCTCCTTCACCAGGGTAAGTGGCTCACCAGGGACCAAGTTCAGCAGAAGTTTCCTCATCTCATTAAGGAACTCAACGTAATGGGGACCATTGCTTCCTAAGGGGGGAGGAATGATCCAGGTGGATATTGGTGGCCACCCGCCAAGTCCACTTGAACCCCCACCATTGTTTCTTTCAACTTTTAAGTTTCCATAATTGTAGCACAGTTTACTATTTTTAGCAGTTTTTTGAGTCATGAACTTCCGGAGCTGTTTTGAGGCCCTAAACAATGTTTTTTGGGAAAACTGGGAGCAATCTGGGTCCATGGACCTATGTTTCCCTTCCCAAAGTTGTAGTTCTTGGATAGATCTTTCTAACGAGATACTCTATGTGTCAAATAGAGATCGTATGCCAAAGTTACAACCCCAGGATGTTGATGCACTAATTTACCCAAACGGGGCCCACAGTTTGGCATTTCATCTTCTAGGGTTAGGTTTTTGGATGTGTAGGGTTTTCCATTGTTTCTCAACAATAAATAGGCCTTTGAGCCTCATTGTAACGCAGTTCAAAGGCATGTAGCCACCACATCTCTCCTCAGAGATAAACTACCATTGCCCTAGTTGGTTTATTTGCATTTTTGTTTGTAAGCATATTTCAGTATTTTACATTAATGAAATGAAGAATTATTTCTGTTGCATCTCTGTGTTTATGGTTATCTTTGTAAATTATTGCATTCCTGTTTGAATCTGGATCACATGTTGCTTCATCCACGCTACCTATTTTTTAGGAAGGATCTAGTTGGATATTCTATGTAGTTCAGTGGTCAAAATGCAGGTTTCGAGGTCCATGAAGGTAATTTTGCAAATTCATGGGTTTTTTTTTTATTTTTTTCGATTGCTTTTTAGGTTTTTGCCCAAATTCTAAATTTTCCCTGTGTTTGCAAGTTTGTGTTGCACGTGGATGTTACACAAGAGATATGGCGAGGTTTGACAGATGTTTGGATGTTGGTGGCTTCTGCTACTCTCCCGGTAGGATTCTAAATCCTACCAGCCATTGTGTTCTTCGACACTTAAATTAGTTGTCTGGAATTTGGGAATTTAACTATTATGTTCTTAAACACTTAAATTTGTTGTCTGGAATTTGTGAATTTAGCTCAGATTGCACTGTTGTTGTCTGGAATTTGGGAATTTGAAGCTTTTCCCCTACATTAATCAAGAAACAATTAAATTTGTTATGAATTTCTGCCCTTTGTTACGATTTCTACCCTCTGTTTTAAATTTGTTGTGAATGAATGCTTGTAGGGTTTAGTGTTTGTTCCTTTGTTCCTGCTTCTGAGTATTCATTTTTCCACCTTTAAGTTGGTGGGTAGGTAGGCAGGTGTATGGTGAGGCAGAGCTTAGGTTTGGAATGTTACACTTTATCTAGAATTTACGCTTTGTTGATAAAGATGGTTCCATTGGATGTTACACTTTGTCTAGAATTTGGGAATTTGGGAATTTGAAAGTTTTCCCCTACATTAATCAAGCAACACTTAAATTTGTTGTGAATTTTTGTCCTCTGTTATGATTTCTTCCCTATGTTTAAATTTGTTCTGAATTTCTACCCTCTGTTACGATTTTTTTCCTCTATTATGATTTCTCTGCTTGTTTGTAGCTTATATAGTATTTCTTGTAGGGTTCAAAATGCTATGTTGCTACTATTGAGAAGTTTAGGGTTTAGGGTTTGTTCCTTTGTTCCTAATTCTGAGAAATCATTTGTTACATTTTATCGATAACAAATTTTCTATGTTAAAAATTAAAGTTTGATGCTATATTTGATCATTTGATGACAATGTTATAAGTTCCATCTACTAAATGGTTAATTCTTGAATGATTATGGTTAATCTACTACAAAAATCTAAATTTTCATATATTTCACAACTAATTTGACATTTTTCTCTTTTTTTTTGAACTAATATGTATCAAAATATATTAAAATGTATGTTGTATTAGTTTCTGCAACTAGGGAAGGGTGTTTCTCTTGGGAAGTAGGTGAAATTGTGATCGGGATTCTGTATCTTGGCTTCATGTATGGGGCTAAAGTGGGATAATTTAGAAAAGTATGTGACCCTCTATTAGAGCCTCAATAATGACTAGCATGGGATATTGGTTTTCTTCTAGATACAGATCATGTTTGTAGCAAGGTAGTGGCAGTGGCAAGTGGATTAGTGAGTTTGTTGGTGATATTTGATGGCTTAGTTTACAAGTTGTAGTTTCATGCTTATAGAGTTATTTCTTAAACTTACAGGCAAGTGAGAGTTGGGTGGAGTTAACAAGTAGCTTATAGTGTGTCTAATGGGTGAAGTCTTTGATGGAGTGCATACCAAGATAATTGTGGTTATTGTCTATGTTTGTCAAATGTCACAAGCCAAAGATGTAGGATGTTTTTTAATGTAATAAAAGTTTTTCCTATATTAAAAAATTATATTAGTGCATTGAGAGAAGTGAATTGGTCTTGCAATGCAGGGTGGATGAACCTTCGTGTATGTATGACATATGTGGCTAAGCTAATTAAAAAAAAATAACATCCAACATGTAATCTCTAAAAATAAAGAAAGAAATGGCCTTCCTTCTTCAGAAAGGCAATGCCAAGGATCTATAGAGTCAACCCCTCATCAATTATTATCTACTTGGTTTTCTTAAAATATTGTTTATCTCCTAGGCATTAACATAGGTTGTTTCAATCAATAAGTGAACTAACATTCATGTCTTTTATGTTATTGAGAAACAAAATCATTTATCGGGTTTCTTTTATGTTATTGAGAGACAACATCATTTATCAGGTTTAAGTAATCCTCTAAAAACATTGTTTTGAAAAGGCACCAGCTTGTATTATCAACTAATTTATTTTGTTTTTTAATCCTCTAATTGAGTTATCACATACCCAGAGCCTTCCTTGGCCACTGGGGCACTCTACTTTGTTTACAACCAGATTTAATCACAAGCATGACTTAGTAGAATGTCATCAATCTTATCTACATAACTATTTTATAAACATAATTTATTCATTAACAATTTAATTCATGGATCACACAACAGATTACAAGCGTCAAGCATTCCATACAAATATGAGTATGAATACCATTTAAAATCAAAATAAGTCTTCCAAACCATTTATTGAGTGGTTCACTGCCCAACTGTTAGAATCAACAATGGGTTGCACCTCCAATCAAGACTTTGATGTCCAGTGAAAAGGTAGTTACTGAGTGTTTCACTGCCCAACTATAGGAATCAACAATTTATTTCACCTCCAATCCATGCTTTGATGCCACAAGTGCAAAGGAAAGCTACTATACATCTTTAAGCTCATTATTCAGTGCATTCATTTCTCATGATTCAACCAATCTACTCTAGATAAATCCTTTTAGCCCTTGTCCAACCATCAAATAGATATGGCACTCTTTCCCATTACTCTACACAACAAGAACTATTCTCTTTGTTTAAAGTTTCCTTAAGAATCTCCTTACCTTCTAGTGTTATCAACCATATCAGCAAGAAGCATCATTAACTATGCTTGCGTCATGTTTCATAAACTCCAAATAATGGGGGAAAATTTCCTTACCTTCTAGATTTGGAGAGTTGGCATGTCACTTCAACGTTTATACGTGATTTGGTTGATAATGATGTAAGCACAGTTTATACATTCTTTAACATGCAAAGCTTTAAAGAAGTAAAAACTAAGAAACACATGCACTCTGTTTGTCTTCTAAGTTAACTTGCAGTAAATGAGGTTTCATATGTGGTGTGAGGTTAGGTACCTTTTTTTTTTACACAATCAGATATTGGTTATATTGCAAAAAAGAAAGAGGAGCATACTCCTTTTGCAATCGATGAGGTTTGGATTCAAGTAGAAATATGAAAATGGGAGCACAGTCCCTATTTCTATGCTTGAGATCGAATGTTCTATTCATTCCTTTGTCTACTTTGGCATATTGCCTTACATAATGTCCTAAAAGTAAAATAAACTTGCAATACATTAAATTATTATTCGATTTTTCAATATTGATTGACTGACTACTCCTATTGAGAGTAGTGCTTCTTGCTTTGCTGAATGGATTTTTCTCCTTCCTGGCTTTGAGTGGTTGACTTGATATAGGCTATGGCTTCCTCTAGATGCTTGCATTTGTTTTTGAGTGCAATTATTTCATCTTTCTGATTATCAATATCTCTTTGTTGATAAATGTTCTCCCTTCTCATTTCTTACCTGAGTTCCTGGAGTGCATCATTGAACTTTCTTATCATGAATTTATTTTCCCTACATGTGGCACATCCGTTATTTTTTGCAGCTCTTTCAATTGGTTGCATTCCATTTTGTTCCACTGTTTTGCTATATTTTTTATAAATATTTTTTTCCTCTTGTATGTGCTCTTATTGTTCTTGCTATTGTCTTGAGTATGCCTTCTACTAAAGTTGTTTTGCTCTACTTCACTATTTTTTTATGATTGTCCTTCCTTTAAAGAAATATCTGACTTGAAGCAGCCTGTCACCACCCAAGAGAGAAGGAGGCATAGCGACACCCAATCTAGAAGAGAGGAGGTGCACTGAGACCGATTTGAAGAGATGCTCTATGACCAATTTGAGGAGATGTCTGCCGGAATCTTAGTGATCGCTGAGTGGGTAGAAATGAAGAAATCGCAGTGGGAAGAAGGATGACTCTATGGGAGATGTTGAAGGTTTCAATGGGAGGATGACTCACTAATATATTTACACAGGGAAATAAAAACACATAATAGAGAGCTATTGCGATTCCGAGGAGAGATACACAGGATGGTATCGAGAGCTCTATGCCTATTAATGGTCACGAAGTTAAGAATGTAGTTGCAGTGATTTGGGATGAGAATTCACTTACAATTTATGTACGCACATTTTCTTTGAGGCTTGACATTGATATGATGGATAACAACACTATTCATGAGAAGAAAATCTCTATCCTCCTTGGTCTGCAGGCTTGGGATGGAGGCAGATTTGTTTTGGATTTTCTAAGTATACACCTGTGGTTTCCAATTGAGTACTTCTGCTTACATATCTACCTCATGATCTTCTGATGTACTCTCACAGTTTGTTTGATTTTTCTCATACTTTTTTCCATTTTTTAGCTCTTTACTCATGGAGAATGAAATACTTTATGGGATGGAACTGAAGTATATATCTTTATTTTCCTTAATGCTTCTTGCTTCTCTTTCTGTTGCCTTATTAGCGAGATTATCAGCCTTTTTGTTATGTTCTCTTAGAACATGCTTAAAGTTGACCATTCCTGAGCCTTTTAGATTCATTCTTATCCTCTTGTAGATTCTATTCATAGCTGAATTATTGGGATTCTTGCTTTTGATCATTTCTTCTATAACAATTATTGAATCTCCTATTATTGTAAGATCTCGAATTTCTTTTTTTATTATTATCCTTGAGCCTAATAGTAAACAAGCTTCGACTTTGTTATTTGTGGTTTCTCCCAGGCCCCATTTGTAAGTGTAAATCTCTTTTCCATCTAGATTGCTTATCAATTCTCCTCCTCCTGCTTTCTCTGGGTTGTTTTTCGATGCCCCATTGAAAAAAACACTGAATCTATTTTGTTTTTTTCTCCACTCTTCGAATCCTTTTTCATTCATCCTTGATTTCCAATTTCGTGTTGTAGGAGTTTCTTTGGTCCTGCTTTCCCATTGTTTTTCAATATAGTTTTCCCAATCCAATCTCTCTCCTCTTGCTGAATATTGTTGTGATCCACTACTAACATTCCTTTAGTGTTTAAAATTTTTGAAACTAGACCCCAAGATTTTGATAAGATTCTACCTATTCTTGGCTTTTTATCATTGAAGATGCTTTTATTTCTACTTAGCCAAATCTACCAACACAGAACTACTGGAAGGCATTTCGAAAGCCTATTAATTGTAGCCTTGTTCTTTGTAGAATAGGGGTAAACCTTCTCCCATGCTTTATAAAACTCTGAGAAAGTGTTTATGAAATTTAAATTGATTTCCAGTGGGCTTGAAATCTGCTTCCAACATTCTTTGGAGGGACCCTGAATTCCTCTTTTTATTTTTATTTTCAGTAGTTATAATTTCTCCTTTGAGAAGAGTCCATATAAATGCTTTTATTTTAGGAAGGCATTCAGTCTTCCATGCCAATTTCCAGAGGTTCCATTCCTAAAGATTTTGGTGATCTTGAAGTGCTTTGTACCCTGTTTTAACCATGTATCCTCCTCCACTTGGATCCCACACAAAATCGTCCTCTTCCTCAATACTTATGGGTGCTTCCTCTTTGAGATGATGCTTTAATTTCTCCCATTGTCCTTTCAAATTTAAAGGGATTGTTGTGATTTGCCACACATGCCAAGTTTGTTGATCCCATTGCCGATATTGAGTGAAGAGTGTTCAACCCTCTTTTTCTCATCCATCTTTGTATGCCTTGGAGGTCCAATTGAAGGTTTAGAGGCTCTTTTCCCATGATTATATCATCCTAGATTGACACCATTTTCCCATTTCCTGAAGTTTTAGATATATAATTCTTGATTGAGGGGATTATTTTTTTTACAAGTTTCCAAACTTGCGTGCATAGCCTCATAGGGATGTTTTCAGTCAATAACTTTGTTCTGGCTTGATTCAAATTTTTGTGGTGAGAGATTTTTTCCACCAACTCTCCTTTCTGGTTATCATTATCCATATTATTTTCATTCCTAGTGTAGCATTCATTAGGCCTAGTAAATGAATGGATAAACCTCCCTGTTCGTATGGTAATGTGACTTGATCCCACTTTACCAAACTAAAAATTTTTCTCTCTTGCTTCCCTCCCTGCCATAAAAATCTTCTTATGATTTTTTCCATTTGCTTATGTGTGTTTTCTGGAGCCAAAATAATCGCATATTGATATATTGGGAGAGCTGAAAGTAGTGCCTTTATCATAATCACCTTGCCTGCCATATTAAGCCACATCATACCCCATTTTTGTATTTTGTCTTTCATTTTTTCAACTTGTCTACTCCATACTTCAACCTTCACATTCTCTTTAGCTATTGGGAGTCCTAAATAGATGAAATGTGTCCATCTTGCTTATGTTGGAATCTCTAAAATTTTCGAGATACTCTGCATTGTTCTTGATGGTGTGTTCCAACCATAGATTCTGCATTTCAAGTTGTTTAAAAGCCCTCTGGATACCTGAAAAAAAGTCATCCATAACTTTTTTAAATCTTCTTGCTATTATACTTGATGCCCCTCCCAATAAAAGGGTGTCATCAACAAAAAGGGAATGATTGATACTTTTGACTCCTCTTACAATTTGGAGACCTATAATGTTTTTTTCTCTTCTTTGTTTTTCTAATGTTGTGCTTAGCATTTCAACCATTATAATATATAGGAATGGTGAGAGCAGGCATCCTTGTCTCAACCCTCTTGAGCTTTGAAAAAAATTGCTTGGTCTTCCATTTATTACAGGCACTATCCAAGGGGTCGGGATGCAGGCTTGTATGATCTCTATT
Source organism: Pinus taeda (assembly GCA_000404065.3). Lineage (NCBI taxonomy): Eukaryota > Viridiplantae > Streptophyta > Pinopsida > Pinales > Pinaceae > Pinus > Pinus taeda. The sequence continues at coordinate 77,393 of APFE030536880.1, forward strand.
ATGTCTTGAGAGAACCCAAATTTTTTAAGAACTGTTATTAGATATGTGTGGCTGACTCTGCCAAATGCATTTGCCATGTCTAACTTTATTATAATTCCTTTCTCTTTCCTTTGTATGCTTGTGTGAATAGCTTCCTGAACGAGAATCACATTATCAGTGATTTGCCTACTAGGGACAAAGCCTCCCTGATTTTCAAAGATTATTTCAGGGAGAACTTTCTTGATTCTATTGGTTATTATTTTTGTGATAATTTTGAAGGAGGAGTTATAGAGGGATATTGGTCTATATCTGTTGAAAGTTTTTGGATTGGAGTACTTTGGTATTAGAGCCAGATAATATTATTTGGTATTTCCTCCCATTTTTTTTTTTGAAGACATTTTTAATCATTCTCAAAAAAACTTTTTTTATGATATTCCAATGCTGCCTATAAAAGGCGATGGTGAAGCCATCTGGCCCCGGGGCCCTATCTGGATGAAGACTCCATATTGCTGCTAGCACTTCTTATTCAAAGATTTCTTTGTTTATTTCTGAGTTTTGATCGTCACTTTTTTTTTTTTGAATGTGTTGTAAGAATTCCTCATGGTCTACTAGCTGTTCATTTTCTGTTAATAGATATTTGAAGTGGTTATGAACTTCCTTTTTTAATTCCTCCAATCCATTTATTTCTTTCCCATCCACTTTAATTTGGTCTATCAGATTTCTAGATCTTCTTATTTTCATTATGTTGTGAAAGAAGGCAGTATTTTTGTCCCTGACATTGAGCCAGAGGCATCTGGATTTCAATCTATGCTCTTCTTCTTCTTTTCTGTTTTCTCTGTATATTTCCCAAAATAATTCCTTTTCTTTCAAGTAGTCCTACTTTTCCTCCTCTTTGTTTTCCTTTTCTTCTTGCATGTTGTCCATTTTTTTTTTGCAGCTCTATTTTTATTTTTTATTTTTTATTTTTTCTTTTTTAACTTCATTCTCCCTTGTCCATATTTTTAGCTTTATTCTCAATTTTTTTAAGTTTGTTTCCCATACATAATGGGGTGAACTTGTAATATTTTGTGCCCAACCCTCTTTGGTTTGAGTTCTAAAATCTTCATTGTTGTCCTAGATTGAGTTGTATCTAAAAGGAAGAGGACCTTGATTGTCCATTTTGCCCAGTATGATTGTTACTAGTTTATGGTCCGATTTCGTTGTATGTATTATTTTGGACTTGACAGAAATGTATTCAGTTGTTATGTTTTCTTGAACTAAAATTTTGTCCAACCTCTCCTTTATATTACTCTTGCCCACTCTCTTATACTCCAAGTCTATTTCTTATTACTTGGCAGAATGTCAATTAAATTGTGCTGCTCCATTATTGCTTCCAAAACTTCTCTTGATGGGCCTGCATGATAAATCCCTCCAAATTTTTCTTCTATATTTCTAACCAAGTTTAGATCACCTCCCAAAATTATTTTTCCATTTTTAGTTTCTGTTAGAGCTTCTTTCACTGAATTCCAACATTGTTCTTTTTCCTTGTGATGGTTTGGAGTGTATATGTTGATGAAGCTATATTTTTCCTTTGCATTGATTTCCTTTAAATTAGTTTTGATCCATTGTTTATCCATTTGTTGATTTATCATTTCCCATTTCCCTTTTTTCCAAAGGGTGCAAATTCCTCTTGAAGCTCTTGTTGCCTCTGGCACTAGTCCTTCATAATTTTTTAGTTTTTGTATCATTTTTCCAGCTTCTTGACTATTTGTTTTGGTCTCCTGGATCATGAAAATGTCTAGCACTTCTTTCATTACAATGTATCTTGTTGCATTTACTTTATAAGTTGTTCCCAGACCACGACAATTCCAAGAGACCACTATCATTATTTCTTAATTTGATGGTGTGCGATACCGTTCCATCTCTACTGATTTTTTTCACTATTTCCTGAGCTTTTCCCAAGGAAGGATTCCATTGGTTTCTGAGTGCCTAGAGCCATCTCCTTGGCTGTTTCTTCATCCCTTATTTCCTTGTTAGATTTTCTGCTTGCTTTTTTTTTTGTTCATTGATTTGTAGAGTCTCTTTGGATTGGTTTCTGGTTAACAGTCCACTAAGGGAGGGGGAAGGGGAGAGTGAGGGTTTAAAGGGAAGGGAGGACAAAATGGGGGGGGGGGGGGTTTGTGTTAATGCAAGGGGGATCAGCTTGAAGGAGGGTCAAGAGAGTCTTCCAAGGGCCCAAAGGGGTTCGAATTTGTGAGGGGTGGAGGGAAGACAACAGAAGGAGATGGAGGAGAAGTTTCATTTGAAACCTGGGGCTGTGATGATGGGGGAGGTGGTTGCTTGTTGGTGGATTTCTTCCTTTTGACTTGTTCCCATTTACTTTCTGGTTCCTCAGCACTTTCATTTTCTTTTTTTTAGAACATCTATTTGCAAAATGACCATATTCGTGACATACCTTGCATTTGAATGGAATTTGTTCGTAACCCAGTTGTTGTATGTGCATCCATTAATCTACCTTAATCTTTATCGCTTCCAAGAGCCCTTTTCCTAGATCCACTTCCACGCATATTCTGGCACATGCATGCATGTTGCCCTTTGGTTCACATCTATCTATATATTTCCCTACTGCATTCCCTATGGCCTTTACTGAATCATCTACCCAGTAGTGTAGAGAAAGATGAGGTAACCTGACCCACACTGGCACTACCACTAGGTACATCCATTTCAGGATCGAAGTCTGGAGTTCATTAATTTAAGTATAAACCTCTGGTATCCATGAAATATGGACCATTCCAAAATATTAGATCTCTATCTTCTTTTGTTTCAAAATGAAAGGTGTAGTATGCTCTTCTGCAGAACCTTATTGAGATTTTCCCATTGATGGTTAGGCTCCAATTTCTTTCGACCCATTTTTGAACCAATTTGGGTGATGGCCATAGCCCAGTGAATTGTCCAACTAGGCTGCGTTCAACAAGAGACAACACTGCTCTGTGCGGGAGGGCAGGAGGAAGAGAGATTTATGGGATTTCATCGAGATTTTTGACAAACTTGTTTAGTGTTGGCCTGATTCTTGGAGGTCCTGTTGCAGCTATAAGAGAGGTAAACACATTGGCTACATCTTCATTTCCTTATATTCAATCTAGAGGTGGTTCACCCTCACCTGGAGGATCCATTTGCTTTGAGATCTCAGCAGCAGAAGGTTGTTGAGTGGCGACTGCATGCAGGGTGAGAACCAACTAGGTCACGCGCGTGCACGATAAAATTGTGAGGTTAGGTACCTTTACAGTTCATTGTTTTATGGAATTTTCATATTTAAATAAGTGAATTTTTCAATATTTCATTACTCATTTGTTTTTCATCATATTTACAACTCAGTTATAAATTTGTTGTAAATCATTTGGTGTGTAGAGGTAACACAAAGCTTTAGAGAAGTAATATTTATTAGCTCTTATTTGCTTCTTTTTTTAAGATTCAAAGCTGTAAAGGAGCAAGAAGTAAGAAGCACAAGCACTAGGTTTGTCTTGTAAGTTAACTTGTAGTAAATGAAGTTTCATATGTGGTGTGAGGTTAGGTACTTTTAGAGTTCACTGCTTTATAGAATTTTCATATTTAAATAAGTGACTTGTTTAAGATTTCATTATTCATTTGTTCGTCATCATATTTACAACTTAGTTATAAATGTGTTGTAAATCATTTGGTGTGTAGAGGTAATATAAAAATTTAAAGAAACAATATTTGTTAGCTCTTATTTTCTTTTTTTAAACATTCAAAGCTTTAAAGAAGCAAGAAGCAAGAAGCACAAGCACTCTATTTGTCTTCTAAGTTATCTTATAGTAAATGAGGTTTCATATGTGGTGTAAGGTTAGGTACTTTTACAGTTCACTGTTTTAAGGAATTTTCATATTTAAATAAGTGACTTGTTCAAAATTGCATTATTCATTTGTTTGTCATCATACTTACAACTTAGTTATAAATGTGGTGTAAATCATTTGGTGTGTAGAGGTAATATAAAGCTTTAAAGAAGCGATATTTGTTAGCTCTTATTTGCTTTTTTTTTAACATTCAAAGCTTTAAAGAAGAAAGAGGCAAGAATCACATGCACTATGTTCGTCTTGTAAGTTAACTTGCAATAAATGAGGTTTCATATGTGGTGTGAGTTTAGGTACTTTTACAATTCATTGTTTTATGGAATTTTCGTATTTAAATAAGTGACTTGTTCAAGATTTCATCATTCATTTGTTTGTCATCATATTTACAACTCAGTTATAAATGTGTTGTAAATCATTTGGTGTGTAGAGGTAATACAAAGCTTTAAAGAAGCAATATTTGTTAGCTCTTATTTTCTTTTTTTAACATTAAACTTTAAAGAAGCAAGAATCAAGAAGTACATGCACTCTGTTTGTCTTCTAAGTTATCTTGTAGTAAATGAAGTTTCATATGTGGTGTGAGGTTAGGTACTTTTATAGCTCACTGTTATGGAATTTTCATATTTAAATAAGTGACTTGTTCAAATTTCATTATTCATTTGTTTGTCATCATATTTACAACTTAGTTATAAATGTGTTTTACATCATTTGGTGTGTAGAGGCATAACATAAAATCACATTTGCATTCTCAAGTCATATTTCTAAATTATAATAGACTATAGATGTTCCTTCTAAATGGTTACAATGTCGCAAACGATATGAAATAAAACAACCTTGGTTATAAGTCAAAATCTTGTTGTGACAAGAAAAAGAGACAATCCATCCAAAATCCACAATTTAATGTGGTTACAACCAAAAACATATGACACCCCTATTCTTTATGGTTGTTATAGACATATTTGGGCACTGCAACCCCAATCATATATGTCCATAAACCAAGGGCTTTTGAGTCCCTAAAATTGTTGTTTCATGCCCTAAAGGAACAAGGTCAGCTGATTACATCATCTCCCAGAAGTTCTCCATAGAAAACTGCTCAGAACTAGTCATAACTGGACCATACAGATTGCTCAGTGCAGAGGGTGCGATGCATCTCACCTACTCAGTGCAAAAAGTGCAATGAATACTGAAAAGCCCTTCTGTAGGGTGCGATGGGCGAGAGTAGACAAATGGCAGAGACAGTTTGCAAGGTGGATGATCATGGAATCTTCCAGAAACTTCTCCTGTGACACTTGCCTCTTTGAATTCGCTCAGGGATGAGTAAGAGATCATCAATCTCCAAGTGGAATCAAGGACTATCAAATAAAAGGCACTAATCAAAATCCCAGAAGCTAACTCACCCCCCTGCAATCATCTATATATGGATCCCTCATCCCAGAGATCCAAAGGCTGGAATCTTGTATCTTGTAAGGAAGTGTTGTTCGTTACTTGGTGGAATATCATAGTGTTGGGTGATCTAAGATTTTCATGAGGTGAAGAAGGGCTTTCATGCTGGGAGGATGACGCTGGGTCAGATCAATGGGTTGTAATCCTCTCTTCTAATCTTTATATCAATAAAGTTATTCAAGT
>APFE030536880.1:88845-188241 GCA_000404065.3 Pinus taeda
AAAAAACGCAAAGAAGCCCGAGTTTTCATTTAAAAAGGGATCATTGCAAGCGAGCCTGCATTCCAAAGCCGAAGCTGTCGTGAAAATTGAAGTGTTGATTAAGTTCTTTGTGTAAATATATTTTGAGCGAGATGGAGAAAAGAGAGCATCGATCCGGAAGATGTCTGAGAACCGAGCCAGAAGGACTTGATCTTACGCTCAAAGATGAAGGTGTAGCACGAGCTTTTAAAGAGGCTGGTTGCTGGAGGTTCTGCGAAAAATTGAAGGGAGGACACACAGAGGTAACTAAAGCCTTTGCATTAAATTTCACTGGCTTGAATTCTAAGGTTGCATTGCTAGAGTTCCCTGTGTCTCCGCAAGCCATTTCTGCTTCCACTGAAATTCCAAGAAGTGGACAAGAATGGTTCAAGAATTTTAAGTTTGACATGACTCCATGTAAGGAATTTCTGAAGGATCAATATGCAAATGAGGACCTCACTAAAGCGGTGCCAAGGAATTATATAAAAGAACAATATGCTCTGCTCCTCACAGCCATCCAGAAATACCTCACATGTGAGGGAAGGTACACCAAAGTTTACTCTTATCACTTCAAACTCTTGCTACATTTCACAGGGAAAGCGTCAATAGACATCCCTTTTTATTTATTCAGAAGTCTTGGTAAAATTTGCGACAAAGTTCAATTCAAAAAGGATAATTATGAAACTTCCCTTTTCCACCATGGTTTAATTAAGTTGCTGGTGTTAGATAGCTTGCAAAAAATCGGTAGGGATTGGGACTCTTTCATTTTTATATCCGGTTTCCAAAGCAAAACAGGTCTTACCCCATTGCCAGATAGGGAAAAAGAAAGAAGAATTCAAGAACCTACATTGGCTGAGCTTAAGAAGGAGGTTAAAGACCGAAGGAAACACAAAACTAAGCCAAGGAAATCAGAGAAGCCTGTGGTCATGAAAGAGACACCCAAACCATCCAAGGAGAAAATCAAACATCAGAAAGATGCATCAAGCCCAAGTGGAATTGCACAAGTAACAAGAATCAGAACTAGAAGCCAGCTAAGAAGAGAAAAAGGAAAATCAGTAGCAGTGGAAGACAGCCCTATGTCAAAGGCTAGTCTAAAGGATTTGCTGGAGGCAATTGACTTCGAACAAGCCACATCAGTGCAGGTGGAGCCTTTGCATATAGACCTAACCCAGTCATCCCCTGATAGTTCCAAAAAATCAAAAGCCTCGAAAAGGCTAAGGTTTGAGGAGGCTAGTAAGGAATTCATGGTCAAACCCCGAAGGCCAATCACCAGGAGACAAATCCAAGCAGCAGAGCAAGTCCACAAAGATGAGGTAGCTGCCAAGGTAACGGCAACAAAAGAAATTAGACAATTGCCTAAGGCAGAGAAGGCAAAAGAAATCAAAAGAACAATATATACCAGAGGACAAGCCAAATAAATGGGAAAGCAGATAGCTCAAGCAGAAAAAGCAAAGGAAAGCAAAAAGAGGGATATGAAGGAAAAAGTTCCCATTGTCAAGGAAATTAAAACCTCATCTTCAAAGGAGAAATGGGAGGCAGCTGATAAAGAAATGGTTGATTTAGAGAAAACCGTATCAGAGATTGCAGCCATGGAGAACGAACTTGCAAAACTAAAAGCTCAGTTAGGCAAGTTAGCTGCTAAATAAAATTGAAAATGTTTAAGGTCAGATATTGCTCCAAGTTTTTGTTTATTTTTCTTAAGTTCACTAATTTTTGAGGCATATATAAAAGGAAGACAAAATAGGAATTTTGGAGTCAAGGATGAAGCTGTAACAGTCACAAAGTAATTGAAAAAATCCATTAAAGACTGTAATTTTGAAAAGAACAGCAGTTTCGTAGCGCGCTACGAAACTGCTGTAGGTAACTTTTTTTTAAAGAAAAATGAAATTGATGCTGAGGTCATCAAATTTTGTGAAAGAAGGCTTCGAGGATAGGAAGGAAATCATAAATGGTTGCCAAAACATTCAAAGAATGACAGATGTAAACTTTGTAGCAAAAAGGTGAAACATTTTGGTTTTTACTAAAGTCTTCATAAAGTGACTTTATGACCGAAATATTAGGGTTTCTGGTAGGGTTACCAGAATTTTGGGTTGAACACCTGTCAGTGTACACAAAGCATCCAGATTATCAGCCATATGGTGTTACGCATGGTCATTAAGGTTATTGAACAACTTCAAGCACGTTTTGTTGGAAAATAAACATGGATAAAAAGCAAGGACCGTGAAAACAGAGTATATATCTTCACCAAATGTTGAGTCAGCAGCACAGTTGGAATCCAAGGTAGCCCGTTCAGTGAATGCTTCTCAAATACATTTCAGCCACTACAGGAAAAGCACAGGTGTCAAAGATCAAGAGAGAATCATGCACACGAGGAGATGGAAGTAGAGTTTGAATAGGAATAGGACTCTATGTATTAAAAGCACAATACCTCTGTATTTAATAAGTTAGTTTAAATATAGATAAGGTAGTTAATGATAGGTTTTCGAGCTCCCCTCATGCTGGAGGAGGAGACTCGAGGTAGTTGAGTTTTGTTTCCTATATATAGGAAAAACTCTGATGTACAAAGGGTTGGAGATTTTTATCAAAAAGACAGAGTTTTCAGATTGGCTTATGTAAAGTGTTTTCACAGTAATAGAAAGTACACTGTTTCTTCCCAAGATTCATCTTGTGTTTCAAATGTTCAGAATGTATGTGTTTTGGTTTTATTCATCTTGTTTTACAGTTCACTGAACATGCAATCACTCTGAATTCATCATTGATGCTCAGACTTCCTGTGTATGTTTTTTGTGTTGATGTCCTTCTTGGTAGATGTTTTGAACATTGAGACATTATATGCCTTGGTTTCCATGATTCAGTAGCTGCTTGTTTACTGTAGGAATGTATGACTCCATGAGCCCAATGGGAGAAGCCTTGATTTTGTTGTTCCAACCAGCTTAAACTTCATTCACTTTTTAAAGAGTTAGCCATCTTTCTTGCCCTTTAATGCATATCAAAAATCTGTGAGAGAACCCTCTCTGACTAAGGAGGCTAAACCTTAGTCTAAAGCCTGGTTTGAAACAGTTGCATGAGATCATATTAAGTAGCAGCCCTTAGTAATGATTTTGTGATAACAGCTGTGTTCTTGGTCCTAGCTATAAAGTGCATTGGCTTAATGTTGTTTCAATTAAATTTTAATCCTTAAATGTTGAAAATTGTAAAGTCTGACACTTTTGGAGACACTCACAGACATCCCATGAATTTCAACTAAACAAAGTGCTATTTCTGGTTAAGATGTTGATCTGATTTAGTTATTTTTTATAAACTGTTTTTTGAATTAAATTGTTTAGCCTCGTGTTTGTCAATATTTTTTAGTTTCATTAGGTCTCTAAGTACCAAGATCTAAACAATATATATATTTTTTCTTTGAGACAAGTTTGTTTATTGTTAGGTTGCATGACAAATGATTCAATGTTGCATTGTTTCCATTCCTTTTGGTATCATTATAATGTTTTCCTCTACTCACATATTTGCATGATTTTAATATTGAATTTGCCCAAAAGATCATTTGGGTTTCTACATTCTTGTCATCTGAGAAAATCCATCTATTTGTTGTTGACTTTAATGCTTCATAAACTTTTGCATTGCTTCTTTTCCCTGGGTTTCTAATGGGTCCAGCCCTTTACACTTTCGGGTTAATGATAAACTGTTGATTAAATTTTATTAACACGTGGTTGGTTGACTTTAATGTTATTGTACTGGCATTTTATTGAGACGAGGACATGTGTCCTGGCCTTGGGCTTTGTTCCTTCCTGCTCCTATGCTCCGAAACCCTGACTGTTCATTTCATTTGCTTTTTTCACTATGCTGCCCGTGAGGTTTTTGGTTCCGCAGAATGAGGGATTTTCTCTATCTTTTTGTTGGGGCTTCATTTCCATTGTGTCTGGCTTGCAACTCAGTGAGGGTTTCCAACTGCGGAAGATGTCTTGGCTCCCTGTTCCGTGCTTGGTTTCGAGACACGGGTTTGAAATCCTTGGTATTGGTCTCTGTTGTCAATTTCACTCGGCTCTAGTTGTGTTTTCAGTTGCAGCTTTGGATTACATGACTGTCCTCCATGTGCTTGCTTCTCAGTTTGACTGTTTGCTTGGTTTGGTACAGGTTGCAGTTATGGAGCGGCTCGGCTTTCAGCACTCACTCGGTGATTGTCCAAAAGGTATGTCCTCCCTCCATGCTAGTCTTATCTGCTTCGTTTTTTCTCCGTCACTAACAATTTTTGCTCCTTGTGGGCAGCAAGCAACTCTGTGACTATAACCTTTGTCCCGTGGCTCCTCTTCTGGCTTGCACAGGCTCAACTCTCCCTCAGTAAGTTACTCATAACCTTTCCTCTATTCTGGTTGTGTTTTGTACTGTGACTGTGGTTTTGTTTCTCGTTGCTAATGGCTTGTTTATTGGCCAATGCAGGTGAGTGACAGGCTTGTTCATGGTCTCACGTCGTGCCTCCCACTCCTGAACTAGGTAGGGTCACTCCTTGGTGTCTTCCTATTTGATTAACTGAGGGTTTATTGTCCATAGGGTTTATGAGTCTTTAGTTGTAGTTTGGCTTCGGCTCTGCCGTTTCTTGGCATTGTGCCTGTGGCTCCACTGCGTATTTGTGGCTCTATTGTTGTAGTTATACATGTATTAATGCAGTCCTGTAATGACATCGTGGGGGTTTTTAGTTTTGTCGACTCTGTTTTATTTATTAGTCTTTGAACAGTGAACTATGGATACTCGGCTTTTGACAGATATATATATATATATTTATCATATATATATGTATACATATATATAACATATATATATAATATATACATATATATATATATATTATATATATGTAATATATATCTATATATGTATACATATATATATCTATTATATGTATACATATATATATCTATACATATATATATATATATATTATATATATATATATATTATATATATATATATATATATATATATGTATATATATATATCTATATATATACATATATATATATATATATAGATATAGTTCGATTGTTAAAATTTGCAAAGGAAAATTGGTTGTGTATTCCTTTATGTACCTGTAGCTTGTTTCCTTGGGTAATGGCTTTCTCGTTCCCTTCATAATCTCACTCTATTTGTGTTGCCGGCTTGTCTAGGTGCTCTCCTTGCTCTGGTGCTTACTGTTCACTTATCTATCTTCCTTATGCTTATGGAAAATAAAAATAGATTAATTGTACTCTGTAGGAAAGATGCTAAAGCTGTAACAGGAATGGATTCAGATGTGTTTGTCTTCAGAAAATGTTTATGTGTCTTTTCTTCATTCAATTCTATGATGGTCAAAAGATTCCATTAGTTGTTTTGTCTTTTCGTTTTGTAGAGAACATTGGACAGTTAGCAAACTGCTAGTAGTTACATTATGTGGTTACATTAAGTGGTTCCTGAATAACTGTCTTTTCTTGCTTTGTAAATTAAAAGCAAATTTTAAATAAAACTAAAAAGTAAAAATAACACTGGCTAAGACAACCATTCCTAGAAATGTAAATGAAAATGAAAACTAATGAAACTCAAGCTATTAGAAAGAGACAAACTCCCAGCCATGACCTCCCTAGGTTGGATGCTCCTGCATCAAGCTCCCGGGGTAGGTGAAAATTCATGGCTCTGGTCCATGAGCTCCTCAATAGAATACCTTGCACGTTGTATCTATCCTGCATCAAGCCACGAACTGTCTTCAATAGGGCGGTTCTTCCACTTGATGAGGTATTGTAGGTACTCCTTTCTCCGAGTTCGCTTGGCCACCTGTGTATCGAGGATTCCTTCGATCTCAAGTGGCTGAGCTGAAGGCAATTGTCTCATCCACGAACTACTCCTTTCCTGGGTGTCCCGCTTTGGTTGTGCTGAACTATCCTCTTCCAGACTGACAATGTATGGGAATAAATCCGCCACATTACAGATGGGCGATATTCCTATACCTGGAGGCAATTGCAGTTCATAGGCATTTGCAAAAAACTTATGCAGAATTTACAAGGTCCATTTTTTTCGAATTTCAGCTTATTGTATTTGCCCTTAGGAAATCTTTATTTGCACAGATGTGCTAGAACCTGATCCCCTACATTAAATTGTACCTCCCATCATTTCAAATCTGCTTTCTGTTTGTACCTTTGACTGCTATCCTGTAATTTCATCTTCACCTACTCATGTAGGTCATTAATTGCTTTTGCAAAGTCTTCTCCATCAGCACTTCTTCTCTCTAACTGTTCTAAATCCCATAACTCATGCACTCCTCAGGGATGCATTCCATACAAGATCTAAAAAGGATTACTTCTTGTGCTTTGATTCAGTGAATCATTGTAAGCAAATTCCGCTTGAGTAAGTACACGATCCCACATTCGTGAATTTTCTCCAACTAGACTCCGCAACAGGTTTCCTAAACTTCTGTTCACCACCTCTGTCTGCCCATCAATCTATGGGTGATAAGCGGAGCTAAAATTTAACTTTGTGTCCAGCTTTTTTCATAAGGTGCACCAGAAATACTCTGTGAATTTCACATCCCTGTCAGAAATAATGGACTTGGGTAAGCCATGTAGTCTAACGACTTCAGTGAAAAACAAGTGTGCTACATGGGTTCACTGGTTTTTCTGCAAGCCTGAATAAAGTGTGCCACCTTCGAAAATCAGTCCACCACCACCATGATGGAATCAAAACCCCACTGTGTTTTGAGCAGACCCAGGACAAAGTCCAGACTAACTGAATCCCATGGTATGTTTGGAATAGGAAAGGGTGTATACAACCCCGTGTTCTGACTGTGCCCTTTCTCCAACTGACATATCTTACGCCTGGTCACATATCGTTGCACATCCCTTCGCATCTTCGGGCAGTAATAGAAATGACTGAGCTAATCCATGGTCTTATCAATGCCGAAATGTCCAACTAGACCTCCACTATGTTTTTCTCGGATGATGTTCTCCCTCATCGAACATTCTGGGACACATAGTTGTCCTCCTTTGAATAACAGATCCTCCTGCAAGTTAGAGTCCAACCATGGACTATTGTTCCTCAAAAATGGATTCTGGCAGGCTTCATAAGCCTCCTTGACATCTACATTTGTTTGATACAAGTCCTTCAGATGTTCAAATCCCAACACTTGTATCGTGCTCTCCTGCAAGAGTAGAACTCTTCTGCTTAGTGCATCTACTACCTTGTTCGCTTGAACACTGATATTCTTCAATATGAATGTAAAGCTCTGTAAGTACTCCACCCATTTTGCATGCGTGTGATTCATCTTATGTTGCTGCATAACATACTGTAATGCAGAATATCAAAAAACAAGACAAACTCATTAACCAACAGATAATGCCTCCAATGCTTCAAGGCTTGGACGACGACATAAAACTCCTTGTCATAAGATGTATACTTTTGCCTACTTTCATTTAATTTTTCGCTAAAATAGGCTATTGGGCTATCTTCCTGGCTGAGTATAGCTCCAATGGCTGTACCACTGGCGTCACAACAAACTTGAAAAAGTTTGTTGAAATCAGGCAACCTCAAAATTGGCCTCTCAGTGATCTTTTTCTTCAATAACTAGAAGCTCTTCTCTGCAGCTTCAGTCCATTGAAAAGGTTGACTTACCTTCTTGATTGTATCCAACATAGGTGCGTAGATTCCACTAAAATTCTTTATAAACTTGCGATAGAAACTTGCCAACCCATGAAAACTTTGAACTTCGAACAGACTCTTAGGGGATGGCCATCTAAGTATATTTGCAACTTTTTCTGGGTCCATTTTCAGCTCATTTTCTACAATCACAAAACCCAAATAGACTAACTCCTTCTGAAAAAAAAATAAATAAATAATAATAAAATAAATAATATAAATTATATATATATATTAATATATATATATATATTATATATTATATATATATATATATATATATATTATATATATATATATATATATATATATATATATATATATATATATATATATATTTTTTATATTCAGATTTTTCAGCAACTTAATTTATTGCAACTTCTCTAGAACATATCGAACATGTCGAAAATGTTCCTCTTTGGTATTTCTAAAAATCAGTGTATCATCAAGATACACAATCACAAATTTCCCAATGAACTCCTTCAACATCTCATTCATTAGGCGCATGAAAGTACTAGGGGCATTACTCAACCCAAATGGCATCACCAGCCATTCATACAGCCCTTCATTAGTCTTGAAAGTTGTTTTCCATTCATCCCCTTTGTTGATTCTAATCTGGTGGTATCCACTCTTCAGATCTATCTTCAAAAAATATGTTGCCCCGCTCAAGTAGTCCATCATGTTAGCCATTCATGGCAATGGAAACCTGTATCTAATTGTAATTTTTTTTATTGCTCGTGAATCTGTACACATCTACCACTTGCCTCCTTTCTTGGGAGCTAAGACTGTTGGAACTGCACAAGGACTTAAGCTTTCCCGAATCAGTCCCTTATCCAACAACTCTTGTACATGTTTCCTGATCTCCTCATTGTCTTTGGGACTCATCTAGTAAGCGGCTTTATTCGGTAAACTAGCTCCAAGGATGAAATCTATGTGATGACTGATATTCCGCTTTGGTGGTAATTTATCTGGTAAATCATCCACCACAATGTCGCTAAATTCTTGCAACATTTCCTGCATTTCTTCAGGTAAATAAAAAATTTCAGTGTGCAACATCACTGCTCTCGGTCTCCTTACAACAACATACTTTACCTCGTCATCTTCAATCTGTTTTAGAAATTCTTTTCCACCCACCAGTGATACTTTTGTCCCACTAGTCTCTGTTGTTTCTTCCTCCTTGATGGGTACTAGCGTATGCTTAATCCCATCCTTGACAAACTTGTAACAATTTGTTTTCCCATCATGAACAACTTTTCGGTCATACTTCCATGGTCTACCTGGCAGAGTATGACACATGTCCATGGGCATAACGTCACAAATCACTTTGTCCTTATACTTGCCAATATGGAACTCCACCTCACACTGCTCATCAACTAGCAGTTGGTGACCCTTCTATAACCATGACACCTTATAGGGAGTTGGATGCTTCAATCTTTTTAAACCTAATTTCTCCACCTTCTTTGTTTCAACCAGATTATCAGTGCTTCCACCGTCTATAATCAGCTTGCAGCATTTGGCATGTGACTTGCACACAGTCTAGAATAATGCCTTTCTTTAGGTTTGTTCAGTTATTTCCTTTGCCGGTTTCAGCAGTACCTTGTTCAAGACTAAGGCCTCTCCTGTCTCCGGTACATTTTCTACCTCTTGAGGTGGTGCCTCTGCTTCCTCTGTCTGAGCAACATATGCTCCTCTTTGACCAGCCTGTCTCCTTCAGGACACTCAAAGGATCTGTGCCCCCACTTGTGGCACTTGTAACATTTGTAGGCAGCTCCTCTACCTCTGCCATTTCCCCTTCATCTCCGGTATGGCCTTCCTCCCCTAGTTCTACCTTCCTTTTCTACTATCCTTGAGGTCTTTGAACTGCTACCCTCTTCACTGTTATCGGCAGTTCTTCCTCTACCAAAGGATTGTCCTTTCCCTCTGCCAGTTCCTTGTCCTCTCTTGGCATTCTGCTTTCTTGCGATCTTTTCTTCTGCCTTTAAGGCACTCTGGTATGCTTCCTCTATGGTTTTTGGAGAAATAATACCTATCTCATCCAATATCTCCAGCCTTAGGCCATTCACAAACCTTGTTGTCTTTTTTGGGGTGTCTTCAGTATAACCGGCTCTTAAATTCACCCGATAGAATTCTTCAGTATATTCGTTCACCATCATTCCTCTTTGCTTCAAATTCTACACCTGTCGATACAGAGCAATCTGGTAATCTTTGGGCAAAAACTTTCGCTTCATCTTGGTGACCATTCTGGTCCACTTTTTAATGGGTAACTTATTCAATCTTCTCTTCTCTGCTTGGACACTATCCCACCATAAGGTCGCGTTTCCTTTCAGCTTGGTGGTAGCGAATTTAACTCTTCTATCTTCGTTGACCTCCTCACATTCAAAATATTTGTCCAGCTCACTAATCCAATCCAACAGCACTTATGTGGACAAACTACCATCATAGTTCAAAATTTCAGGCTTTGGCTTACTACTAGCCAACAAGACTGACCTTAACAATTTGATTTCAGATCCTTCTTCATCTAATCCATCTATTGTAACTACAACTTCTTCTTCACTGTCATCCCCTACTTCCGGGTCTCTTCTCCTTCCTGTTTCTACTACCACCAAACGGGCATTTAGGATCCTAATCTCTTCCCTCAATCCTTCATCTACTACTCTTCGAATAGCTCTGCCACGACCTCTTCTTCCAACTTCCATTTTATAAGAAAACCAGTTAGCTGAACCTATTTGATGGGTCCAGCCCTTTACACTTTCGGGTTAATGATAAACTGCTGATTAAATTTTATTGCTATTGTACTGGCATTTTATTGAGACGAGGACATGTGTCTTGGCCTTGGGCTTTGTTCCTTCCCGCTCCTTCTATGCTTCGAAACCCTGACTGTTCATTTCACTATGCTGCCTGTGAGGTCTGTGGTTCCGCGGAATGAGGGTTTTTCTTTGTCTCTTTGTTGGGGCTTCATTTCCACTGTCCCTAGCTTGTAACTCGGTGAGGGTTTCCACCTACGGAAGATGTCTTGGCTCCCTATTCCGTGCTTGGTTTCGAGACCCAGGTTTGGAACCCTTGGTATTGGTCTCTATTATCAATTTCACTTGGCTCTAGTTGTGTTTTCAGTTGTAGCTTTGGTTTACATGACTGTCCTCCATGCGCTTGCTTCTCAGTTTGACTGTTTGCTTGGTTTGGTACAAGTTGTAGTTATGGAGCGCCTCGGCTTTTGGCACTCACTCGAAGATTGTCCAAAAGGTATGTCCTCCCTCCATGCTGGTCTTATCTACTTCGTTTTTTCTCCGTCACTGACAATATGTGCTCCTTGTGGGCAACAAGAAACTCTGTGACTATAACCTTGGTCCCGTGGCTCCTCTTCCGTCTTACACAGGCTTAACTCTCCCTCAGTAAGTTACTCATAACGCTTTCCTCTGTTCTGGTTGTGTTTTGTATTATAACTGTGGTTTTGTTTCTCATTTCTAACGGCCTGTTTGTTGGCCAATGCAAGTGAGTGACAGGCTTGTTCGTGGTCCTCACGCCGTGTGTCCCACACCTGAACTGGGTAGGGTCTCTCCTTGGTGTCTTCCTGTTTGATTAACTAAGGGTTTACTATTCATAGGGTTTATGAGTCTTTAGTTGTAATTTGGCTTCGGCTCTACAATTTCTTGGCACTATGCCTGTGGCTCCACTGTGTATTTGCGGCTTTGCTGTTGTAGTTATATATGTATTAATGTAGTCCTACAATGACCTCACGGGGGTTTGTAGTTTTGTCGACTCAATTTTATTTATTGGTCTTTTAACAGTGAACTGTGGATACTCGGCTTTTGACATATATATATATATATATATTTTGTAGTTTCGATTGTTAAAATTTGCAAAGGAAAATTGGTTGTGTATTCGTTTCTATACTTGTAGCTTGTTTCCTTGGGTAATGGCTTTCTCGTTCCCTTTGTAAGCTCGCTCTATTTGTGTTTCCGGCTTGTCTAGGTGCTCTCCTCACTCTTGTGCTTATTGTTCACTTATCTGTCTTCCTTATGCTTATGGAAAAGAAAAATAGATTAACCATACTCTGTAGGAAAGATGCTAAAGCTGTAACAGGAATGGATTCAGATGTGTTTGTCTTCAGAAAATATTTTTGTGCCTTTCCTTCATTCAATTCTATGATAGTTAAAAGATTCCATTAGTTGTTTTCACTTTTCGTTTTGTAGAGAACACTGGACAGTTAGCAAACTGCCAGTAGTTATATTATGTGGTTACATTAAATGGTTTCTGAATAACTGTCTTTAAGTGGTTTCTGAATAACTGTCTTTTCTTGCTTTGTAAATTAAAAGAAAATTTTAAATAAAACTAAAAAGTAAAAAGAAACACCTAAGCAAAACACTAACATTGGCTGAGACAGTCATTCCTTGAAATGTAAATGAAAATGAAGACTAATGAAACTCAAGCTGTTAGAAAGAGATAAACTCCCAGCCATGACCTCCCTGGGTTGGATGCTCCTGCATCAGTTTCCACCTTCTTTTAATACAATGAGCATACCCTTTTACTTATTGTTGACTGTAAAGCTTCATAAACTTCTACATTGCTTGATTTCTTTGGGGCTATCCTTGAATTCTCATTTGGGTTTTTTGGCAATTTAGAGACCTAGTGTCAATATTGTTGTTATTCATATATCTAACACTCTTCAGACATGAAAGAAGCTGTAGGAGGAATTTCAACTATAAAAAGTGTCACCTAGTTCCTTTTTTTGTTAATATGTTGATTTGGGTTGTCTATCACACGTTGATTTTTGGACTTATTTTTACTCAACAGAAAAGTTTAATGAAATATTTATTTTTAATAAAAGAAGAAAGGAAGGCATGTGGTTGAGAATTAAAATATGTAATTGTCACTTCAATTTCAAGTTTATCTACAAGAGTTCTATTCTTTTTCATCTGTAGCTAGCCATACTAGCCAATACTCTTCATTATGGTTGTGTCATAGTTTCTAATAAACTTAAAAATGATTCAAATATAAAAAAGAAAATATATATATATATATATATATATATATATATATTCATGAAAATGAAACTCTAAGAACTCAAATAAACACTGTAAGAAATGAAAATAAAATTGTAATAAAAATGTGTTGTAATTGAAATAATTAACCTAAATATAGTGTCAAATGTTTTGTGATGGTTTGTGTCCAGGGCTGGTGAATAGTTTGAATGTTAAACATGCAACTTCAGTAGTGGTTGAACTTCTTTTATAGTTTTTTGCACTTGAATTTAATTGGTGGCAAGGATGGACATGGATTGTAATGGCTTCATTTTGAATGTGTGATCTGAATTGAATTGGATGTGATCTAATGACTGGGAATTTGTTTTTTGTTGATCCATGTGCTTTGATCTGTTTTAATGGGAAA
This sequence comes from Pinus taeda, assembly GCA_000404065.3. Lineage (NCBI taxonomy): Eukaryota > Viridiplantae > Streptophyta > Pinopsida > Pinales > Pinaceae > Pinus > Pinus taeda. The sequence continues at coordinate 101,905 of APFE030536880.1, forward strand.
TAGAATGGGTTGGGTGTCACTTATTGAAGTTATTGGGTTGAGTGTCATTTATTGAACACAGTGGGTTTAAATGTTATTGGGTTGGATGTCATTTATTGAACACAATGGATTTAAATGTTGAACAACACAACAGTACAGTAGATATGGCAGACATACATTCACTTTTATTATGTGCAGGTATGGATATTTGGCAGACATACATTCACTTTTATTATGTGCAGGTATGGATATTTATTTGGATACATAGCTTATGATGAATGGGGGTTGAAGTGAGTGCTAGTTTGTACTTCTGGAAAATACCATTTTGGAAGGATGTATGGTTTTATCTGTATATTTATTTGGATACATAGCTTACAATGAGTGGGGGTTGGAGTGACTGTTGCTTTGTACTTCTGGAAAAGACCATTTTGGAAGGATTTATGGTTTTATCTGTTTTCTAGTTGGATCAATATGATTTGTACTCTCAAATATTAAGATACTATTTATGGACAATTATGAGTCCAGTCAATGTATTGGGAAATTTTGGACATAAATTATAACATATTCACTCTTAATGTTATTTATTTTTGTATAAATATTAGTTGCACAAGTCTCAACTTTTCGTGGTTTAGTGAGACCAATACTATATCAATTAGTGGTCCTTACACAACATTGAACATTTCTCCCCATATATCTTAAAGCTTTGCAACTTTTAATGGGACAAATGTTATTAGAATAGCTTTGTGTGACTTCAAAAAAAACATTTTTTTCTAGTGGAAATGTGGTGCCGTGTTTGTTAATACTTAACAGTGCAGAGAAACACAATATACCATGCAATATGTAAAATATAATATAGTACAGAGAAATACAATATACTGTGCGATATGTAAAATATAAAATAGAATTTCAAATGACTCACAGTGTATGTTTTCCATTTATCAAAGGCACCACTTATCATTCAATGTTGGACGAACAGATCTTTGTTTATGATATTCTCCTGCTCAATTTCGAACGTTTCATGGAAATCAGTTTTGGAAATTGGTGTGTTTTTGTGAGCGTAAATGGTATGTTTTTCCTCTTTTTCGGATATATGTTTTTGGAAACTTACAAAATACAGTAATATAGATTTTTTTAATGTAAATTAAAATCAATAAAAAGAATTTACCTTTATTTATAATTAAAAAAAAAAACAAAAATTACTTTTATTATAATTTTTTTTTTTTTTTTTTTAACTTTTGGTTACATATGTTTAACTAGATTTTTTAGAATAACAAAAACTTGCATCGTTATTTTGTGATATTTAAGAAATCAATTGCTAAATACATGAGTTGGGTTAAATAGCATTTTTGTATCATGGTAAAAGAATTATAGTAGAAATTAATATAATATATTTTTAAAATTAATATAAATTATTGAGAAAATATTTTGTTTTTATTATTTATTGTTTTAATTTAATTAATTTAAAGTAAGTAAAAATTATTAGTTATTATGTACCACTTGTTATACTTACAAAAGTGTTAATAATATTAATTAGTTAGAAAAAATTATATACTCTATTTAATTATATTTAATTGAAATTTTATATGTAAAATATTTTTATGTTTTCTTAAATTGTGTATTTGTGATTTAAAGTGTTAATTATATTAATTGATAAGAAAAAAGTTATATACTCTATTAACGAATATGTTATTAAAATTTTATATTTAAAAATATTTTATTTTATTTTTATATTTGAGATCTTATTGGGCTCTAGTCAAAACATTGATATATTATATTTAGGTTAAAAATCGTATGTTTCATTTATATTTTTATGGAATCACGTAATGTTGGAACTAATTCTTGCATTACTCTTGAGCATTAAATGTAAGTGTATGGTATGAAACTTTTTGGTTGAAGTTATGCATTTGATGCTCTGCACCTCACAGGCTATGAAACTTTTTGGTTGAAGTTATGCATTTGATGCTCTGCACCTCACAGGCTATTAATACAATCAATGTGTATAACAATACAAGATGCATTTATAAAGTTAATGCTTTACATTTCATAGTTTTATTTATTTGAAAAATATAATTATTTGTTTTAGTAAGTTGGGATGTTTTTATTTTCTTAGGAGTTGTTTGGATGATTTGTAATTTAGTGTGTAGTTGAGAATTTTGCTCAACTAAATCAGTATGTGCCATCAGTTTTCTAAATTGATATCATAACATGTATAGGCATGGGCGTGGGCGGCGGGGGAGATTGTAGGTTGTCCCTGCGTATTTTGCAGTAGTGTGTTGGTGTGTATATAGAAGTAATAAAATGAGTCTATTTCATAGGAGCAACAATCAGTCCATCGATGGGTCATGTGTAAATTGCACTTGACAACACTTGAACATGACTCAAAGTTTACTTGACCACACTTGAACATGGCTCAAAGTTCACTTGACCCAAATTGCACATGACCTTTCGGCCCATCGACCTTGATCCTTGACTTTCGGCCATCGACCTTTAGCCTTGGACCTTCGACCTTTGGTCTTCGACCTTCTATCTTCGACCTTACCTTGATCCTTGATCCTTGATCATTGATCCTTCGGCCAACCTTGAGCCTTCAGCCAGCCTTGATGGGGCCCCATCACCCCACCTTCCAACGGACAACCAAACATCCCCTAAGCCCCTCCTTTGGTTTAATTTTTCCAGTGATGTAGAGTTAATTCTCTGGCAACTCCACCAGTACACCCCAAATGCCCGCAAAACATCCCACCACCCCCTTTAAGGTCCCTCCAACATCCCGGGCGACCTCCAACAGCCCTCCCCTCCATCTCGTCTAAAGTGAGTTTTCTCCTCATTGGGTGTATACGTACTTTTGATTGAAGATGCATTCTATGATTGTTTCAGGGTTTCGATTATCAACAAAAAGAATGGTGCGCTATAGATCTGTATTTGCTGGAGGTCGCTTTCCATAACCAGATGAAAAGATAGCTGTGCATTATCTTTGTTCCTCGTTCGGCCCCTGCTTACTCTATTACCCCTGTCGGGATTTTTTATATTTTTGTATCGCAATTGTACATCACTATTGGAAATATTAATCCCAACCACCCCGTTAAACATTTTAATAACAGTTATGTTTTTGAAATGTAACTCTTTTTTCCGGGTCACAAAAGTTATATAAATATGGGCAAGCATTTACTGTGGGACATTTACTGTAGAACTATTGCCTACACTCCACAAATATCTGCGCGATTACTGTCCACACTCAACAATAATTGGGTATTAATTATACATTCCACAAACATTTGCGTGATTATTGTCCACACTCAACAACAATTAAGTATTAATTATTTTACTCTGTAATGTATTAATGTTTTGTAGGTTGAAATAAATATGAATGTAAAAATCATTTTGTAGTAGAGAGACTCTGTGAGGTAGGGAAGAGAAAATTGTAGAGCAAATTTGGGTCACTGTGTTTTACTTAAATAACTGTGAACCTTTGTTCTTTGTTTTTACTTGGTGAATGAGCTTCACTCTCATACGAATATATTTATTCTTTGTTTTTACTTGGTAAATGAGCTTCACTCTCATAGGAACATGAATTAGAATTTGATCATAAGTTTTATAATGTTGCTCCACGCTTACTCTATTTTACTCTATTTTGCAACGAGTGAGTTGTGTTTCATTAAACCTCTGTATAGGTGGGCGAAATCCTTGTATAACTGCCTGGAAATACTTGACGCAGCTGAACTGTTCGCCAAACTCCTTTCCTCTGCCTCTCCGCGGAAATCCTTTTTCTAATAATCACACGCTAGCGCTGGGTTCATGGCCGGATCAAAAGGTCCTCGACAATTTTCCTTTTGGAGAGTTGAAAGAATCTGCCCATAAGGGATCAGCTGACGGAGAGACAAAGTAACAATTATTGTTTAAGAGCGATTAAACATCAACATTCGTTTTGGAGGTCGGAGCTTTTCCCAACACATCTCTACTCCACACATTTCTAAGTGTATTCGTGCAAATTGATCCGTTCTCTGTGGATGGTTTTGTTGAAGGACTCAGAGAAGCCGTCGTCGCTGTTATGCTGGACAACGTATAACAATGCCCATCCTGTTGTTGTCCAGAGAGCGCACCAGTATTGTTGCGTGTGGAGAATCGGTGAGTGTTGGATCCCTTTGCTACGCTTCATATCGTGGGTGGTAGGATGGCCAACACCCACACTTGTTTTTCGGTGGATTTATAGTCAGAGGCCACCCAGGAGTTGGAAGAGAACCTGTAGGATTTAGGTTAGAATGCTATAAACCCTTCACCATGACGCTGGTGGCGTGAACAACCCAAACAATTGCGACGAGAATAATGTTATGTGAGGGTAGTTGAGTTTTGTGGGTGAGATCATTATGAAGATTGTGCATATGGAATTTGGAGTTAGCATAGGCTTATGGAAAACACATTATAATTCCCATGTGTAGTTCAGCTTTATACAAAAGTCATTACAGTGCAAGAGCCTGGATCAATCTCTTTTTTTTAATAAATTTTTAATTAGGTTAAATATTATTATGAGTTGTATTCTACAAAGTGAAAGAGTTCAGCAAAATCGGTTTAATGGTTTAAAGTTATTTATATAAGGAATCAAGTGCATCAAATGCAGGTCTCTAATTTGTTGAAGATTTGAGAGTAGCTTTCTAGTGAGGTTATGGGACAATTTGGAATGTTGTTCAATAATTGAATTCGGAAGATCCCAGATTAGAGAGTAGAACTCAAGAATCCAACTTGTAGACTACACTTTTATGAGGGTTATGAGACAACTTGATGAAGTTAGTAGTCTATGCTAAGGACATCCTAGCACATTGGCGATAATTTGATGGAGTTCGTAGCCTAGAAGATTTCAAATTAATAATGATGGAGAAGTATGCAGTTATAATGGTTTATATAACCATGTATGCTAAGGACATCCTAATATACTCGCTATAACTTGATGGAGTTTGTAGCCTAGAAGATTTCAAATTAATAATGATGGAGAAGTATGCACTTAAAATGGTTGATATAACCATGTATGCTAAGGACATCCTACGCTGTTGGACACCCATGCATTCTGGTGGATGGTTGTTTCTTTATATGGACATTGACATATTCCTCTTTGTGTTTGTAAACAGCAAAATCACATCTAGACTTTGTTGATTGAGATTGAGACAAATAGTCATTAAGGAGAGACTTGGAAAATATAATTCCTTATGAGTTGTTCAGCTGATTTCTAATTTAGTGTTTAGTTGAGAGTTTTGCTCAACTAAGTGATTATGCGGTTAAGATATAATGTCTATCTTCAGCCAACAGTGGATGTATTTTTGTGTGCAATTGGTTTTTAAATCACCTTGCATCGCCTAGCCACATGGCAGTACTCTAATGAGCCCACAATTTTGATAATGGAAATTTAGGTAGCTTAAAAATAGGCAGAAATTTTTGGAAATCCAAGTTATAATTGTCAATCTTTATGATTTTCGATGCCCTAAGAGTTCTTGATGGTGCTGAATCCATTTCCACCATAAAAAAATGATTTAAACACTCCCAAGATTAGATTTCTTGAAATTTTTATTCCCAGATTTAAACAGAAATTTCGCCCTCTAACAATAAACAAAATCAATATTAATTTCAATTTGAAGTAAGAATAAAGTGAGTGGACCTCAATTCATTTGATTCAGCCTCATCCTGAAGGATGAGCTCTGCTATTCCCCATTGCTGAGTCCTTAAAGTTCTTGCCACTTTGCATTGTGTGCTTAACAACCTGCAATGGAAAGAAAAAGGACTGTTATTATTTCATTGACTGCATTTTGATTTCTACTTAGCTAGTAGTTTCAGGTTTCGGTTTTTCATTTCTACTTACACAATAGTTTTAAGTTTCATTTTCTATTATTATTGATAAATTCCAAATTTATAATAGTAAATTTTTTCATTTTTACTTGGGCAATGGATTTAAATTTCATTTTTTTCATTATTAACACAGTCCAAATTAAATTCCAAATTTATAATACGTAAATTCTTTCGCTGCTATTTCATTTTCTACCTAGGCAGTGGTTTTAAATTTCATTTTTGTTTGTTATTGAGACATTCCAAATTTATAAAATTGTATGGCAGCACGAAATTACTTACCTTTGCCGAATACTTAATACTTGGCGGCACTGCAGTGTCTCCATTTTGCAACCACAAGTCGCTTCCTATGTTTGTACATGTGATAGCACAATTTTCAAGTTGATGCTGCCAAATCTCCTCAATGTAAAATCAATTCTTTAGAGAAAATAATATGATTAAATATCAAAGATGGTTTTTGAACAACAAACATTTTTTTTAGATATCAAAGAAGGTAAAATTATACCACAAAATATGTCAAACCTAGTTTTCAGAAAAATAGTTGTGAAATATCTATGAGCATTCTGTTTGGACTCTCTTTTCTCATTTGAAGCTTCCTAATTTGCAAACCTGTCTTGACTGTGTCAAACCTAGTTTTCAGAAAAATAGTTGTGAAATATCAATGAGCATTTTGTTTGGACTATCTTTTCTCATTTGAAGCTTCCTAATTTGCAAACCTGTCTTGACTGTCTTTTCTCATTTGAAGCTTTCTAATTTGCAAACCTGTCTTCTATTGAAGAGCTGTTATGTTCCGAACAAATAAATGTTATCTGCGATGTTCCATACAGTCAAAAGCAGTGACATATACAAAAATAATTGCAATTGTTAAGGAGCATTATATTATTGTCTTTGAGCTTATTTAATTCCTTACGATTCACTCATATTTGAGTCTCTTTAAGATATCAAATACTTCAACAATTGTCAATAATTTTTATAGCAGAACCTCCTATTCACTTCTTTCATGAAGGAAATAAATTCGAAGTGTTGGCGAAGTGTACAACCATAAATTCAACTGAAAAGCAGAAGTTTAACTCAGTGTTGGCTAGCCATGGACTTGTTACGACTTTGGGAAAGCATCCATATGTACAGGGAAGCATGACAAAGACTGGACAGCCCCTAGTTATTGTGGCAAATGGCCATGATTCATGAAACCAACCCTCAAATGGCTTCTTTTCAGTGACATGTGCCTTCTCCCTAGTGAAGTGTTTAAACTAGTGTGTGATTGTGTGAACAATTTTGAATTATAAAACTTTGTCTTTAAAATTAACTTGATTTTTTTTAATTCATATAAATTATTTTAAAATATATATTTAAACAGTATGGATTATAGATAGATAAATGAAACATGGACTTTAAACAAGTATTAATTTAAAAGGTTTGCCTTGCCATTAATTCATGAAAATGATTGTATAGCATAAAACACTATGAAGTCTGTTGTTGAATACCTAAAACTCTTCAGTAGCTGCATTGCAAGCCTGAAATTGCATTAATGAAAAGTTTAATTAATGGATGTGATGGCAGCCTTAAGCGGTTGTTGAGAAGTTCATGTCGCTGTCATGTGATGTCAAGTGGCTGCTATTTTCCCTTTTATCATTGCCCTGAAATCCTCTTCCTTGCCGGAAACGTTTCATCTTATGATGGAAACCATAAAGAAATTATCCTTAAACGCTTACTATCAATGGCTATAGGTAAGAGAAATAGAAATGGGTATTCCAATGTTATTACGAGGAGGAGGTCTATTTTCACCTCTATGCACCTGTGTATGGGAGGCGATAGTTAAGAGAAATACAAATAGAAATGGATTTTCCAATAGTACTACGAGGAGGAGATCTATATTCACCTCTATGCCATCCTTACCCCTGCCGCTGCCTTTGCTTCTGTTGCATGGACTAATGAATCGATAAACTCACTGGCATAATTCATTACAACAGGTAACCTGTCCCTACCCTCACTTACGGTTTTTAATCAACTGGCTCTGGATCCAGAACTCAATCTACGCTTCGGCTGCAGAAGGCAGGGCACATCTCTCTTGGGTAACGTCCCTGCTTACTACTGGCTGTTCTCTCTATCATGCAAAGCATACCCATATGACTCAAACGGAATCACCTTCAGCGCTCTTGATGAGTTGAAAGAAAGAGGCAACGGCAATCGAGGCATTCGCCCCGGCGTTCAATGTTGGTTTTCTCTGGAAAACGTCGTGAAAAAAAGGTAAAATTCGATTGCAATTCGATTGCAGGTGTGTCCTCATGCAAATACATTCAAAATCCACAATGTAAAATTCCGTTGCCTGGACTCGAACCATGGTCTCTTTCATTTAGAGGCTTCAGATATGTCCTCGTAAAAATACATTTAAATCGCAGAAGATCTCCGTGATGTGACAATGAGAAAAGTAAAATTCGATTCCAGCTGTGTCCTCATGCAAATGCATTTAAAACCCTCAGTTTAAAATTCCAGTGCCGCGATTAGAACCCGGGTCTCTAGGGTCTCTTTTACAAATACATTTAAATCCCAGAACCCGCGTTTCTAGGATCCTTTTACAGATACATTTAAATCCCAGGACCCGCGTTTCTAGGATCTCTTTTACAGAGACATTTAAATGCCAGCTGTGTCATGCAAATACATTTAAACCAGCAATGTAAAATTCCGTTGGTGCGATTCGAACCCGGGTCTCTAGGGTCTCTTTTACAAACACATTTAAATCCCAGAACATCTCCGCGATGTGACAATGAGAACAGTAAAATTCGATTCCAGCTGTAATTAAAATTAAATACATTTAAACCAGCAATGTAAAAAAATTCCGTTGGTGCGATTCGAACCCGGGTCTCTAGGGTCTCTTTTACAAACACATTTAAATCCCAGAACATCTCCGCGATGTGACAATGAGAACAGTAAAATTCGATTCCAGCTGTAATTAAAATTAAATACATTTAAACCAGCAATATAAAAAAATTCTGTTGGTGCGATTCGAACCCGGGTCTCTAGGGTCTCTTTTACAAACACATTTAAATCCCAGAACATCTCCGCGATGTGACAATGAGAACAGTAAAATTCGATTCCAGCTGTAATTAAAATTAAATACATTTAAACCAGCAATGTAAAATTCCGTTGGTGCGATTCGAACCCGGGTCTCTAGGGTCTCTTTTACAAACACATTTAAATCCCAGAACATCTCGGCGATGTGACAATGAGAACAGTAAAATTCGATTCCAGATGTAATTAAAATTTCCGTTGCCGGGACTTGAACCCGGGTCTCTCGGGTGAGAGCCGAGTATCCTAACCAACTAGACTACAACGGAGCTACGATTATATTTTTTATAGATGTTTCTCTGAAGCCATAGCTTCATCGATTACTGCATTCATCAAATAATTGGTTTAGAACATGTGCGTCAGTCTACCAAAAAGAAGAACGGATCAACCGGAGAAGTATGGACTTATTTTTGATAAAATATATATATAGATATATAAAGGATTTCGTAAACTTATATTGAATTACAAATCTTTACGATGGAGAACAATCACCAGATGGCGTTTTAAGTAGACGTGAAGATAATTCAATTCCATGAAGGCTGGCTTCTACTCCATTTCTTTCTGCCACATTTTTCAGTAGCAGAATTCTCAGGCGGACCTGCTTTCCAAGAGGGAATCTCTGCCTCCCTGGGCAGATTCTTCATGAATGCCTTGACCAGGGATCTGTCATCAGCTCTGGTGCCTTTGTATTTGCTTGAAAGTTGGATTTTTCTCTTTTGTTAGAGTTTTTTGCAGGAGGACTTATGATGCTCTGTTTCATCTTCACTTGGATTTGGGCTTCTGCTTGCCCAGCTGTATTTGTTTGAAGGTCGGCTTTTTCTTTCTTGTTAGAGGTTTTTGCAGGAGGACTTATGATGCTCTGTTTCATCTTTACTTGGATCCCAGCTATATTTGTTTGAGGGTCGGCCTTTTCTTTCTTGTTAGAGGTTTTAGCTGGAGGACTTGTGATGCTCTGTTTCATCTTTACTTGGATCTGGGCTTCTGTTTGTCAGCTTTTTTACTTCCTGGGATTCCTATCCCCTGTATTTTCGTATGTCCTGTTTTGGTATTGTGGTGTTTTTGGTTTCCCGGTGATGATCGCTATCACCATCGCTACTGGTAGTAGTTTGCATTGAAGACTCACAGTATATGTAACATCTTTTCTTCCTGCTAATGAAAGACGGTTGTTTGTATATGTAACATCTTTTATTCATGCTAATAAAAAAGGACGGGTGTTTTTGTTATTGAAAAAAAGAAAGTAGATGTAAAGATAGTTTAATAATCATGGATTCTAGTCAAGTCTTAATAGTACAACTAGTTGAAAATTGACTAGTACAACTAGTTGAAAATGGCTTTTATTAGTAACAAAGTTACTCAAGATCAAATCTCACAAGGTGGTTGTGCCTTGTGTTAAGGAAATAGACATGCTAAAAAATCTAGTCCGCTAAAGACTAGTGTGGCCTAGGTCTAATGCGATAACTTTAACCACTTAGATGCCATGGATTGAAACTCTTCAAATCACAAATCAATTACAAACAACTTTGAGAAACAAAAAACAATTATTAATTTTAATTATGTGAATTTATATAAATATCCTAATCATTATGTAAAGATAAATTTTATGAATGTTGTGTTAATTTTGTTCCAAACCTATTTGGGTTTTTTTTTGGGCAATGTATCTTCTTTTACTCAAAGGAAGTATGCCCCTACAGACAAAAAACAATTATTAATTCTAATTATGTGAATTTATATAAATATCCTAATGATTATGTAAAGATAATTTTATGAATGTTGTGTTAATTTTGTTCCAAATCTATTTGGGTTTGGGTTTTTTTTGGGTACTATATCTTCTTTTGCTCAAAGGAAGTATGCCCCTAGGTTCTTCGGGGGGCAAGCTTTTGTTCTCCTTTGTTTATCAGCATTATAGCATGTCCTTTTTGTTCTCAGTTTTGTTCCAAACTGTACATTTGCTTCAAATTTCCATTGCAAAAGGGGTAAGTTATACTTACAAAGCTTCACTTTTAAGTTTGTCATTGTATAGATAATGGATTACAGAAAATTGCAAGATATTTCGAAGACATTGAGGAGGCATAGGAATTCACTCAGGAAAATAAATATGTTAGCGAGGTAGTTAACAAAAATTTAAAAACTAGATTTTAGGGGTAGGTTAATTGATGATAATTAATTGGTAATGGTTGTGATATTTTAATTGATAATAGTTAATTGGCAATGGTTGTGATATGAAGTATTGTGTAAATTAAGAAAGTTAAGGTTTAAATCCCTTGGAATAACCAGGCTTAGAAAAAGACTATGGTAAGCCCCATAATAAAAATCCAATCCAATTGCTAATTTTTTTGATTTAAAAAAAAAAAAAACAACAACAACAAAAACTGATAACCTCTCAACCTCTCAAATTAAGCTTACTTTTGAATTATGTTATCAATGATTATTGTCTACAAAGTTCCTTCACCTTTAAATGCATGGCTGGCTGTCTCTGTGTAAGCATGTCTGCAGATCTGCCACATTAGAAAATGAAGGAAGAATAGAAATTAGCGTCTTCTAGTTGTTTGGTGATCCAAAAGTTGCAGATTTCTAAATGAAAATGGTTTCATTTTCTTCTAATTCTGACTTTGTTTTCTTTACTTACTCTAATTTAATAATTCATTCTTAATTAATAAAAATAAAATTTATCTTGTTTCCTCAAAACAGCTAATTTTGGGACAAAATCAATCAAACTAAAAGACCAATTCTGTACCATGGCACATACGCAAAATCCGTAAAACTATCATAAACCTCATTTCTCGTCTATTTAATCTTTATTGTCATAAACCTTATTTCTCATCTATTTAATCATTATTATGCACATCCTTGTTAATACCCAATCCATTGATAGTATAAACTACCATTAATATCAAACATGCAATGAGACTTTGATATAAACTTTAATTTTTCATCATGGGACGACGACATCGTTGATAGTATAACCTACCATTAATACTTGGATCACATTTGGTAGATTTCTATATATCGGCTTTCACTTTTAATTATTGTCACTGTCTATTTAATTCTTAATTGCGAGTTGCAAACATTAAATTGAAGATAAGTAACACCAGTTTTGGGATTATGGAATGAATGTACATTTTGTTCAGCTAAGGTAAGCAGATTAATGACGTCTTGACATTTTGGACATTTTACTTCTAGAGATGAATAATTTACAAGCTATGCTAACTCATATAACTGGTTATGTCTACAGGAAGAAGACGAGGAACAAGTTGTATCTACAACAGAAGGATCTCTGTAATACATTGAGGACTTACAAGCAATATCAATTCCTTGGCGGTCAATGGTAGATCTTCTTGGGAAAGAGATAATAGCACCAGAAGGAGTTTCAGTAATATTTGCAGAAGTAATATTTCTTGGTACTATTGGCTTGGGGTTATCTACCGCCCAATGTGCAGGAAACTACAAGTTTTGCCATCTGATCAAATGATGTTCAACTTTTTGATTTTGGGGATCTGTTTTGACAACAGCGCTAGACTTGGAATCTCTGCTAGGTGTATGGCGGATGGCTAGCCATAAGGTATTGGTGTGTCGCAGGCAAGCTTTAGTTTGAATGGCTACATTGTTTCTCTTCTTTTTCATATCGAAACCTATTGTCTGGATTTGCAGTTTCTCTTCTTTTTCATATTTCGCTTAATTTGAAAAAATAATATTAATTTAATACTAATGGTTATTAAATCATTAGGGTTATTTTCAAGTCGATAGGCTTTTTATTATAAGGCTATTTTTTATGATATTGTAGCAGATTTGTTGGTGTAGAAAGAATATACCAATTCGATGTGTGATATTTGTGGGTATTTTGCGTGGTTTTTATTGGACAACTAGGAGTGGGCAGTAGGGTACACCTCGAGATTTGGTTTATTGGTTCAAATGTTTTCTGCATTGGACCCATCTGTCACATCATTTCTTTTGTTCCCTTATATCAGAGTTTTTGTTGTGTATACAACACTTTCCCTCCGACTTCCGATATGTCAGACCCGATATAATTAAAGATTTGGTTTTATTGTGATATGCATCCAATCCATTCAGTGTTTTGTTATGGTACTGGGGACAGAGAAGGGTGATTCGTAGTGTTATGCTTCAAGTCCTCCATTCTCTGTTACTTAAATCAGCTCCGCCCACCGCCACGACGCCTAAGCCTCTCAATTCCTGTGTAGAAAATCTGCCCTCTACCTTTGGACTCCCTCAACCCGACATTGTTTCATAGGGCTGAAGCAACAATAGGAGGGTCGATTCCGGTCGTCGTCTTCCAATCTCGTGGATCAAGTATTTGCGATGTGAAAGCTTCAACCTTTGGGTGATTTCTATGGAGAATTCTCATTTTGGTTTCAAATTTGTTAATCCTAATGAAAAACCAATGATAAGTAGTCTGAGACCATTAATAGTTACTTATTAAAAATTTAATAGCAACGACCAAAGCAAATTGTGACAAGCGGTGAACGTGGATGGATATCGGAGGTTGGAGTATCAGAGTTTTAACATGACACACTTTGTAAAACTTGTGATATATGGAAAGTTCCGATGAGGAGTGGATGTGATATTATATTAAATCATTGTGATAAAGCCCATTAGGTCTACAACCATATCGACCATCAACGAATTAAGTCATATCGACTATTTTAGATATTTGCCATTTCAAAAGTTTCAATATGAAAGTGGATGCGAGTTTATAATTAATCCAAAACTTTAATCAAATCAGATACGACATATCGAAGATTAAAACATATCAGAGGTCGAAGTTTATATCGCATATCGAAGATTAGAGGTTATACGATATCAGAACTTTTAAAAGGTGGCACATAACAAAAACTCTGATATGGAATTCTCTGATATAAGGGAGCAGAGGAAATGATGTCGCTAGTGGGTCCAACAGATATCGAAAATTAGTCTTATCTCAAGTTTCATAATGTGACTCATAACAAAAACTCCGATATGGATATTTCTTCGGTAATATTTTATAATAAGCGATATGTGTTATTTGCGTTAGTTACCACTTTATATTCATCGAGCTTTGGTTATAAAGGTTTTCATAATAAACTCTAATAGCCTAAAGTTCCATTGTTTCTTTATTCAAGAGTCATTGCCAAATGTTGTAACATCAGCGTGGTCTTGGGGGCTATTTATTAATTTGTGCTAATCATTTAAAATTTAAAACAAATATTTATTAACAACAAACTTAGTCAAATTAAGGCAAACTAAAAATAAAACAAGGCAACCTAGGCTAAAAAACTTCGATATGGAATTCTTCGATACAAGGGAACAAAGAAAATGATGTGGCAGGTGGGTCCAACAAATATTGGAAATTAGATTTATCGCAAGTTTCATAATGTGACTCATAACAAAAACTCTGACATGGGTATTTCTCCGATAGTGTTTTATAATATGTGATATGTTTTATTTGCATTAGTTTCCACTTTATATTCATCGAACTTTGGTTATAAAGGTTTTAAAAAAAAAATTTGATAGCCTAAATTTCCACTATTTGTTTATTAAAGAGTCATTGCCACATGCTGTAACATGAGCTTGGTCTTGAGGGCTATTTATTAATTAGTGCTAATCATTGAAAATATAAAACAAAGTTTTCTTAACAACAAACTTAGTCAGCTTAAGGAAAACTAAAAATAAAACAAGGCAACTTAAGCTAAGATGAAATAGTTCAATGATTCAAAATCCAAATGCAAATTCAAAAGGGTCGCCATAGTTATTAGGATAATAATAAAGTCAAAATGGGGGTGTTGTGTTATTTTCCACAACAGGCCCATAGCTCTTGGTGCTAGCCCCAACTTTGCACCTTTGGTTCTTTGAGTCTTAGCGATAGTGTGTCAGCGCAATATCGGAGCCCCCTTATAATTTATATTATATTAGAGTAATAGGTATGCAATACATAGCTTAGAGTTATACTTTGTCTTTCATTTATTCCTGTATTGTACACTTGTTGTGTGGAAGGGTAACTAGTCCCATAATACTAGTTAGAACCACCACTTCAACATATATAGATCTAAGTTACAGGTCTTGCCTGGGTGGATTTCCCCAAATGTTTATTAGCGCATTTTCCCCGATCAACAGGTTCAATGGAACGTCAAAAGGAGGATTGAGGAAAGTGGAAAATAATAGTTTGTATAATATTTTGTGTGAATTTTTTGAGTTGTACGAAATTCTAAAATTTGAATGATTTCAATTAGCCTATCACAGGTTTAATATTTAGTTGTCACACTAATGAGATAATAATATTGATACCTTAGATTTATGCTAAGGAATTAACAAATATGTGAACATTTTGTATTCAAGGCACACCTTGATACATAATTTGGCAATGGCAATCAAATTGCAAGTGTGCTGGTTTGATTCATGTTATAATTTTTTATTTCTTAGAATGCAGGCTTCCTACAACAATTGAAGCAATTCCCCTCAGTTGGGTGCCTAATAAAAATGGAATTATCTTTGATCTCTGAGCTTCGCAAGCTCAAAATCGAGCTCTCGATCGACATGTTGTAGCATCGATGAATGATGCTATCAGGGTTTTTTAAATGTATCTCAAAATGAAAACCTCAATATCCATTACCTTTGATATGCTGGAACAGAGACAATGACGTGGAATGTGGGTCCTTTATTCCGATAGTTGATTATCATATGTTTTATGCCATAGCCACTTTATAATATAGGTTTATTTAAAAGAGCCACATTAATATGATGGATCAGACTTTGGGTTTCAGAGATTTCCAAAAAGATTCTTCTGATGTCAAATTCTCAATGCCCAAAAGCTCAAATATATATATTTAATCAATATGCCACATTGTTTTATGATTAAGGCTTAAAGCCTATGCACGCATCTTGGTCTCGACAACTATTTTATTCATTAGTCTAATAATGGACTAACTATGTGAATTTATTCTCACATCATTTTCACTCGCACGAAGATCATATGTTTTATGCCCTAGCCACTTTATAATATATGTTTACTGAAAAGAGCCGCATTAATATGATGAATCAGACTTTGGGTTTTGGAGATTTCCAAAAGGATTCTTTTGATGTCAAAGTCTCAATGCCCAAAAGCTCTAATATATATTTAATCAATATGCCACATTGTTTAATGATTAAGGCTTAAAGCCTATCCACACATCTTGGTCTTGGGGGCTATTTTATTCATTAATCTAATTAATGGACTAACTATGTGCATTTATTCTCACTTTATTCTTGCTCGCATGAACATCTATCATTATCTCTATCATTAGCAGCACCAAGCTCTACACCATTTTTCATTACTCCCATTTATTTCTCCCTCTGCTTAGTTGGTGGATGGAAGTGTGCTCTATTTAGCCTCTTCTCCTCGATCTATTCTGTTGCTTTTCAAGTTGCAATTTTTGTTGTTCCTGCCCTCTTGTTGTTTCTCTTGTTATTTCTATTGCACGTCCTGTTTTTGCTACCTTCGCATGGATACATGTCCCAAAATTCCATTAACAAGCAAGTGAGAATTGAGAACTTGCTAACCATATATCCTTGTAAAATCAAACACCAAATATCAATGTTGTCATGCTCCACATATAGATTTCTTTTTACATGTTTCTACTGTAAGAAGAATTTCTACATTTCCAGGATGTACATAATAGCGAGGTGTGGATTTTATGAAACATCATATATAGAGAGGAAAATTTCTATGATTAAACATCTCATGATTGATTTCCCCTTACCTTTCAATGTTAGCAACAATCTAAATTGTGAATCGTTCTTCTTTCATTTTCTTGCAAATATGGTAATCCTGTGAACGAGAGAACGTTGGCTGATTTATTTCCCCTTCCCTTTCAATGTTAAAAACATTTCACTCGCTTTCACCTTTCAAGACACCTCCTTTCCTCCTCATCATGGAGCCTACCTTGACAGTGGATGCCATCACTTTGTTGCTAGCTGGCTCTACAACAATCCAACCATCGCTCCAAATAGTTCAACTCAACCTTCTTCCTTTGACAAAGACATCATCCCAACACTACCGCATTTCCCTCTCTATTAGTACCTCTCAGCACAGAACTTTGCTTCCATCTATTTACGATGCCCATGTCATCTCTCATGGCCTGCAGTTGGGGTCGATTATCATTCTCAAAGAAGACACTTGCACACTTTTGCAAAATTATGCATATGTTCACACTCTTCACCACATCCTTTATGTTTTTCTTTTCCTTACCTCTCTGTTCGACTGACATTCCAACTAATGTCTCATTGCTTTCCTCTTTCTTTGCTTATTTTCAGGACTATAAAAGTTCCTGAACTCGAAGTTTTGGAACGTCATGCAACTTTGATTGGGGACTCAACCCTTCTTCAAATTGTGTAGCCATCCAAATACCAAGCATGCTCTTTAACATCACATGGCCCCTGCTCACATGCTCTTGCTCCAACACAGGGTTATGCTTCATCATCAACTCAGTTGTCCTCTGTTGTTCCTGCTGCCATATTCATGGCACTAAGCCTTTACCATAAACAATGGTCGATCTAGGGTAGGGTGCTTGCAAAAACATCCCTTCGCTTGTACAATGATGCTCGAGCCTTCAGAAAGGTCTTTAGATTTGACATCATTTATTGTGCCAATGATGCAATCCATCTCCTTGCCTTCGGTGAGTTAGCAGATTCCTTGCATGACCTTGTCCAAATTGGGCATATTTACATGGTTTCAAATGGGACAGTCAAACCAACAAACATAAATTACAACCATCTTGATAGAAAATGGGAAGTCTTCCTCTCTGCAACTTCCATTGTTGAACCTTTCTTGGATGATGTTTCAACAATTACTTTCCAACATTTTCGTTTCAAATCTATAAGTGAAATCAAATCTGCAAACCTAGACATAATTGTGGGCATCATTGGCATGGTGAGGTCCACTTCTCCAACCTCTATCATTCATCAAAGAGATGGGTCTGAAACACTTAGAAAAACTCTCAGCTTGGAAGACATGTCTAGGTATAGTATCGACATCACCCTATGGGGCGAGCATTTCCATACTATATGAGAGGAACTCATTGAACTCGGCTATTATGGTGCTTCGATCATGCTTGCAATCAAAGGGGGCTGCATAGTCAAATTTAATGGAAGAACTGTAGGGACTATCTCGACTAGCAGCCTCCTACTGGATCCCAACATTCCAGAGTCTCACCAGCTATAGTCATGGTTTCATGAAAAAGGTTGATTGGGTTCTTCACCATCATTAAGCAGAATGTTCTCAGGGTCTTCCAAGCGAGGCCACCCACAACGTATAATTTCCGACCTCATAGAATTGCATCCCCTCAGAAAAGCAACATGGTTCTCTATTCGTGGAACCATCACCTCTATTGACATGCAATATTTCTACTTCCTTACATGCCCTCTCTCATCTGATGGCATCTAGTGCATGAAAAAAAATTCAACCACTCAAATGGAATGTGGCACTGCACCAAATGTGGTGGGGGCTTCCCAGAATGTGGCTATCACTATGTGCTGAAATTTGAAATGCATGACCACATAGGCCTACTGAAAAATTTCACAACTTTTGATGATGTTGCAACTGAACTCATGGATGTCTAAGTAAAAGACTTGTTCATACTCTCCACTGATCCTGACGCTATCCACGAGCTTCGTTCAAGGGTTTCATGCCGTCATTTCCCCTTCACACTGTCTGTAAAAACATATAACTTCAATGGTGTTGACCACTTGAAGTTTGTACTAATCAATTAAGAGGAAATCAACTATGGCTCTGCATGTTACCTTGTCCTCCAACATATCAAAAAAATATCTATTGCTTCAATTGTTCGTCGCCTTTGAAAATCCCTTTTCTTCCCCCATGTCCGAATGAACTGTAGACAACGACTTCTATATGCTTCTCCGTTCATTCTCATTTCTTCCCCTACCACCCTCTTCTTTTGTTCACTTCATCATTATACTTCTCTCCTCTATGTATATACACCTATGTTACATGTTGCAACTTCCATATTTAAATAATGTTGTGTCTTTTACCTTTAAATATAATATGTATGCTCTTTTGTTCTTCCTTCTAAACAAGGTAGTATATTTGCATCCTTTTAAAGTTTGTTTGTGCAATTAAATACAAACATTGAATTGTTAGAGAAGGTTGTTGTTTTTTCACCTTAAATCCATTTTATCTTTGGTTATGTTTCATGTTGGATCTTTATACTTCTTGCCTTGGATGTACACACTCTTTCTTGATTTGCAACAATAAAAAATAAAAATAAAAATATAATCGATCTTTGCTTATCTCATATCTTGCATCTTTATACTTCTTGCCTTGTTCATGTCTTCATGTCACACACCTAATATGTGGATGTGAACACTCTTTTCCAATTTCCAAAAAAAAACAATACTATGTGCATGTACACACTCTTTTCACAATTTGCCAAAAAAAAACACAAATAAACACTTGCCCCATATTTCCTTCCCTTTTGAATTTAGATTTCTTCCCTCCCCTTCCATTAAACACTCCTCCTCCTATGAACACTCCATGTACTCTTTCTTTGTGCTCAATACTACTCTCTCTCATCTCCTTTATTCACTAATATTCATGTCCCTGTGTTTGTATCATGATGGACATCCCAGAGTCTTCTAGAAACCCCTCAAGAAATGTTCACAAGAGACTCCTCTATGCACAGAAATAAAGACACCTACAACAAAAAAACAAATTCTATATGTTTCTCTATTCATTCTCATTTCTTCCCCTACCACCCTCTTCTTTTGTTCACATCATCATTCTATTTCTTTCCTCTATGTATATACACCTATGTTACATGTTGCAGCTTCCACCTTTAGATAATGCTACATATTTTACCTTTAAATAAAATATATATGCTCTTTTGTTCTTCCTTCTAAACAAGGTAGCATATTTTCATCCTTTTAAAGTGTGTTTTGTACAATTAAATACAAGCACTAACTTGTTAGAAAAGGTTGTTGTTTCATTCCCTTAAATCTAATTGACCTTTAGTTATGTGCACCTTGGATCTTTATACTTCTTTCCTTGGATGCACACACTCTTTCCCGATTTGCAAAATAAATAAATAAATAAATAAATATATATATATATATATATATAATATCAATCTTTACTTATCTCACATCTTGCGTCTTTATACTTCTTACCTTGTGGATATCTTCATGTTACACAACTAATATGTGGATGTGCACACTCTTTTGCAATTTCCAAAATAAAGAACAAATACCATGTGGATGTACACACTCTCCTATTTCATTCCCTTTTGAATTTAGATTTCTTCCCTCCCCTTCCATTAAACATTCTTCCCCCCACGAACACTCCTCCATGTACTCTTTCTTTGCGCTCAATACTACTCTCTCTCATCTCCTGTATTCATTAATATTCGTGTCCCCATGATTGTATCAGGATGGACATGCCAGATTCTTCTGGAAACCCCTCAAGAAATGCTAGCAAGAGACTCCTCTATGCATAGAATAAAGACAACTACAACAAACAAAGAAGTCTCAAATATAAATCTAGTTTAAATCCCCAAACTTTTCTAGTTATACCCCCATATAATGTTTCTCTTCCCCAACATCTCCAAACTTCGGTTGCAAACCCATATCTTTCAACATTCCCTACTCCCAATCTACCTTCCCTTCAACTTGCTCCATTCACTACCACTTCTTCCCCATCTACATCACACACCCCACCATCGAACCATGCTTCTTCACCCTCCCATCCCCATAATTTGTTCAACCCTGCCCTTAACCATGCACACCATCAATTTCGTGAAAGGATAGATGACCTCTCTCCCTTACATGTTCACTCCATATGCAAGAAATCATACCAAAATATGAAAACAAGATTCTTGCATGGTAACATCTGTTGCTCCCAACATGCAACTACAAAGTCCACCCACTGCTTCTTCCTTGCAAACAACACAGACCCTGGCAACCAACTGTTTG
Organism: Pinus taeda; assembly: GCA_000404065.3. Taxonomy (NCBI): domain Eukaryota; kingdom Viridiplantae; phylum Streptophyta; class Pinopsida; order Pinales; family Pinaceae; genus Pinus; species Pinus taeda. The sequence goes on from APFE030536880.1 coordinate 122,725, forward strand.
TCCTTGCTGCTCTAACACAAATAGAAGAAATGTTCGTAACACGTGTCAACCCAATATTGCAAGTCACCCATCCATGAGGTGGGCAGTACAAGTACACTGGTCATGCTATTTGTTTCCCCCAAGACATAACTGTTATTGCCAACATATTTCCATGTTTGGTTTTTGAATTAGAAAGCGTCATTGTGTTGTAGTAGCTACAACCACCCTCCAAAATTTTGGATCGCATGCAACTTTCAGAGCCTACCTTGGATCCCTTGATCGGTCATCCTTGGTCACTTGTTGGTAAGTTGATGATCTCAAGCTTCCCCTCCTCGATCTTAAGAGTTGTTCATGTTCTCATCTTTATGCAGCATGTGTTACCTTTGGGCCTAGGGGTTGTTGTTTGGCATGAAAAGGGAATGTTGTTTTGCTTCAATAAAATTGTGTGCATATGAGTTGTTATCATCACATAGATATGTTTCACACTCACTTCACGCACTCTTGTCACGAAGTTGTTACATCAAGAAAAGTATGTCTTATGCAGTCTGGATGGTCTACGTTCTATCACTAAATGTTCGTGTGAAATCACAGTCGAGACCTATCACTATTTACATCTGTGTCACTGATCTCACACTTAGCCATGTCCCAAGAAACCTAGCCTCATCCAGCTTCCTGGAACTATGCATTTTGCTTCTATAGCCCCCAATATTTCTCCCTTTCCTACTAGAACTCCACAACATAGAGAGACCCCAACCTCCCTTGGCATCAAAAACTATGCAGAGGTTTCCTCTAGTGTCCTTCTCCCAACTAGAACCCACTGTCATTAGAAACTGTACAGCATTGTCCCTCACAGCAATGCCTTGCATCCAAAAACTGCGCAGTATTTCCTCCCAACTGCCCAGGTTGCACTACACTCAAAAATTGTGCAGAGGTGTCCTCCGAAGACCCCCATCCCACAACAATGTCCTGTGACTCAAAAATGTGCAGTGTTGTCCACACAGCCCCATCTGTCTTGCATTTAGAAACTGCGTAGATGGTCCTCCTAGGGATTCATCCCGATAGCAGTCACTGCCTACTGAAGTTGTGCTAATATATCTCTTAGTGACTACAGGAAAAGATGACATGCTAATATCACTCCCAAGGAGTTGAGGAGAAGGAACGAGAGACTAAGTGATGGTAAAGGATCGGGACCAAATGCAAACTCCGTCGAATGCATGATCATCTCAAGGGTAAGTATAGTAAGTAAAGAACACCTTTCGAAGTACACCTCTTAGTTGAGTTTGTAGGACTTCTTGTAATTGTCAAATGCAAACTTCGTCGGATGCATGATCATCTCAAGGGTAAGTATGGTAAGTAAAGAAAACCTTTCGAAGTACACCTCTTAGTTGAGTTTGCAGAACTGCTAGTAATTGTCATATCATCCTGTCTTCAGTAACATGCATGTGTGCAAACACAAAAAAGTCATCTCATGTGTTGCTTCCTTTTCGCTTGTTTGACCAACTTTCGTCTTCAACATGTTGATTGTCATGTCATGCTTGCGACCTTGTTTTGGTGATATTGAAAGTTTGTCTTCGTGTTCATGAGTTGTTTCGACTATATAAACACCCATCGTACTTACACAAAATGTTGTAAGAACTGTCGCGCAATTGTCGTCATGGTCACCCGAAGGTCTCTCTGAAGTGTCGCACTTGTCGCTTTCACCATTAGACAGTCTCGCAGTGAATCACACTGAGCATATGTTGTCTTATGATTTTAGGTATCATATTGTCGAGTCACGTTGAGTGTGTGCTCACAAGGTCATGTATACATGAGTCCACTTGGTCAAACACTTAGCCTTTTTTTTTCCGAAAATCTATTGACCGGACCACCCTCCATCAGTCGGACCTCCACTAAGCGGTGTTACACAGTCTCAGCCCTCAATGATCAAGCACTATTGCCTAGAACTACACAGAGCTTGAGGCTGCCCTCTAGGTAGTCTGCACTGTAAAAACATGGAATCAACTTGCTTGATTGTCACCCAGAACAATGCAAAAGTTTCCCAAGAAACAAGGGTTGCACTCATCTCCAAAACTACACAAACAACGTCAGCCTGCCTACCTACACTGCTTGAAGAAATTGCGCAAACATGAGGGACAAGAACCCACTACCTGTCACTACACTGTCCCAAGAAGCAGTTTTGTCAAGAAGTCCCCCTTCCAGCCTGCTTGCCACTCCTCCTAAAAATTGTGTAGTTTTCATGGACAATCCACCTACTACCTGACACCCCACTTAGACCAGATGCATAGACATGACCTACTTGAATGCCTCCCAGATCTACGGAGTTTTGACCAGAAAGCTCCCACAAACGATCCCGAACTCCTGCTGAAAACTGTGCAATTTTTAGCACCAAATGCTTCTTGCTGCCCACACTGCCTCCCCGAAAAAACTGCACAATTCTTCCTCCAAGTTGAGCTAGATCCTATAGATGTCACTTGTCCCAAACTACTCAACCCAACCTCTTAGTGACCTCTGCATAATTTTTCTCGACAGTGTCCTGGAACCTCACATCCCAGCCTGACATGTGCTATGCGCTGTTTCAGAGCCTTGTCCTCTCTCCCAGTCACCTGCACCTGGAAACAAAAGGCGATGCATCATGGTAGACTAGGGGATTTCTGGATTTGATGTTGTCTCATCATGAGTGATTCCAGAAACAGGTACATGGATGAGACATGGTGCGATGATGAACGGGATGAACATGGAGTGCATGCTAGAAGACTTGCTCATGGTTGGATGAACACACAAAGCATACCAAGTAGTAAGAAAAGGAAACACATGCAGATGCATGGACCATCAAGCAAACACCAAGACCAGTGAAGACTCTGCACACTTTTCCATGTGGAGGTGAAGCTATGGTACACCACGAGCACACTCATCACTCAACAGCACAACAACTCAACACAGACAACACAACCAGCATGTGCATACTAGCAGTGTCATGTCGAGTTGTGTCATGATTCGCCTCAACCACATCACTACTTTGGGTCATAACTATGTAATCAATGTAACATAACGTGGAAGTCCAAGAGACCCACATATGAAGTCAAAGATTCATGTAAGTCAAACAATCATGAGGGAAGTCAAACAATCACAAGGGTCAATTTCAACCTTGGCTATATATACCCCTCATTTGTACATGCAAAGGAATTTTCACCTTGACTCCTCCCACATAAGCTTGAGAGTCTGTAGTCTTTTCTTTGAGGAGCAAGCAGTGGCTCCAATGCCCTCTATCGGGGTTAGTGATGTATGATGTACAGATGTGTTTTGGAACTTTTACTTAATTCAGAAGCCCGTTAACAGGCCAACACATTTTCACACATGTATTGTATTCATTTGTAAGACTATTCTTTAGACGCTTGTAATGCATGTTGCTTTAACATGTACTAAGATAGTTGAACTATTTCGGTTGTTTTAGTGCATATGTTGTTGGAAATGTGTTGTATTAATTGTTAACGTTGTCTCCCCTGTGTGGAATACTCTGTCGGACACTTGACAGATTCATTCTTGTAAACTTGTTCTAACGACTGTCACACTTGTGTGGATTATTCCGCTGGGTGTTGTACATGCTATCTGTTCACTTTGTGTTTGTGACAACCACATTCGTGTGGACTACTCTCCCAGAAGTTGCACATATCATGTTGTATTGTGTGTCTCTAACCAAGTTGGGACTATTCCCTTTCGACTTGAGACTCACTCTCACCCTCTCCCTCTATAGTGAAAGAAATTAGACACAACTTACACTAAGCACTCACCAGGCACACAAACCTCATTGTTTGAATACTAAGTATACCACTCTCATGTGATGACAAGCAAGAGCTAAGGCATATATTTAAGATAATGGAAACCATTCCATCATACGAGATGGGACTCCTACACCAAATGGTGTGAGTTCTAGTTGGGACTTCATACAGGGGAGATCCCTTGAATGTTGGCGGGTCCAGCACCGTCAACATTTCTAGTGCTAGAAGGAGGGCCAGATGACAAGCTAAGTCCTCAAAGTCTATTTTGAATCTTCCCACATCTATCATGTCTTATGTTATGCTTCGTCCTCCGGAATGTATGTCCTATGGAAATGACTTGTCACAATACACATATGAAGGTGAAGGCGGAACAACTTGGAAGAGGCATAATCTTGGCTTGCCAATCTATGTAGTAGCCTCGAAAACTATGATAATTACATAATATGCACAATTTTTTCATTCATGCTTCGTGGGCACCCATTGTAATGGCTTGTCACTCTGCCCGAAAAATCTATTCACTAATTTGGTCACTTTGTTAGAGAGTTATTTAATGCTTTCCATAAGTTTGATCGTCAAGTGCTCAATAAAGAAATTCTAAAATTACAAAAAGCATTTGATGAATCCATTAAGCAATTTCACACACACTTTTGTAATTTTGCATACAGATTTCCTGAAGATGAAATTGACTGGGAATTTCTCGATGGAAGATTTAAGTATTTTCTTTACATATCTGAAAATCTGCAATTCTTAGAATCATTCAAACCCCGCCCAGCATACCTCGGTGTTAGAGCTGTCAAATCTAAGATGGACAGGGTCACTGTCACAAGTGACTGTCTGTCCTCTTCTCATTAAACAACTCTAGCTCCGCAGTACGAGGCGACAGAAGGTGCACACACATCTGTTGATCTATCACATCCTCCCACCCCACCTACTCTCAATGTCTGTGTAGATTTAGATTGCAAGCCTATTGGTTGCCATGTGGACTCGTTCCCTCAACCTCCATCCCTGTGTTCCATTGATCCTCTAGATTGTACTGTGTTGTGTTCTCCCATTCCGAACTCCAAATCTTGTGTTCATGAGGATCAAGTTGTCAACAGAGTTGGTGTTGTGAAACCAAACTATGCTATCATTCATGATGAGTGTGTGCGGGATCTGAAGAAGAACCCGTGGTGAAGGATGACTCCCTCCCATCTACGCCTCATCCACTCTATCTTGACATCTCTTGTGATTCTACCACTTTTTATTTTCCCTGTGAAAACTTATCTATGGATGTTTCTACTTTTGATCATTCACAGTTGACACCAGATGTCAACCTGTCATTACATTGCGGAGAGGACACATCTTCTTCTAAAAATCTGTCACATTTGTCATCTGTCATTTTTTAAAAAATAGAGGGTGAACTTACTTGTTTCTCATCAACCCCTCTGCATGATTCATCAAATCATGAGGATGTCGATGAACATCCCAAATTTTCTAATCGTGGTTGTCGTGATCTCTGTACTTCTTTATTTGATCACAATGTTGATTCACCCACTATTAATCTTTTTGAGCCAGTGGTCTCCGATGATCTATCTATTGACGAAATGGAAACCCTGTAGGGTGTTGAGGCACTTCATCTTGAGCTGATAGTTATGTCAGGCCCTCGCTATCCTGAGGTTAGTTCCACTTCCGATCATAATTTTTTTGAAACACCCAAGTGTTGTAGTGTTTTCTTCTCCAAGATGTACGAAAAGAATCCACTTAAGATTGTGGATGACAAACAATATCAACAATATAAATGGCTGCTAAAAATTGTAGATCTGTAGCAACTGATAGAAACAAAACCTACCAAAGTCCGGATCTATTCCACAATCGTAGTTAAACAATAAAAAGAAAGAGTAATCACTCCAATCATCCAATGGAAACCAAATATGTAAAGAATAATTTTATTATAACACCTGCGAAGGGAACAAATATATGTTACCAGTCCCCCCTCTATGGGATGGGTTCTTGGCTATCCTCAAACATCTTCAGCTTGTGTAGAGTCTCTCTCCTCTATAATGTGAAAACCCAACAAAAATATGGTGTGTGACAATGAAAATAATCAGAGTTACAACAGTGAGTGCAACAATGAAAATAATTAAAAGTGAATAATGAATGGAAAACCCTTCTATTTATAACAAAATATTGAGTTATCCTCAAATAATGAACAATAATAAAATATTATTAATCCCATTCTTGGAATAACCACTTGGAATATTTTATTATATTTGGTTAGGAGGGAAAAAGTATTTAAACTTTTATTTAGAAATAATAAATAAATATATTATTTATTTATCATCTCAAGGAATTAGTTAAGGAACAATAAAACAAATAAGGATTTATTTAGTTTATTCCTAAGGGCTTTAGTCAAATTTAACAAAGAATAATAATTAATTAGTGATTAATTAGTTATTCTTAGAGAAAAATAAGATAAATAATGATTTATTTGTTTATTTTTCATGATTGGGTCAATTTTGACAAGGAATAATAATAAAACAATGGTTTAATTAATTATTCCTATAAGAAAATCAAATAAATAGTGATTTATTTAATTATTCTTTATGGGTTTAACTATAAATTACTTGACAAAGGTGGTTTATTAGGTAATTTCTCATAGTGAAAGCAATTTTACTATGGTAAAATTGGCTTTACATGGTATACTTCGATCCATCTAGTAAAATAGGCCAGATGATCAATTTTTTGGTGATAACAGATTGCCCCCCAACGTATGAGTGTTAGGAGAAAAACGTATGACTGAAGTACATTGTAAATACATAATCACTTAGACAACACAGGGGAGTCAGAGAGAGAGAGAGAGAGAGAGACCAATGAAGCTTAATTTGAAAGAGGATAAGACAGAGGGGGTGAGACTAATGCAAGTCTCCTTTTATTTTGTGGTACCAGACCTCACTGAGGCGAGGGAGGCATACCCATACCGGCCGAGATAAGATAGTACAAAAATAATGGTTCGCCCAGAAATATACAACTGAGCAATGAAGTACATGCTAAATGGTACATGACATGCTGGCGTAATAGAGCCAAAAAATAATACTATGTGTCCCATATACATAATGCACCTGGAAAAACATGAGCTAGGATTGAATACAATAATATCTGAGTACATGAGATATAAATCCCCTTCCCTTAAAAATGGGTGGGAGGGAAGGTAGAACAACCAGAGAAGCCCTGCTAAATAAGGAAGGGCTCTACAAAACTGAATGGATCATTTGGAGGAGACATGCATGCTATGAACACTGCGATTGGTAGGAACTGAACCCATCAACTCTGTGGAATTGCATCTGAGGCTGTAGCATAGTAGGTATGCATCTGGGCATGTGGGGGGCTACCTGAAGGGCCACCCCCTCATAAGGTCGGAAACGTCTCATACACACCCAAAAATCACTGGTACAATCTGTTGCATCACTGGACCATCGAGTGTATGGATCACGAACATGAAATGACCAAGTCAAAGGGCAATAATGAGACCCTCTGCTTAATCCAAGGTGTCAAACAAGAATGGAAGCTGGAGTTGAGATACATTGCCCTCTAGGTCGTTCTTCTAAAATAAATGAGCTGATGTCGACAGAATAGGGCTCGCGATAGATGAGTTAATGAGGATCCTCAACTAAAGCAAGAGGGAAAATAGTAATGTGACTGATGGACTGACACCAGGGATAATGGGGAAAAAGTGGGACTGAGGGAAAAACATATGACTACCCTTGTCAGAGCGTAAAGTGCATGGTTGACCTAGAAACAACTGATTCAACTAGAGGGGATGGGGACAGTAAGACTGGAGGCCAAAATGGGCAACACAGGATGAACGATATCAAAATATGGATGGAATACTATGACATGAGATGATGGGACATGAAATAAACTCCAAGAATGCAAGGGTGACTCATCGTGGATGCTCTAAACAAGGGTGACTCGATGACACTGCCACACAGACTAGGCCTGGTGGGGACCATCAAAACATGAGTAAAAGAGGGTTACTCATGATGAAAATCGACATATGGTACGACAAGTATTAAGAGGAGGTGGACCTCAAAGTACAAGTGTCGCTTTATGATGAAATTCAATTTTGAGAGGCGACAAAGTGACATTTCATGGAAAAATGGCTTCTTGGTGAAGTGTCAAATCATTGAATGAAGTGATGTAACCTACCTAAATGCATGACAGAAATAAATACGTGCAAATCAATGGGAAATTATATGGCTAAAATTTCTTGAGGTAGAGTGCATTACGAGGATTAGGAAGGAGTTGGCCTTCGAAATCCTCTATGAGATATGCCCCCTTACCTAAGTCCTTACAAATGATGTAAGGTCCTAGCCATAATGATTTGAACTTCCCATGACCCAGGGTATCATGGGCCTGGTCATACACCAGAACAAGATCACCTTCGTGAAAGGCATGAGGGTTGACTTTTTTATCATATTGAGCTTTGGTGCGCTTTTTTTCCACTTCGATGGTTTGCAAAGCAACACGATGGTTTGGTAAGACTGCCTCCTCGCCAAAGACAAGGTGGAAAGGAGTAAACCCGATGGTGGTTTTAACAGAAGTTTTATAGGCCCACAAAGTTGGGAAGAACATAAGGTGCTAGTTGGTCTTGTCCTTATTCAGCATCCAATGAAGCATCTTCTTGAGAAACTTGTTGACTGCTTCAACTTGCCCATTACCTTGGGGTAATAAGATGATGAGTACTTGTGCTGGAAGCCCAATAGTGAGGATAGTTCATGCCATACCTCATCTTCAAAATGTCGGCCATGGTCAGAGACCAATTGTTTCGAAACCCTGAATTGAGCGATAACATGGTTAAAAAGGAAAAGGGTTGTGGTAGCTGTCGTGTTATTGAATGTTGGCATGTCCTCGGCCCATTTGGTAAAATAATCGACTACCACGATAATATACTTATGGTTATTAACAGATGATGGTCGACACTCCATAAAGTCAATGGCCCATTTACAGAAATGACCAGCAGTGATGACAAGATGGAGGGGAGCTGGTGGGGCTCTTTCCTTTGGGAAAAAATGTTGATAATTGGGACAATGCTTGACTGCCTCAATGCAATCACTAAAGAGAGAAGGCCAAAAGTAACCAGTGTGCATGACTTTCTGGGCAGTGGCCATACTAGAGAGGTGACCACCACAAGCACCACTGTGACATGCATTTAGCACTTGCTCGGCTTCAGGATGGGTGAGACAATGATGGAGGATAGAATCCACACCACGACGATAAAGGTCATCACTGATGAAGAGGTAGCGAGGGGCCTGGTATCAAATCTATTGTTGATCATCACAAGTAAGATGGGGAGGGAAATTTTGGGTTTCTAAATATGTTATAATATCTCCGTACCAAGGATCATCTGAAGTGATGAAAAACAAGTGTTCATCTGGGAGCTTGTCATTAACCGACGAATCACATGCACCCATGCGTAACTCAAAAATGAGTGCGGCGAGGGCCAAATCTTTCTTACTCTTAGGCATAACAAACTCGAGATCGAATTCCTAGAGGATGATGATCCAATGTGCATACTTCCCATTGACTCAATACGAAGGTCATGGGGTTGGAGTTTGTTATGACCTTGGTGGTATGGGTGAGGATATAGTGGTAGAGTTTTTGGACGGAGAACACAACAGCCAATGCCAACTTCTCTTCATGGGAGTAGTTCACAGGGGGACCTACTAAGTTGTTACTCATGTAATAGATAACATGCTCATTCCAATCCTCATCTTCTTGAATAAGGACCCCAATGATCAAATGGGCAAAAGCTGAACTGTATAAGATGGAGTCCTTGTTGAAGTCGGGGGGCCTAATCAAGGGTGCGGAAGTGAGAGCAGGATTTAAGGCATCAAAATATTGTTGAGCATGGTCATCCCAAACAAATGGAATGGTGGAGCGAAGGAGTATGAGAAACCCATGTGCGGTGGTCACATAGTCAGGCACAAACCTACGAAGGAAGTTGGCTTTGCCTTGAAGGCTTTGTAACTGGCGCAAGGTACGGGGAGGTGGCATTTCAGGAATGGCTTGAACTTTCAAGGGGTCAAGAGTGATACCGTCTTTCGACACAATGAATCCTAGCAGATGGTTGACACGAACACAAAATACACACTTCAACAAATTAAGACGAATGTTATACTTGCGACATCAGAGAAAAATGGTGTGCAAATCATGAATATGTTGCGCCTGAGACCTAGAACGAGCAGTGAGATCATCAAGGTAAGCAAGGATAAGGTGCACCAAGTCATGAAAGCAGTATGACATGGCCCAATGAAATGTGGCTCCAACATTTTTTAAGTCGAATGGCACGACCCGATATGCAAAGCTTCCCCACGGACTAATGAACGTGGTTTTTAACTGATCATCATGACGGATATTGATCTTATTTTGCCCGTAGAATCCATCCATAAAGGATAGGACCTCATGCCCCACACACTCATCAATGATATGGTCAATAAAGGGTGTGGGAAAGTTGACTTTGGGACAAGCTTTGTTCAAGTCGCGAAAATCCATGCAGACACAAATGGTGTCTTGCTTCTTGAGAACAGGAATGGGGTTGGATAACCATCTGGTATACTCAATGGGATAGATGAAATCAATGTACTTGAACTTGTCGATTTCGAATTTTATGGCCTCACATCGAGAAGGGTGGATGGGTCTCAACTTTTGATGGATAGGAGTGGCATCGAGCCATGTGTCAATATGGTGTTCAACAATGGTGGGATCAAGTCCGGGCATTTAAGAGTAGGACCACACGAAAACATCATGAAATTCTTTGAAGAGCTTGGTGTAAGCTTCAATTTCTTCCAGGGTGCATTATGCCCCCGAGGTATTGTTTTCTTTGACCCCTAGTTTATCTGAAATGTTGATTTTGATAGTAGGAGAGATATTGGCCATGTTCCCTTCTTCGAAAGCATTTGGGGCAGGTATGGGATTTCAAAAGCAATCGACTTCACCGTGGATGAAGTCTTTTGATTCCACAACATATTGGTCATGGGAGTACTGTGGTAGGAAGTATGCTTGGTGGTGCATATCATCCCAAGGGTAATCATGGGTAGTCATAGCTTCCATGATGTCCTCATCAGACTGGAAGATGGGTGGACAAGAGGAAGAATGACTACATGATGCGACAACATTACCTGGTGCATTAACTTGAGAAAGAAGGTTTGCATACGCATCATCTAGAATGGTAGATGACGAGTTAGTAAATGGAGGATCTATAGATGTTGAGACATGGGATCCAGGGTAATGTCTCAGTGGAATAGTTCGTGGATAGTTGAGACTTGGAGGAACGGTTCCTGGTGGAAACATAGGAGAGACACCCACAAACGGAGGAGGTCCTGGGGGGGTGGATCTAGAGGGCTCAGCTGGAAGAGAAACAACAAGGTGCTGAGGAGCTGGTTGTTGATCAGGTGTACCAGATTTCTTAAGGGTAGCTCATGACGCTTATAACATGCAAACACTCATAGAGTTAGGCTCTGAAATGGGAGGGGGAGGACCAGGGAAAGCACCCAACAATGAGGAATCTTTATAGACTCCAGGTGAAACACCAGTGGAAGGCGTTGAATACCATTTATCATACATTGAAGAGATAATGGACTCGGGGGAGGTCACGAATGCTGGCTCGTAGTAAGTCACATCTTGTGGAACACTGCAGACACAACAACTGACATGGCATATGTGTAACTACGACCTAAGAGAATGTTGTAATCCAAAGGGGCATCAATGACTTCAATGTCGACATGGACATTCTTGCCTGCAAGGGTCATTGGACAATTACAGTACATGCCAACAGGCTGGGAGTAGTTTCCATCCCAAGCACACAAAGTGATGGTGGAGGGGGACACCTCAGGTGACTTAAGTTGTTTCCAAACAGCAGCAAACATCACACAGGTGGATGCGCCTTCATCAATAATGCATCGAGAGATAATGGCATTATGTACTCTAACTGGTATCTGGAAAGCAACAGATGAAGGCAATGGGGGATGCTCTGATGTATCAACCGGGAAGACAATCAAGCAATCGTCAGAAGGATCTACTACACCCAAGGCAGTTAGTAGAGATTTCTTATGGGATGGGCATGACTGGAGGACTTCTAGCGTCGACATGGTAGCAAGTGGTTGGGAAAAGTCATCTACTACACTGTATATATGGGCAGCTCTGTTAGAAGTCGCATTATGGTGTAATGGTCCCTTTGGGATCCTAGGAATGGGCTCAACCTTAGGTTGAGGGATCTGTAAAGGACCATTTGTTGTCATAAGAGGCTCAATAGATACTTTGGTTTTAGACTCGATAGCAGATGAAGTCAAGGGCTTGCCATATTGACGCGGCCGAGTTTGTAGGTTGATATTAGAGGGGTTAACCTCATCAGAGTTTATCATAAGGATCTAGTAGTCACCGGGACCAGAAGGTTGGGGGGGATGGGCTGCTTGACCTGGCTGAGGTTGAGCAGCAACAAATCCTTGCTGATGGAAAGGATTTGTGAGCACTGTCATTGGGTTGGCATGGGATTTTGAGGCGATTATTGACCTCTAGAAGTTGCTTCAGCTTCCCACATTTGGTGCATTTAGGGTAAGAGGGGGCACTCATGTGTGTAATGGCCATGTATACCACAACATTCACAAGGCTTGTTCATATGAATAGCCTTTTTCTGCTTGGGATGGTTGCCCTGTTGCTGGTTGTTGGTGTTAGGCTGGTTCCCCTGGCGTTCACTAGGCTGGTTACCTTGATTACCCTGGTTACCCTTATTACCATTCCCTTTATTATTTTTCTTCGAATTTTTGGGATTGGTAGCACTCTGCTGCACAAACACTTGACCCTGAGGAGGCGGTGGCTGTTGGGGCTGAATATGCATGAGAGGCTATGACACTAATGCTTGAGGGGCTGGAGTGTTAGGCTGTGCATAAGAAGGAGCAACTGTTTCGTAAACGGGTTGGGGTCTTGTAAACATGCTACTAGCAAGAGGGGCTTAAGTGTTGGAGGAAGTGGTACCCCCCTGTGGGTAGCCATAACTTTGTTGAGTATATGGTGAAGAGTGTGAAAGGGATCCAACGATAATGTCGGCAATGTGAGATTCCCGTGGTGCATTGGCGCTTCTAGGACGAGGTTTGGAATGACGGTATAGACATAACCGGATTGTGCATAAATCAGATCATATCTCAGAGCAGTTTGGAGAGCTTCTTCCTTGGTCTGAGGAAAATGGGATGCAACGTCTTTTCCAATGGGAGATAAAAGGCTCATGAGAAACCAATCTAGATAGACACGATCCTCGAAAGGTGAGCATAACATGTGCTCATCCTTTGGCGCCACTCTTGAAAATGGTCGGAAAGGGGAGTGGTGGAGGATTGACAGAATGTGGTCAATAGCTCCGTACTAGTGTCGTACTGGAGAGGTAACTGGAAATATGAAAGGAACGTTTTAGAAAGCGTCGCGAAAATAAAATGAGATGCGGAGGGTTGGTCTACATACCATTTTGCAGCGTCTCCAGTGAGTGTGCATTGGAAGAGCTGAAGATGAATGGAGTCATCAGTTATGGAGTTGGATGAACACCACATGTGAAAGGATTGAACATGGTTGGTAGGATCTTTTCCAATGTTACCCTCAAACTTCAAGATGTTTGAGGGAAGCTTAGTCGACATAGAAGGCCAACCAACATCATGGTGTATGGGGTAATTTATCAACTGGTTAAAATCTAGTAGACTTAACCTAGTCATAAAGGGGAGCATGGGGGCTACCAGAACAATTCCTAAGATTGTTCTGCTTGATGTGACCACCGGGATAGAACTAGAGCCAACACAAGTTTAGGTTCCTACACCAGCTATGGTTCTAGACATGGTGATGATATGTGGTGAAGGAGGCTCGAAATCCGATGAGGAATCAGAAGAACCAGGAGAAGAGTCAGTATGGGGACTTAGAGGGCTATGAACTCGAACCCAATGGGGAGGGGTAATATGCCCAAGTAGAAACTGGGGGCGAAGGCCTAATAGTCTCCGCAACAAATGCCTTGGTGGAACAATCGTGGTATGACACACGTGACATGAAAATGGTGAAGGGAGATCAACAATATATCTTTGTTTTGATGCAGGGAGATAAATTCACTATGTTAAGTCTTGGCTTGGTAGTGTAAACCAAGTGTCCTTCGCTTAAGGTGTGCTTGTATGTGTGAGTGTATTAATTGATTAAGCCCAGATAGTGTTTGTAAAAAAAAAAAAAAACTTGCTGAAAATAAACTAAAATTAATAACAACAAATGAACAACAAAACAATTAACTAAACCCCATCCAAATTGGGTTTGCAAACACTGTACTGCTTGGTGGCTAAACCGATGGAAAATACACTAAAATGGTCAAGAGATCTAAATGTCTATGTGACTAGGACCAAGTGACACTAAGCTGCTAGAAATTGGTGCGACAACAACAAAAAAACCAGAGAGGAAGATCGCTGCAAAAATATAAGGAGATGGGTGAAACACCTAGGGAAACCGATGAGACCCTAAGGCAAATTACCAAATAAGTTTAAATGTGAAACTATGGATGGTAACAACCTATCTTAACAAATCTGAAACAAAAGGGTACCGATCTGAAAAATGTGGCTGAAAGCACTGCAGAAACTCAAACTACTCACTCAGCTAAACTCCTCCTAGAAAGGTGGAAGCATATTAGAAGCCCTAGGGGAGGCTAAATTCGACTTCGAGGAGTAAATCAAAGTGGATCAAGGCCTAATTGGGGTGATACATAGGTTATACAACCCAACAGACAACTCTTTGCAAAACCCAGAAACAGATCTGAGAAAAACCCTAAAACCCATAAATCACAAGCACTGACCTCTTTCTTTATAGGGGTCACACTTTTTAGGTTGTTTAGTGCGTTCTAGCCTCCAAATCATACTTTTTGGGCCAAAATGTGTGGTTTATGCTCCCTGGATCTCAATCGGCAAATCTCAGAAAAAAGTGTCGCCTTTCTTGCGACTAGTTCTAGTGACCTATAGAAACGACCAGAAAGCTTACAAAAGCCAGAAATTTAACAGATCTAGGGTTAAAAAACTAGGAAACATTAAGAGAATTGAAAAAGGAAGAAACCCTAAGCTAAAAACCAAAGGTCACCCAAGTTTCTGGATCTGAAGTATAAACCTATTGGTGTCGCTAATTTTGTTGTAGCGTTTTCTTCTTAAAGATGTACGAAAAGAATCCACTAAAGATTGTGGATGACAAACAATCTCAACAATATAAATCGCTATTAAACATTGTAGATTTGGAGCAACTGATAGAAACAAAACTTTCCAAAGTCTGGATCTATGCCACAATCATAGTTAAACAATAAAAAGAAAGAGTAATAACTCCAATCATCTAATGGAAACTAGATATGTAAAGAGTAATTTTATTATAACACCTGTGAAGAGAACAAATAGATGTTACCAGTCCCCCTCTATGGGATGGGTTCTTGGCTATCCTCAAATGTCTTCAGCTTGTGTAGAGTCTCTCTCCTCTATAATGTGAAAACCCAACAAAAATATGGTGTGCAACAATGAAAATAATCAGAGTTACAACAGTGAGTGCAACAATGAAAATAATAAAAAATAAATAATGAATGGAAAACCATTCTATTTATAACAAAATATTGAGTTATCCTCGAATAATGAGCAATAATAAAATATTATTGATCTCATTCTTGGAATAACCACTTGGAATATTTTATTATATTTGGTTTGGAGGGAAAAAGTATTTAAACTTTTATTTAGAAATAATAAATAAATAAATGATTTATTTATTGTCTCAATGAATTAGTTAAGGAATAATAACAAAACAAGGATTTATTTAATTATTCCTAGGGAGTTATTCAAATTTAACAAAGAATAATAATTAATTAGTGATTAAATAATTATTCTTAGAGAAAAATAAGAAAAATAAGGATTTATATATTTATTTTTCACGATTGTGTCAAATTTGAAAAGGAATAATAATAAAACAGTGGTTAAATTAATTATTCCTAGAATAAAATAAAATAAATAATGATTTATTTAATTATTCTTCATGGGTCTAAGTATAAATTACTTAACAAAGGTGGTTTATTAGGTAATTTCTCACAATGAAAGAAATTTTACTAGGGTAAAATTGGCTTTATATTGTATACTTCGATACATATAGTAAATTAGGCTAGATGATCAATTTTTTGATGATAACAGATTGGCTCCCAACGTACGAGTGTTAGGAGAAAAACGTATGACAAAATTATGTTGTAAAGACACAATCACTTAAACAACATCGAGGAGTCAAGGAGAGAGAGAGAGAGACCAATGAAGTTGAAGCTGAGAGAGAATAGTGACAGAGGGGGTGATACTATTGCTAGTCTCCTTTTATGTAGTGGTACTAGACCTCAATGAGGCAGGGGAGGCATACCCATACCTACCCAGATAACTTAGTACAAAAATAATGGCTCGCCTAGAAATATGGAACAGAGCAATAAAGTACATGCTGGCATAAAAGAGCCAAAAAATAATACAATGTGTCCCATAAACATAATGCACCTGGTAAAAACATGAGCGAGTATTGAATACAATAATATCTTAGTACATGAGATATAAATCCCCTTCCCTCAAAAAATGGGTGGGAGGCAAGGTAGAAAAGTCAGAGAAGCCATGCCGAACAAGGAAGGGTTCTAAAAAACTGAATGGATTATCTGGAGGAGACATGCATGTTATGAACGTTGCAATCGGTAGGAACAAAGCCATCAATTCTGTTGAACTTCATATGAGGCTATAGAATAGTAGGTATGCATCCAAGCATGTTGGGGGCTACTTAAGGGGCCACCCCCTCATGAGGTCTGAAAACATCTCACACACACCTGGGAATCACTAGGACAATCTGATGCATCACTGGACCATCAAGTGTATGGATCACGAACATGAAACGACCAAGTCAAAGGGAAATAATGAGACCATCTCCTTGATCCAAGGCACCAAACAAGAATGGAAGATGGAACTGAGATACGCTGCCCTCTAGGCCATTCCTTTGGAATAGATGAGCTGATGTCGACAGAATAGGGCCTGCAATAGATGAGGGAATGAGGATCCTCAGCTAAAGAACGAGGGAAAATAGTAATGTGACTGATGGAATGACAGCAGGGGTAGTGGGGAAAAGGGGGCTGAAGGACAAACGAAATACTAACCTTGTCAGAGCATAAAGTGCGTGGTTGACCTAGGAGAAACTGACCCAACTCTGGAGGGGATGGGGACAGTATGACTGGAGACCAACATGGGCAACATAAGATGAACGATTTTCAAATATTGATGGAAAAATGTTACATGATATGATGGGACATGAAATAGACTCCAAGAATGTAAGGGTGACTCATCGTGGATGCTCTAAACAAGGGTGACTCGATGACGCTCCCACAAAGACTAGGCCCGATGGGGACCGTGGGAACATGAGTAAATGATGGTCACTCATGACAAAAATTGACATATGGTACGAAAGGTATCAAGAAGAGGTGAACCTCAAAGTACAAGTGTCTCTTTATGGTGAAATTCAATTTTGAGACACGACGAAGTGACCCTTCTTAGAAAAATGGTTTTTGGGTGAAGTGTCAAATCATCAAAAACTGAGGAAGAACCATTTTAGAGCTCGATGAGAGATTTCCAATGGTTCTAAAGGTTCATCGAATGGAGTTACGGTCTGGTCGCAATGTGTGACATAAAAACTATGGGTTTTCCTATAAAGGGGTGTTTTCACTCCAATTTGGGAGGAGGAGAAGGCCTTAAATGTTGTGGGGATCGTAGTGGAAAAACCAACCATTGGAATCAGGATCTGCAACTTTCAGGAAAGTGGCCTTACTTTTCTAAAGATGGCCTTAATGCTTCTTAGAACAATGGTTCCTGGTGAAGAATTAAGGGAAGAGGAAAACAAGAATGAACTACTAGAGGAGGTCTAGAATCATCCTCACCCTCTAAGTCAAACATGGGGAGTCTGTAGACATAGAGTAGAATATTTTAAAATATGGTATCAAACATCTACGATATGTGATGTACATATGGCTCAACAGAGAGGCTAATAGGACAAACTATTCAAGGAATGGGAGTATAATCAACCATACCTAGATCCAATGGGATCTAGGCCGAGACTTAATTGAGAAGATGGCCAGGGGAAAACCATCATGCCTCCAAGAATGGGATTTTGATTTGGTATGAAAAGGTCGGAATGATGTCCCCTAGCAGGAGGATTTTGTGGAGTGCCATTGTGTTCCAAGTGCTCAAAAAAGCAATTCAAGCATCTTAGCGCAACTTGGCACAAGATCCTCGAAAGGAGATGTAGGGGCCTATGTGCCTCCCAGAATGTTATGGGTGTGTCGAATGTATTTAGAGCTAAGGGCTCCAAACACTTATATGATACATAATATGATTATGCATTTTATATGACGATGATGGTTTTCCATTTGTTTTGTTTATGGTGGTCTTCTATGGTATACATGTGATAAATGCCAATATAGAATGTTGTTTGCAATGGTATCTACATAGTGATTTTGGGCTCTAGACACATGACTAAAAGTAAGGGTTTCAAATTCACATACCAATAGCTTCACTCATAGATATTTTCTAAATAGGGCTTGGTTATGCACATGATACACACCATTCAATTGCATGACAAGTATCAAGGAATCTAAACGAACATGAAATGAAGGATGCGATGAGCAAGGACATCGACTAACAAACCTATCACTGCATCATATTTGGCCTGATTATTGGTGGAAGATTCAATACACATGCCATTTGAAAAGACTAACATATGCAAGGGGGTAAAAATGGCTGAGGCTACTGAGGCTAGATTCCGGGAGAAGTGACTTGCACTATCGGCATGACCAATATATGGTGTCGATGATGGATCCATATGAAAGGTGCAAAAGAAAACTAGTAAGATGATGCAATCTATCTAAATTTATGGCAGAAATAAATAAACACAAAGAAAAGGGATGTGCTGTGAGAAAAATTTCTGGAGGAAGAGTGCATTGGGAGGGTTAGGAAGGAGACGGACTTCGAAATCCTCTTGAGGAATGCCCCCTTACTCAAGTGTAGGGATAATTTGGGGTAGACATATCTTCCATTGTGTCCTCATCCTGCTGGGAGATGGGTGTGTGGGAGGAACATTGATTACATGATGCGACAACATTGCCTCATGCATCAACCTAAGGAATAAGGTTCACATATGCATCGTCTTGAATGGCAGACAATATACTAGTAGACGGAGAGTCTACTGATGTTGAGACCTCAAATTCTATTGAAAAAGGTTCCATAGAAATGCACAGATCAACCTTGGGAAGGTTTGCCAGTGAGGAACTCAAGGATGACAACATGTAAAGAACAAGGCATGTGGTGTCCGTCATCTCGGCATCATGGGGAGGGATCACAACAGGAGGGCTAGAGTTTCCTTGTTCTGGTTGACTAGTGATATCAAAGTCCATAAGCAGAGGAGTATGGGCTCTACCACGAGTGGCCTCATATTCACGAATTGCCCCAAGGCAATTGCGAAATTCATCGAGATGAGGGAAACAATGGGAATAGTGACCATCAAGATCACAAAGGGCATAAGGATGGTTTGTGCGAAGAATTTTGAGTTTCTTAGGTGGGACCGATATGTTAACTTGGACTTCCGGAATATTTGACCCAGGGAACACTTCATGAACCAATGGTTTAAGTTCAGCAAGCTTAGGGAAATTGTTGGTGGCCTACCCAACAATTTCACACAAAGCGCACAAGGGTGTCAGATTTGGGGCCTTAGTGGTTGGAGGATATTGGGGAGCCCTGTTCTTCGAATCTTTCCTTTTAGCTTTCCCCCCCTAGCCAAATGATTTTGCAATAGGAGCTAGTTCCTATTGAGGTTGTGATGGAACTGAAGCAATGGAAAGGGTCATGGGGACCGATTGAACTGGGGTCAAAGCGAGATATGGTCTTGGCTAACCAGATAAAGTGTTTACAGGGGGGTATATGTACCATACTAGGATCTCAAGATTCATGTTAGGAAGGACCAATGAAGCCATGATAGGTACATAAAAAATTCCCAAAGGGCGTAATAAGAACGGTATCTGGCAGTAGGATAATGTCTATGTGGAATAGCTCCTGGATGGTTAAGACTTGGAGGAACAATTCCTAGAGGAAACATAGGAGAGGCATCCATAGGAGAGGCATCCATGAATGGAGGAGGTCATGAGGGAGTGGGTTTAGAGGGCTCAGCTGCAAGAGCAACAGTCGTATGCTAAGGAGCTAGTTGTTGATAAGGTGTACTAGACTTCTTAAGGGTAGCCCGTGACTCTTGTAACATGCAAACACTCATGGAAGTAGGTTCATAAATGAGAGGGGGAGGACTAGTGAAGGCACCCAACAATGAGGAATCCTTATAGAATCTAGGAGAGACATTGGTGTAAGGAGTTGAAGACTGGTTATCAGACATCAACGAGATGATGGACTCAGGGGAGGTCACAAATGTCGGCTCATAGTAAGTCAATTGATCAATGGTAACGATCTTCCATTCATGGGGGAAGAACATGTTGTGGAACATCACAAAAGTGACAACTGACATGGAATATGTATAAACACGACCTAAGAGGATGTTGTAATCCAAAGGGGCATCAATGACTTTGATATCGACATGGACAGTCTTGCATGCAAGGGTCACTGGATAGTTGCGGTACATGCTAAGGGGATGGGAGGAGTTTCTGTCCCACGCACACAAAGTGATGGTGGAGGGGGACAAGTCAGGTGACTTGAGTTGTTTCCTAACAAAAACGGACATCACACAGGTGGATGCACCTTCATTAATAATGCATCTAGAGATGATGCCATTATGGACTCTAACTAGTATTTCAAAAGCAACAGATGAAGGTAGTGGGGGGTGTTGTGACGTATTAATCAGGAAGACAATCAAACAATCGTCAGAAGGATCCACTACACCCAAGGCAGTTAGTAGAGACTTCTTTTGGGAAGGAAACAACTGGAGGACTTCCAGTGTCTACATAGAGGCAGGTGATTGTGCCAAGTTGTCTACTATACTGTATGTATGGGCAGCTCGGTTAGAAGCCACATTACGGTGTAATGGTCCCTTTGGGATCTTGGGAATGGCCTAAAATTTGGGTTGAGGGATTTGCAAAGCACCATTTGATGTCATAAGAGGATTAGCGGACAGTTTGGTTTTGGACTCTGCAATTGACGAAGTGGAGGGCTTGTCATATTAACACGAATGAGTTTGTAGGTTGATATTGGAGGGGTTCACCTCATCAAAGTTCATCATCAAGATCTGCTAGTCACTGGGACTAGAAGGTTGGGGGAGGTGGGCTACTTGAATTGATTAGAGTTTAGTAGTGACAAATCCTTGTTGAG
This sequence comes from Pinus taeda, assembly GCA_000404065.3. NCBI lineage: Eukaryota > Viridiplantae > Streptophyta > Pinopsida > Pinales > Pinaceae > Pinus > Pinus taeda. The sequence goes on from APFE030536880.1 coordinate 143,858, forward strand.
GGAAAGGATTTGTGAGCATGGCTGGTTGAGATGGCACAAGATTCTAAGATGATTGTTGACCTCGAGAAACTGCTTCAGCTTCCCACTGTTCGTGCATCTAGGGTAAAAGAGGACACTCATGTGTATAGTGGCCATGTACACCACAACATGCACAAGTCTTGTTGGTACGAATAGTATTGTTCAGCTTGGGTTGGACGCCTTATTGTTGGTTGTTGGTGTTTGGCTGGTTCCCTTGGGGTTCACTAGGTTGGTTACCTTGGTTACGTTAGTTACCCTTGTTACCCTTCCCCTTATTATTTTTCTTTGAATTATGGGGATTGGTATCACTCTGCTACGCAAACACATGACCCTAAGGGGCGGTGGCTACTGGGGCTGACGATGCATGGGATGCTACGACACTAATGCTTGAGGGGCTGGAGCACCCGACTATGAATAGGGAGCAGCAACAGTTTGGTAGATGAGTTGGGGCCCTAGAAAAATATTTCTAGTAGGAGGGCCATAAATATTTGAGGAACTCATGCCTCGCTACGAATATCCACAACTTTGGTGAGTGTATGCCGAAGAGTGTGAAAGGGATCCAATGATACCATCGACAACATGAAATGCCACTGCTGCATTGGCACTTCCAGGATGAGGGGGGTTTAGAGTGAGACTATAGACATAACCGGATTGAGCATAAATTAGATCATATCTCAAAGTGGTTTGGAGAGCTTCTTCCTTAGTCTGAGAAAAATGGGATGCGACGTCTCTCCCGATGGGGTATAAAAGTATCTTAAGAAACTAATCTAGATAAACATGGTCTTTGAAAGGTAGGGCATGACATGTGCTCCTCCTTCGATGGCACTCTTGAACATGTTCAGAAAGATGAGTGGCGAAGGACTCATGGAATACGGTCAATAGCTCCATACTAGTGTTATATTGAAGAGGTAACTGGAAATATGATAAGAACGCTTTAGAAAGCATCACAAAAATGGAATGAGAGGTGGAGGGTTGGTCTATATACCATTTTGCAGCATCTCCAATGAGCGTGTGTTGGAAGAGCCGAAGATGAATGGAGTCATCAATGATGGAGTTGGACGAACAACACATGTGGAAGGATCGAACATGGTTGGTAGGATCCTCTCTAGGAATACCCTTGAACTTTGGGATGTCTGAGGGAAGCTTAGTCGGCACAGAGGGCTAACCACCATCATGGTGTATAGCATTTTTTATCAACTTGTTAAGATCCGATAAATTTAACTTAGCCATAAAGGGGAGCATGGGGGCTTCCCGAAAAATTCTTGAGACTGTTATGCTTGTTGTGACCACTGGGATAGAACTAAAGCCAACACGAGGTTGGGTTCCTGCATGAGCTATGGGTCCAAACATGGTGACAATATGCAGTGAACGAGGTTCAGAATCAAATGAGGAATCAAAAGGACCAGGAGAAGAGTCGGGATGGGGACTCGGAGGGCTATGAACTCGAACTTGATGGGGAGGAGTAATACGCCTAGGCAGAAACTGGGGTTGAAGGCCTAATAGTCTCCACAAAACATGCCTTGGTGGCGCAATGATGGAAGGACACATAGAACACGGAAATAGTGAAGGGAGGTGAACAATATATCTTCTATCTTTGATGCAATGAGATAAATTTATTATGTTAAGTCTTGGCCTAGTGGTGTAAACCAAATGCCCTTCACTTAAGGTGTGCTTGTGTGTGTAAGTGTATTAACTGATTAAGCCCATATCGTGTTTGTGAAAAAATAAAAAAAACTTCCTCCAAATAAACTGAAATGAATAATAGAAAATAAACAACAAAATAATTAACTAAACCCCACCCAAACTATGTTTGCAAACATTATACTGCTTGGTGGCTAAACTGTTGGAAAATACACTAAAACAATCAAGAGATATGGACGTCGGTGTGAGTAGCATTAAGCGACTCTAAGCTGTTGGAATGTGGTGTAGCAACAACAAAAAATCGAAGGGGAAGATCGCTGCAAAAATATAGGGAGATGGGTGAAACACCTAGGAAAATCGATGGGACCCTGAGGCAAATGACGAAACAAGTTTAAAAGTGAAACTATGGATGATAATAAACTATCTTATTATATCTGAAACAAAAGGTTACAAATTTGGAAAGTATGGTTGAAAGTGTTGTAAAAACTCAGACTTCTCACTAAGCTAAAATCCTCCTAGAAAGGTGGAAGTGTACTAGAAGCCCTAGTGGAGGCTAAATTTGACTTCAACGAGTAAAAAATAATCGATCAAGGCCTAAGCAGGATGAAACAAATGTCAAACACCCAACAGAAAACTCTCAACAAAACTCAAACACAGATTTGAGAAAAACCATAAAACCCAAAAATCGCAAGTTTTGGAGCCCAAGTGTCACCTTTTGGGCTGAAAACTATGATTTTTGCTCTGAGACTCACTATCTGCAAATTTCAGAAAAAAAGTGTCGCCTTTGCTGCGCCTGGTTATTGAGACCTACAAAAATGAACAGAAAGCTTAAAAAAGTTAGAAATTTATCAGATCTAGGGTTAAAACACTAGGAAACATTAATAGAATTGAAAAAAGAAGAAACCCTGAGCTGAAAACCAAAGGTCACCCAGGTTTCTGGATCTGAAGTATAAAACCGAGTGGAGTCGCCAATTTGTTGTGGAGACCTAGGTTTTTGAATCAAAATTATTCCCCAACATAGTCGCCAATTTCTTGTAGTGTTTTCTTCTCAATGATGTAGGAAAAAAACCCACTTAATATTGTGGATGACAAACAATCTCAATAATAGAAATGACTGCTAAACATTGTAGATCTACAACTATTGATATAAACAAAACCTGCCAAGATTCTTATCTATGTTGCAATGATAGTTCAACAGTGAAAGAAAGAGTAATAACCCAAATCATCCAATGTAAACCAAATATGTAAAGAATAATTTTATAATAACACTTGTGAAGAGAACAGATAAATGTTACCAATCGCCCTCTATGGGATGGGTTCTAGGTTATCCTCAAACATCTCCAGCTTCTATAGAGTCTCTCTCCTCTTTAATACATAAACCCAGCAAAAATATGGTGTGCGAAAATGAAACGTCTCCAGCTTCTATAGAGTCTCTCTCCTCTATAATGCATAAACCCAACAAAAATATGGTGTGCGAAAATCAAAATAATCAGAGTTACAACAGTGAGTGCAACAATGAAAATAATCAAAAGTGAATAATGAATGTAAAACCCTTCTATTTATAACAAAATATTGAGTTATCCTTGAATAATGAGCAATAATAAAATATTATTGATCCCATTCTTGGAATAATCACTTGGAATATTTTATTATATTTGTTTAAGAGGGAAAAAGTATTTAAACTTTTATTTCGAATAATAAATAAATAAATGATTTATTTATTGTCTCAAGGAATTAGTTAAGGAATAATAAACAAATAAGGATTTATTTAATTATTCCTAAGGGATTTAGTCAAATTTAACAAAGAATAATAATTAATTAATTATTCTTAGCGAAAAATAAGAAAAATAATGATTTATCTGTTAATTTTTCATGACTCGGTCAAATTTGACAAGGAATAATTATAAAACAGTGGTTAAATTAATTATTCCTAGAAGAAAATCAATAAATAATGATTTATTTAGTTATTCTTCATTGGTTTTACTATAAATTACTTAATAAAGGTGGTTTATTAGGTAATTTATCACAGTGAAAGCAATTTTACTAGGGTAAAATTGGCTTTACATGGTGTACTTTGATCCATCTAGTAAATACGCTAGATGATCAATCTTTTAGTGATAATACTATAGAAAAATTGCCAAGATGGAGAACTATGCTTTGCGCCAATGGAGTAGGTGGATGGCCACTGATATCCACCTAGATGAGTCTTCCCACTTTAGGAGTAGGTGGCATCCATTGTGGTTAGTCCCCCATTAGATGGGGAAACATTTGTGGAATTTGGCTCCTAGTGAGCCACTTGCCTTGGTGAATAGTAGTACAATGTTTTCATAACCTAACAGAGTTGTATATGTTGCTAGCAACTATCCTTAGTCTCAGTTTTCATGATTTGATCTAATATATCATGTTTAATGTAATCATGATAGAGATATGTGTTGGGAAATTGCTCGACTACGTCTAAGGTGTACAAAAGAGGTGGAAAATATGGCTGAATCTACTCCACACTAAACATGGGGTACCATCCAAGGAAAGGGGAAATGCTTAATTCAAAAGCATTGTCACCCACTGGCTTTGAGATTATGTAAGGCCCATATCAAAGTGGTTTCAGATTTTGATTGGGTCTTATGAGGCACTCTTTCTGTAAATGTAACCACAACTTATCACCAACCTTAAACTTATGTGGAACCCTCTGTTGGCCATGTTGTTTCTTGTACTTGGCATTGGATTGTTGTAAGATATCATGGATTCTTTGTTGGATATGTTTGATCCGCTCAAAGAATTTGGTTGTCTTGTCTACCTTAACTTGAACATGGGAGGACTCTGTCAGTGTAGATGTAATGGGCATAACTATATCAATTAGGGGCAATAATTGGAACAGTAGGCACACATAAAAATGAGTATGGCCATAGGTGTTGTGGAGGGATTTGTTATAGGTATACTAAACATATGGAAGGATTTCATCCCATGTGCATGGGTGAGTGGATTTGTACATGTGAAATATATGTAGAATCATCCTATTGACCACTTCTATTTGTCCATTAGATTTGGGATGAAAGGAAGTTGATATGGTCAACATGGTATCCATGAGACACCATAGGTTGGACTAAAACGTGTCGATGAACCTACTATCCCCATCTTAAATAATCATTTGAGGTGGCCAAAAATGAACCCAAACACACTCAAATAATATTTTAGAAATGGATTAAGCTATGATACTCTTCTTACAGGGTGCCAAAATGGGCTACTAGAGAACCGATCAACAACCATAAACACACAATCATTACCTTGCTTGGTGGATGGAAAACCTGAAATGTAATATATGGATATTGACTCCTAGAGATTGTCTATGGTAGGTAGAGGAGTGGAAAAATCCTACTTCTTGATGGTTAGATTAGCAATGGTATAGATAGTGCATGAAATGATATTTCACTGAACATCTTATCAAAGCTTTGGCCAATAGAAATATTGTTGAAGTACTACTACTGTCTTCTCCACACCAATGTTCCCTAACACCTAACTATAATGTACCTCCATATTAGCTAGTAACCGGTACTGAAGGAACAAAAAGGTTGCCTAGGTAGCACAAGAGTGAATCCTAGAGGTGGAATTCTGGAACTTGCTTTCCATCCATTAACATTTACTATGTGGTGGTGAAGTCAAAGTCACTACTCTACAACTATGGCCACCCAAATATCTCATGCCCGCAAGAGTTAAGAACTATTGTTAGTGCCACAATTCGTGTCCAAATAAGGCAATCTATAGTATGGTTGGTGATAACCTTCTTATATTTTATTTTTAGATGGAATTGTTGCAGGTATGTGCACCATTTTTTAAGTTGGTCATTCTATAACTTTCCTTGTGTCTACATAAAGTGTAAAGGCATTTGATAAGGTTCAATGATCATATCCTTCCCTAGAATATAATGCATCCAGTTTCAGCAATCCTGCATGATGGAGTACATCTCCTTATCATAGGTGGGTTACCTTTGAACAATATCAAAGAGTGTTTCAATGTGATAAGCGATTAGATGTTTTTTCTGAGTGAGGACCGCACCAATAACATAGTTAGACACACATATCTCAATCTCAAATGGTTGTTACAAGTCTAACAGGGTGAGGATTGGTGTAGATAAAATGTGATGTTTAAGATCCTTGAATGCCTTGTAATGTGAATCGGACCAAAAAATAATTTCTTTTACTCCTCCCTTATTCACTTAACTTGAAGGCCAAGTGTTATAGAGAACCTCAACATGAATCTTTGGTAGAATTTAGCAAGGCCCAAGAAGCTAGGAAGCTCTGTTAGAGTCATCAGGGCTGGAAAATCCTAAATGACTTGGATCTTGGCTACTTACACATGAACGCCATGCTCATCCACAAGGTAGCCCAACTATAAAATCCCTTGTATGCTAAATGTGAATTTCTCTAAATTTACATACAACTTGTGTTTCCATATGGTGCTCAAGACCTACTAAATGTGTTGCAAATGTTCCAGCTAGGTTCTACTAGATATGAGGATGCCATCTAAGTATACGACAACAAAAGAGTTTGTGAATCACTGCAAGATATCATCCATCATGCTCGTGAACATTTCTGGAGTATTAGTTAAGACAAAGGGCATGGCAAATCACTCAAGAAGGCCTTATTTATATTTGAATTTTGTCTTCCATTCATAAGTTTGATTAGTTGGAACATGGTGATAGCCTAAATTTAAATCAATCTTATGAAAGAACTTGGCACCATTAAGTTGGTCAAGGAGATCATCAATCCTATGGATCAAGTATCTGTTCTTGACAATGATCTTATTCAAGGTTCGATAATCAATACAGAGTCTCCATGTCCCATCCTTCTTTCGCACCAATACAATTAGACTCCTGCAAGGAGATGAGCTCAATAAAATGTGGCCCTTTTGGATGAACTCATGAATATGATGTTTAATTTCCTCATTATCCAAGAGAGAGCATCTACATATTAGGACATTAGGTAAAGGAGCACTAGGTATCAAGTTAATTGAGTCTTTGACCTTTCATTTTATAGTCATCCCCATAGGTGGATAGAAAATATCTATGTATGTGTTTATAATATTTACCATTTTTTTTTTTTTTGTGTGTAGATAGGCCTTGTGCATAAGCTGTGGTGGTCGCATCGACCTTCCTTTCATGTTCTAATCAAACCATGAAGAGAAAAAACTTTGTAGTTTGAGAGATTACCTTTTCGCACTATTTTTTTGAGATCAATGAAGTTGTAATAGTTGGGACTACCTCGGCTATCCTATAAGGCTAACCTTTAAGAGTAACAATGATACTACAAAGAGACTCATAAACGACATGACTTTTCCACATACAAGCTTTTCCTAAAAGAACATCACAACCTTCAAGTGGGGCAACATCACACAGTACCACATCTTTGAAAGGTTTTGATGTCATAGGATAGGAAACATTATTGGCTGACACAAATGTCTCATCTGTGGCTCAACCAACCAATGGTGTATGGTTGGGTGTGTGGTAGTACTGGAAACTTCAATCTCTTCATGATGTCAACTAATATCAGTTTCTTTTGGATCCTACTATCAATAATGAAAAATAATTTTAAATATTAAAATCATAAAAATTTACTATTATGCTTAACTAACACATGCTTGCATGCATATGCTGTTTCACATGCATATTACCTACCCTTTAAGTGATCTTATTATTCTAGTAGTTACTATTTATAATATTTCCATTTTTTGTAGAGGCTACCATGTAGGATGACATGTGGTAGTGACTAGGCATTCATTAAGCAACGAAATTGTTATTCCTTATCCATTAATGCACACTTCATTGTCCCTAGCCATTCTATCCACAAGTTCACAATTCATTCCAATTTCTAGAGAGAAACCTTATCTATAACACCAACCACTTATCCCTTTATTCTACAAAACCTTGTCCTCTACCTTTTTGTTCTATTATTGGATTTGTTCCTTATATATAGAGTCAGGAGGGAAGTGTGTGCATTATTTATTCAATTATCACCTATTTATGGCTCATTCTATCCTTATTTAATTTTATTATTGGTTGTAACTCTATTTTATAGCCTAAAAGTCGATTTTGGGCCAAGTTAATTTGAACTACGTGAGAGTTTATTTTCCACTAGTTGTGCATGCACAAGGAAAAAAACTTATTGTGCATTAATCCTCTATGTGAGAGTGTTATTTAATTGTAATGAAGTCAATTAATGTAATACAAGTGAATATTAGTGAATTCAAATTGGTCTCATTGCTACTTAGTTTATTTGAGTGATGTTTTGTTCTCCCTTCTCTATTTTGTCTTTCAAATTGCTAGTGTAGTATTTTGTCACTATTAGATCTTCTCTCAGTGCTTCGAATCCTAAATGGTACGAGAGAATTTGGGGACTTTGTCAAGAATATAATCATTATATTATAGGTCATATTGGGTTGAAAAGCCAAAATAGGATGGATTAGTTCAATATCAATTTGATTGTTACATTCAATTGCTTTGAGAGGAAGCCTAGGGTCTTACATTTATGATGTAGTAAGGAACTTCATAGTATCACTATGGGGACTAAGGTAGAGCCCAAATTATCCACCAAGAAGTGAAAATTAATAGGATGGATGAGGTCTATGGGATTTTATGTTTGTCTATTTCTCTATACTTTCTCTATCAAGTTGAACCTTGCTCAACTCCTAAAGAATTATGGACTAAGTTGTAAGGACTATTTAACAAGTTAGATGAACAAAGATGACATCAATTGTAGAATGAGATCATGTATTTGAGCCTAAGAAAATTTCAAACCATGCAATATTTCTTTTCCATGTTTAATATTTTGTTTCAGTAGACTAAATCTTGTGGAATTAATAGAATGGATGAGAAGCTCATCCTCTCAGTTCTTTCAAAACTAGGAATCAAATATTTAGTTTTTTTTCTTCTTTCCGTGCTACTATACTTTATATCAGAAAAAGGAAAAGAAAATAATAATAATAATAATAATAAATAAATAAAAATAGATTAAATAAAATATAAAAATATATAAAATATAAAATATGGAAGATTACCTCTATGGATGAACTGATAGATTCACTCATTTATGTGGAATATAAGCTCACTTAGATGGGGTATTAAGATATACATGGCCCATGCTATTGTGGTGCATGATAATAGCAAGAATACTAAGCAAAAACCAAGGGATATTAATCACATATATTGAGAAAGTATTGAATCCACTAAGTCTTAAGGTATGTGTTATATTCTTTACACGTCTATCATTGCCCAATGTACATTGCACCAGGCATAGTGTGGGCGGGGGGGGGATAAAGTCTCCATCTCTTGTGGCAATCTAGGGTAGTGCCCACCATGTTTTTTTGGACATTTTTTTACATCCATTTTGGTGGTTTTTTACATACATATTTTTCTAAAACTAGTTTTCTGGCACATGGTGGTTTTGTAGTTTTGGATAAGGAACTACAGTTGTGTTCTAATCCAACTTAAATGGATTGGTGTTTTGTGGATGTTATGGGATATATATTGTATTGTAATATTGTATAGAAATATATATTGAACAATATTTCTAGTTTTTCTTCTTTGTGTTTCTAAGATAAACTCTATGTCAGGGTAATGTGTGTGTTTTCCATTGCAACTTTTCAATTTTATTTAAGAATTTGTTTGTAGTAATTATTTGTACATAATTAAAACTAGGCTTTGAACCATGGGGGAGGAAAGTCTATGAAGGAGAGAAAAGAGTGAAGTTATTGTAATAAAGTTTTTCAGTTGGAGAGTTCTCATATAATGAAGATAATTGTTCTTATGGCATAAATACTTGAACAATATAACCTTGGATATTGGACAATGTCAAGAAGAAAACTGAAGACAAGCCACCAAAGGATTAAGGCAAGGGTCATGTTTTTACTATTATTTCCTCGTTACCTGATACGTGGATCTTAAACCTAGGTTCCTTGAATCATATTCCTGCATCAAAGAATTATTTTTCTTCCATTCTAACTTACACTAACCTCCTATGATGTTGGGAGACAAAACTCCTATGGCTGTGTATAGAGAAGCGAGTGTAGACCTTTATTATGGAATATTTTAGAATGTGTTACATATTTTGATCCTTTCCATGAATATCCTCTCCATATACTAGATTACACACTTAGGCATAGGTAAGTGAGTTGAGTTCACACCGGATTTTGTAATAATTTCATAGATGGTTTATGGTTCCATAGTTGTAGTTGGTGAGATGGATCACCATTACAGGTTTTATAAATTCTCTTGTTTCATTCCTAAAAGCAAAATTCTTTCTCTTATAATCCATGCACATGAAGGAAATAAATAAAACTTAGATGATGAGTTTGAGGAAGATCATTGCATGCTCACCAAGAGGAATCAATTGTATTATTCTTTTCTCTCCTTGAGGTCAATATTTGAGATTTTTACACACATTCTTTATAAAATATTATTGATCAAAGTTTAATTTCTAATTTAGAAGTCCATGATCATCCCATTGTATATCCAAATCAGAAGCCACATAGGGCACATCATACTTTATAGGAAACTAGTAAGCTTGTGGCTGATAATGCTAAGACACATAAAATTAGATTTTAGTTTTTTGGTAATCCATAATAACCTCACTATTATGATTAGAGAGTACAAAGCTAAACTAGGAATCAAGGATTTCTCACATGATGGGATAGGACAAATCCAAATATATATCCATGATGGGGTTTCTAACCAACAACACCATCCTTCTTCATAACAACTGCATAATAGACATAATATGCATTTTCAGAGGGTGGGCGGGGGGAGGGGTGGGGCTTCTTCACACCAAGTTCTCCCTATTTACCTGACCATTGTTGTATTGTGTTATACATTTATTTTTGTACATGAGTACCTAACATGTCCACAAATTGTTAGGATTTATACAATTGTTTTATATTTGAGTACCTAACAAGGATGAAAATTATCTGAATCATTTATTAATTACAAACTAGTTGTGTTTTAGGAGTGGTATTGGTTTACATGCACATTAACTTCCTTTCAGGTATCCTATCATTTTAGTATTTAATTTACGTATATTTCAGCATAGTCCACCATGTAGGATGACATGTGGCAATGACTAGACATTGATAAACTAGTGACATGGCTATGTATTCTCCATAATTCACGCTTCCTTATTCCTAGCCACATTATCCCCAAGTATGAATTTCCTTTTTATTTTTGAAGACAAACATTATCTAAATCCTTATACACTTATCCCTTAATTCTATGGAACTTTATCCTTTGATTTTTAGTTCTATTCTCAAAGTTTTTCCTTATATATGTAGTTAGAGTGAAGTGTGTGAGGTTTTATTGAATTATCACTTATTTATGGCTTATCCTATCCTTATTGAATTCTATTATTGACTCTAGCTCTATTTTATACGCTACAACTACACTTTTGGCCTAGTTAACTCGAACTAAGGAGAGTTTCTTTTTTATGGGTGAACCACACTTAGTGTGCATTAGTCCTATTTATTAGAGTGTTATTTAATTTAATGAAGTCAATAAATGTAATACAACTAAATACAAGTGAATTCAAATTGATTTTTCATCTATTTAGTTCAATTGTGTGTTATTTCATTCTCTCTTCTCTTTTGGATTGTAAATTTCTCATGTAGTATTTTTCACAACTATATCTTTTCCTTGGGATGAAAATCCTATAGCATATAGAATATTAATGCACCACAAACATTAATGTTCACTTTAAAAACATCATTTTTTTTTTTATATATTCATAAGGAAAATAGCTTGTTGGTGCAACCCCTTATAATTAAAGAAACCAATGAGTCTCTATGCTAGGGTGAATTTTTAATCAGAGTGTTTGAGTAAAAGGAACACCTTGGCATGTCTTACTATTAGATGCATCATGAGAGGTTAAAAAAAAAATACCAAACTAAATTTCATTATTATGATTCATTCTTTCTAAGCTTCCAATCTCTCCCAGAGGCAACCCACTCTCTTTAGACAGTTACCTCATATGCATAGCTCTATAATGTTACTTCATTCTTTCGATAGTTTTGTTGGCCAATTCAATTCATACATTTTCATTTTTAACTCTATGGGGAAATCATACCTCCTCGCATGGGAGGAGACCTAGTGAATTTTTTGTTACCTCCTTATTTTCAACTTCACCAAATTAAAAATTAAAATTGTCCTCAAATTTGTTTTCTTTATCATTTTTTTTTTAATTTCTACATGGTACAATTCATTAGTTCAACTCTCATTGAATCCATTGTTGATGTGTCTTGTAAATATAAAAGAAGCACATTTCTATTGCATTCAAAGGAATGCCCCAACTATGGTGTTTAAAAAAAATACACACACATTCTTGGGTTAGGTTCCTAATTACCAATCATGCCTCAGTACACTATATAGAGCACTGAAAATATCTAGTACATTATAGAGAATATATGGCATTGGTTCACTAACTGAATCTTTATGTATGTAATTTCAATATATGCACCAAATGATATGGAGCACTGTGGAAATAATTAGACTTATTCCTTGACATGGCACCTTGTCAATAGTACACATCACCTCTTTAACGAATCACACACCAAAGGTTTTACACTATATTTAATTTTTATTTTTTTCAAATTTATATTTAAAAATTCACATTTGCAGTGAATTATGTGACTAAAGGAGCATTGATGCTTCAAATAGCAGGAAGCACCATTTGTAGGGTGCGCTAATTAATGCACCATTTTTGGGGTGCATTATAGTTCAAAAAAATCATGCACTGAATGTTTTATTTGATTCATAATCTTTGAATTTTATACTAAATTTTTTATCACAATAATGCATTTAGTTAATAAAGTAGCACTATTGTGCGACATGTGATGGAGCACAATAATTACACTAGTGTGACACATATGATAGTGCACCATAACCAAACCAATGTATTAATTAAAATAGAGAATTGTGGCTATGGCGATTCTTGTTTTTCTAATATAATGCACCGTATTCAGTGTATCTGAAGTATTAAAGGCACATTGATTACTTTACCACATTATTTTTGAAAAACATAAATTAATTTCAGCCTTTTATCAATACACCATGGTTATATATGTTTTATAATTTTAATTTCTTTATCCATAAGTACGTGCCTAAAAAGAATTGTATGTGAACTAGAGATGCTGACTTATCATGTGTCACCAACTACAATAAGTATGGTTCCTTGTGCATGCACAATTAGAATAAGAGAAACTCTCCCTTAGCTCCAATTAACTAGGTCAATTATGGAATTGTAGGTTCATAAATAAGTGAGAGCTGAAGAAACAACACAAGGAACCTAATATCAACATTGAAAATGAAAGGAACTTAACATCCTTTGTAGTTGGTGACACATGATAAGTCAATGTCCTTGATTCATATACAATTATTTTTAGGCATATATGGATGGATAAAAGAAATGTGGATGTCTATGAGTTACTAATAAGGGTAACAATTATATATTGCCTATATTTGATTATTGTGGATCTTTATGTTGTCCCATTTTCTATGGTGACAAGTCTCTTATTCATATGTAATAAAATGGTTTCTTATTTTATTACACTGTCCAATCTCGTAAAACATGTTGTTGTTTATTAATTAGTATATGAATGATTTAATTTGTTACAAATGATAGAGGTGTAATCTATTGAATAGCACAATAGTGCAATCATTATATAAAAGCATGATAGCTTAAATATAAAAATCAATATTATTATATAAAATATTTTATTTTGAGATGATTAATTGAATTTTGTTAAAATATATTAGTTAAAAAATATACATATCATTGCATTGTATTTTGTCAAACTCACTAGAGAGTGAGTGCCATAAAAATAGAAAATGATTCCTTTTTATGAATCATATACACTAGTGCTAAAATTATTAAAAGAATTATTAATTTAAATGACATAACATACATTTTTATTGTTTCAAAATATTATGTTGTATATGATTATACTACACATCATCAATGTTTTAAATATTCATGTGGATAAGTGCTTTAAATATAATATACAAATTGGTACTTAACAACAATGGTTGACATATCATTGTAAATATTTGAATTTCACATCCCTCTAGTGTACATTGTAATATAGGCATCAATGCATAAAAGTTATACAAAATTGGTGTGCCATAAAAAATAAGAATGAATTGGTGCATAATAATTATAAGAGCGTGAATTCATCATTAAACAAAAAATACAATATTTTTCTATAATGAATATATAGGAATTAGGGATTGTAGTTTTATGCATGCCCTAATGTGTGTTTATTACTAGCACAATAGTGAATGTTAGAAGAACAAGTACAAAAAACAAAACTTGGAAAAAACCTGTACTTCTCAGTTGTAGAAAACATTTATTATAACCTCCAAATCAAATAGTGGAGGTTGTAGTTGATCCAAAAACAACAGAATTGGCTATTTGCACAATTTCACCAAATATTAACTAAGGTTACCTTTTAAGTGAAATAATGAGGGAAATTGATTTTTAAGTGCCTTGCAACATAAACCTAAAATTTGAAATTAAGCATGAACAACAAAGACTAAGAAGAAAACACAAAATATTTAATGATGAAGTTCATCCCTCCTAGACTACATCTCCAGGTACGCTTCCAATGGGCATCCATTTTATTGAAAATGTTGAAAAAGTCTCTTTAGATCAAAATTCACCATTCTAAACTGTGCACGTAGGCATCAATGATTACTGATAGAAGATAGGCATCGACCTCAGCATTCCAAAGCAACTTAAAATTTTTAAAAAATCCTAATATTAGCCAAGTTATTCCTCAAAAGGCATTTACATACACAGAATAAAACAAATTTGATAGACCCACTTTACAACTCCTTATGCTCTAGTGCATTGGCAATACATTTTATAAGGGTCACGGGAGGTCTCAGGGTCAAACCCGCAGGCCTCCCGAAATTGGTGTGCAAACTTAACACATTTGTTAAATATGTTACAACCATAAATTTAACATTGGAGTTCAACACAATTATATTACAATACATAGCATATCAAACAAATTGCCCAAACCATATTTAACATATGGTTTTAAAAACTTTTATACCATTTGACCGACACACCTATATTTAACCAAAGTTTTTAATATTGACTATGGTCAACTGACAATGTTAACAATATTTGACCCATGACATGTGATTGGATATTTATTCGACATGTTACCAATCTTGTGGCAATGTGGTCATATGTCATGCAGTCATATGGGGGTGTTTGGAATGTCATTGTATAATGGTTAGGCAACAATTGCGCTGATAGTTGGAGAACTGTATGCTATGTTTAGCTGAAATGTTTGAAGTGTTGACAAATTGTCCACGGGTTTGGCGGGGCTGCCAGGTTGGTGGGCTTCACGAACCCTGACCCCCACATACCATTTAACAAAACTTTAAATCTATCCATGCACCATTGTCTAATAAAACATTGTCATGGCCTAATGATAAGGCTTTGTAATGCAACGTTGGAGGTCACAGGTTCGACCCACACTTGGAAGTTTGACCTACACCTTTGACTTGACTCATACCACGTGCCTTGCTCTACCTATTTTTTACCTTTTTGGGAAAAAATTCAGAACGTGTTTTCTCCCTCTTACGGAGGCCATTTTGTAAATAGAATATACCATCGGAATCAGTGCGACGAGCTCTTTGACTTGGTACTAGTTTATGAGAATTTGATACTATCAAATCTAAGAATTTCAAGGATCCTCCTGGACCATTCCTCTCGACTAGAAGCTTTTGGACCACCAAAAGTTTGGTTTGAAGCAGACATGAGGTGAGTGTACATCTCCCTCACCCTTTTAATATCCATCCACCTTGCTTTGCTTGGATTCATGCCTTTGAGTCCCACTTGAAGATACTTGACATCTCCTCGCCTAGAAGTACGGACTGTCATATCCAATATGGTATCTTCCTATAACTCAGTCATACATTTAGGTGAAAAATCATCTACAATTGGAACTTGAACATTTTTCTTTGGATCCATGATCATTGTAGTTTCATACAACTCCAAATTTTCAACATTTATAACTGAATATATGTGCATGTATGGAGGCAAATTCAACCAGAATGCATTATGCCCAATATTTTCAAAAATTTTAAAGGGACCATACCTTATAGGTTTCAACCTTTTACCTTCACCTTTAATCCTTTATTTTCTAATGTATATCTATACTTGATCACCAACCTGGAAGTGATGATCCACTCGATGCTTGTCATGATGCATTTTGTACTTGGCCTGGCCTTTCTCCAATTGATCCTACACTGCTTCATGAAAATTTTGGATTCTTTGAATGAAATTGATTGTTTTTTCGGCATCTCCATGTCCATCGTCCTTAGATTCTTAACCAAACATGAAGTCCATTGGTGATTTTTGCGAGTACCCAAAACATGTTTAAAAAGGAGATCTACTAGTAGAAAAACATACACCAAAATGCCTTGAAACATGAGAAGAGTGTGCTTCCCTGATCACATGCACTCTTTCTCCCTATGGTATGCACAACTTGCCAAGATGGCACAATAACATTTCATGAATATCATAATTCACTTCTTCCACTTGAGCACCATGAGTTAGTGATTCATAAGCATCCTTATAATCCATATATATAGAATATTGTTATATGTAGTTTTCATGTGCTAAGGAACTATTTTGCAGAATAACTGAAGCATTCAAAGAAGGTATTGATAACATATCAACTACTTTATTGGTGGTACCTTTCTTGTATTTGATTACTAAATGAAATCACTGCAAAAACCCCATCCATCTATAATGTCGAGATTGTTGCAACTTAGTTTGTGATTGAAGGTACTGAAGTGGCTGATGGTCTATATGAATCACTATTTCTCTTCCCATTAAATAGTGTTTCCATTTTTAACACTTTCCACTAATGCATACAATTCTTTATCATAAGTTGGATAGTTAGCAACTGCTTTAGAAAGTGTTTCTGAATGAAAACAAATAGGATTTACTTTTTTGCAATAACATTTCACCTGTTCTATATGCACTAGCATCGACTTCTATTTCAAATGGTTGTTAAAGGTCTGGTAAATCCAAGATTGAAGCTCTAACAATTTTCTTTTTAAAGTATCAAATGCTTTTGTTGTTTTTCTCCACACTAAAAGGAGACATTAGAACTTGTTAAAGCATGAAGTTGTGATGCAAAAAGATAGAAATGAGAAATTAACTTACTCCAATAATGAACTGCACCCAAGAAACTTCTAGCTTCCGACACATTTTGAGGTCTTGGCCACTTAATAATTACATCAATTTTAGTTAGATGTATTTTTAGTTGACCAAGTCCAACTATGTAACCAAGATATACTAAGGAATGTTTTCCAAATTCACATTTAGAAAGCTTGAGATACAATTTCTCTCTTTGCAACACATCAAATACTTGTTTAGAATGCTTTACATGTTCTTCCAAAATTGAACTGAAAATAAGAATATCATCTAGATAGACTATGATAAACTTATCAATAAAAGGATGAAAACCATCATTTATCACTCTCATGAAGGTTGTTGGAGCATTGCATAACCCAAACAGCATAACCAAGCATTCAAAAAGCCTTTGTCTAGTCTTAAATGTAGTTTTCCATATATCATTCTCTACAATACGAATCTGATGATAACCACTTCTTAAATCTAGTTTTGTAAAGTAAACAAAATTCTTTAACTGATCAAGCAAATGATTGATTCTAGGAAGAGGATACATGTTCTTAATGGTGATTTTGTTTAAGGCTCTAAAATCAACACACATTCCCCAAGTTTTGTCTTTCTTTGGGACTAATATGATCGATGATCCCCATGGATAAGAACTAGATTGAATAAAGCCTTTATTAACCAATTCTTGAAATTTTTTATTAGTTTCTTCATTCTCTATGGCTAACATATGATACATGTCAATATCCAGGAGAGGGGCATCAGATTGTAATTGAATCTCATATTGTATTTCTTGTTTTGGAGGTAAACTTTTTGGTTCTTAAACAATTCCTTATAAGAATCTACTATTTCAACCAATTTTTCCTTAAACTTAGAATCACACCCTTGAAAAGCATCATACTTATCTTTAGGTCATTCTTTAATAAACATGAGAACATACTTTTTACTTGAATTTATGAGTCTTTTCATTTGACTAACATTGATTAAATCCAAGTTTGTCTTAATTTTGTGTGCCCTGAAAATATATTCAATTCCATATTTAAAGAGATGACACTTATTCTATTTTCTATGAGATATGACATCTTGATCATAGAGATAAGGACTGCCCAACACAACTCCACATATATCCAAAAGAATCACATCTAGCTCAAATTCATCAAAAAAATTAGTTGTAATTGCAAAGCTTAATCCACACTATTTTTTGATTTACATCTGAGTGTTTTCTTTCAACCACCCTTAAGGGTATGGTTTTGGATGATTTTTAGTTTCCAATCCCAATTTCCTTACTAGTTCCTAAGAAATTAGATTTGCTTGTGATCCACTATCGAATAATGTGTCTATCTTAGTGTGCTTGGGTATGATCCTTATGTGAAACAATTCAACTCTCTTCTTTTCTTCAATCACATGATTAGATTTGGAAGAAGATGTAGAACAAATAGAACTAGAGATAGATTCATCTTGACAAGCTAATCATTCAAGCTTAACAAGAAGGATTACCTATCATACCCATTGTGGTAATATTACTTTCATCACCGGAGTCGGATCCCAAACCATGTTGGACTGCAACATTAGCTTTCATTTCACACTTGTTCTTAAGGAACTTCATTGGCTTAAGTTCTGGATGGAGCTTACAACACTTTGGAGTCATCATGTCCAACCCTCTAAAAATGAGTACAAGTAGGCCTTTCTCCTTCCTTCTTAGTTGTAGCCGATTCCTTCCCTTTCAACTTATTCTTTCCCTTGCCTTCTTTGGAATCTTTATTCTCTAAATTGTTGAATGGTTTCTTTGAAAAGTTTGACTGAAAAGGTCTACCACCCAGTTCAATATGAATGGCTTGTACACACACTTCATCAAATTCAGTTGGAGTAAACATAAGCAATGTATGTCACAAATAAGAATGAAAATTTCCAATACACTTCAACAAAGTATCTTGTGTGTCTAATGGAACATTAAGTGCTAATTCCTTTTGCCTGAATTCCTATGTAAACTCTTGCACACTCTATCCTTTACCTTGCCTTAAATGCTTCCAATCCATTCTAACCTGTTGCATATATCCTAAAGGACAAAATTGCTTTCTAAGAGCTTTAATAAACTTAGACCATGAACAGATAATTTAACCTTTTTGCTTCAAATTTGACTGAGTTTTACTTTCCCACAAAATCAAATATTTTCTCCCCATTCTAAGTGTAGCTAACTAAACTTTTGCAGATTCATCAAAAACATTTTAAATTCTACAATACACCTCAAGTTGCTTTATTGAGTTATCTAAATTTTAAGGATTCATTTCACCATCATATATTGGCAATTCAAACTTAACATCAAGCTTCAATAAATAACATTTATTTGGTTTCTTTTGTGAGTTTGAATCTGAACTTGAATGATAAGAGAATAAAGAAGAAGAAGGCGAAGATGGAGGAGAAGGAGGTTCACTACCATCAGCTTTTTCCTTGTCCTTTTTCTCTTTTGTGCCTTTAGAAGAAGAAGCTACATCTCTAGTGTTCTTGTCTTCACAAAGTTCTACAATCATCCTTTTCATATTAAGGAACACTTGTTGATATTTCCCCTTTCCAACAACCTTTGGTTTAGTAGTTTCTCTTTCATTTGTCTCTCCAATCTTTGACTTTTGAGAGACTTTCCTCTTTCCAATCTCTAAATTTATCTTCTCAAGTTTCCCTTCCCCACATCACATCCTCTATCTAGTGAACATTCACATTGGAAAATATCTTGCTTATACATGATCAAACTCGCTCTAATACCAAAATATGATCCAAAAGCAACAAAATTGATGGTTTGTACAATTTCACCAAATATTAACTAAGGTTGCCTTTTATGTGAAATCATGTGGGAAATCGATTTTTAAGTTCCTTAGAAATAAACTTGAAATATGAAATTAAGCATGAACAACAAAAAATAAGAAGCAAAAAAAAAATATTTGATGATAGAGTTCGTCCCTCTTAGACTACATCTTCCGGTCCGCTTCCAATGGGCGTCCGGTGTATTGAAAATGCTCAAAAAGTCTCTTTACATGAAAATTCACCATTCTAAATTGTGCTTGCAGGCATCAATGGATACTAACAGAAGATAGGCATCGGCGTCAGCTCTCCAATGCAACTTACAATTTTCAAAAAGGCTGAATATTTTCAAAGTTATGCCTCAAAATGAATTTATAGGCACAGAATAAAACAAATTTGACAAACCCACTTTACAAATCCTTGCAATCTGGTGCATTAGCAATAAATTTTATAATGTTGATGGGCGGTCTTGGGGTCAAACTACAGGCCTCCCGGAATTGGGTTTTCAAACTTAGCACATTTATAAATATGTTACAACCATAACTCTAACATTATATTTCAACACAATTATATTACAACACATAGCATATCAAACAGTCTCCCCAAACCATATTTAACATATGGTTTTAACAACTTTTATACCATTCGGCTGGAACATATATATTTAACCAAAGTTTTAAACATTGAATATGGTCGACCAACGGTGTTAACAATCTTCGAACCGTGACATGTGATTGGATATTTATCTAGTGATGTTACCAACCTTGTGGCAATGCGGTCGTATGTCATGTGGTCATATGGTCGTGTTTGGAATGTCATTGTATAATGGTTAAACAACATTCACATCGATAGTTGGAGACATGTTTGCTATGTTTAGTTGAACTGTTTGGAGCACTGATATATTGTCCACGGGTTTCACGGGGCTACTAGGTTGGCGGGCTCTGCCAACCCTTAGCCCCACATACCCTTTAACAAAAAATTAAATACAAGCATGCACCATTATTTAATGAAACATTGTCATGGGCTAATGGTAAAGTTTTGTAATGCGATGCTCGAGGTCACGGGTTCGACCCACACATGGAAGTTTAACCTGCGCCTTTGACTTGACTCCTGGCACGTGCCTTGCTCTAAAACTGCCACTTGGCCTACCAGGCCCATTTTTTCCCTGTTTGGGAAAAACTTCAGAACAATCTTCACTTTCTCCCTCATGCAGAGAAACAGGGAAAAACTTCAGAACGCTCTTCACTTTCTCCCTCATGCAGAGAAACAAGGAAAAAATTCAGAACGCGCTTCGCTTTCTCCCTCATACAGACACCATTTTGCAAACTAAATATACTACAGGAATCAGCGAGATGAGATAAAATATACCACAGGAATCAGCGAGATGAGATCTTCGACTTGGCACTAGTTTCATAAGCACCTGAGACTATAAAATTCAAACTTTCTCCCTCATGCAGAGAAACAGGGAAAAACTTCAGAACGCTCTTCACTTTCTCCCTCATGCAGAGAAACAGGGAAAAACTTCAGAACATGCTTCGCTTTCTCCCTCATACAGAGACCATTTTGCAAACTAAATATACTACAGGAATCAGCGAGATGAGATAAAATATACCACAGGAATCAGCGAGATGAGATCTTTGACTTGGCACTAGTTTCATAAGCACCTGAGACTATAAAATTCAAACTTCAGAACGCGCTTCACTTTCTCCCTCATACAGAGATCATTTTGCAAACTAAATATACCATAGGAATCAACGAGATGAGATCTTCGACTTGGCACTAGTTTCATAAGCGCCTCAGACTATAAAATTCTGAGCATTTCAACGATCTTCATGAATCAGTAGTTGAGGTTTTTTTGAATTTTTTTCTCAATCTTGTAACATGAAAATCCTCCATTACAAGGAGTTTTCCTTGTAGTGAATTTAAGAGGAAATTTGCAAGAATGTTAAAGAACTCCTAAATAAAAATGAGATAAAATAAAAAATGCAATCTAGAATTGAAGAAGGAAGAAATCAGTGGATGGAAAAATTCACTATGTAGCCTTTGAAAGGGTAGGAAGACAAGATTAGAATGCCATTAGAAAATACTTAAAGAAGTGGAGGTTTGGATTAAGGATTTCATGTCAAATATCATAGTAACATGTCAAAGGCAAGAGTAGTCAAAACCAAGTAAAGATGATAGAGGATGTCATTCACTCTAAAAAGGATATTAATTATATGGGTGTGAAAATTCAAGAAATATCATTATAAGTGAAAACATATCAATGTCTTCATTACAAAGAAATTTTTCAAAAAATATATGAAGATTGTCATTGACATTACTAAGGATGAATGCAATGAATAACAATATTCATGTGATTGACATATAAGCTTCCTTAGTATCATCAACATTGACAACATAATTTCCATTAAAACATAAACATCAACCACATCTTATTGTTGATGAAGATGAGATATTGTTTATATCAACAACAAAACCTTATCAATAAATAATTTATATAAAGTACTTATTTTTTAATAACTTGTTTAAATCAATCATATATCCACTTTAATGTTGAATTCTACTTTCTCTATGAAATAGTTATTGATCCCAAGAAAAATTACAAGGGGATTGCTTATATCAATTAGTTTCATGCATTCCGTTTATAATAATAGCATATTGAGCATCTTAAACAACCCCATTTTGAATTTTTTAGAAATAGGAATGCCTATAATTAAATATATAAAATCATTTTCAGTTTTATAGTCAGAGAGATAATAGTCACTTGATTTCTTTTAGAATCATGTCTAACCTGTATGAATGACTCCGTCTCTTGCATAATCAATAACATAAGATTCATTACTCAAACATTTCTCATCTACATATTAATTTACTCAAAATTAATAATATATTTATTATTAATTATCAAATAAATTTTATATCCTTTTCAATTATACAAACTTACCAAAAAAAACCATTAACATAATTAAAAAAAAACACAAAACAAACATATTCAACTCACACTAAACATAGAGAATCATCCAATCCATATTAATAACTTCAATTTCTTCATACTAGAAAAAGTTTAAAGAACCATAATCTTAAAAATCTTGTGTTAACTTTAATCCTGCTAAATTTACTCAAAAGCTTGAACCAAAATCTTAAAGATCTTGTTAACTTCAATCGTTTTATTTCATGAAAACAAGAAGATAATGTGGTCCAAGAAGTTGTTGGATATTATATATATATATATAATATATATAAGGAGTTTAAAGAACATTAATTTTCAAATAATTTTATAATAATAAAAAATATTGAAATGATATAGAATCACATTAGTTGATTTCTCTAGTATGAACTACATAGTGAGTTTGAAAACATTGATAAACTATTAATGATGTGATTAATTTCAAAGAATTTCATTAACAATATAGATCACAAGGCATAAGACTAAATGATACACATGTTAGAATAAATTGCAACGGGTGTGTTTGTGAGTCAGACTAAAACAATGTTTTAAAGGGAAAAATGGAGATGGATATTTAAATTTAGATTGCCTTTTATTATTTAATTTAATATTCAAAATTATTTATTTAATTTTATCATTTTAATTATTTTCATATTTTTTAATAATTATATTTATAAATTAATATAATTATTTTTATAATATATATATATATTAAATTTTTTGATATAAATAATAAATTTTATTTATTTTAATTATATAGAAATAAAAATTAAGGGATACAAGTATTATTATTATTATTGGAAATAGACCATACAAATTACTTTGAAATTGTGTTTTTTTTAAGTTATTTAAAATATGTTTTGAATTCATTACATAAATGAATTCAATGCATTTTATTTTTTAAAATTTATTTTTGAATACATAAATAAATGAATGCATTAAAAAAAACTCTTAGATCACTTAAAGAATATAGATTTTACAACTTAAACTTGTGATTCTAACAACTCTTTATCAATTACAAACAAATTTGACCAAAAAGTATGCTTAGAAAATAGACAAAACTTAAGATATTAAAGCTTATGGTATGAGCATTAACCTTAGTCAATTCCATAGGGTTCCTTTCAAGTGGGTATACTTAGTCAAATCCTATAAAGTAAGGATTTTATGACCTGTAAGATAAGGAGATTGACAAGATCTAGCTTAAGAATTGTCTAAATTCTACATTTTGATTTTTTTTAAAACCTAAATCTACTAATACAAGTGTAAGACTAGGTTATGATCTTTAATTATTTAACATATGTTTTTAACTATATAAAACTTTGAAACACTTAAATTATACGAATTACACAATTCAACCTTAAAATTTTAACAAATATCAACCCAAATTAAAGGAAAAACTGACTTAAAAATTATTACGAAAACGATCGAGAGTAGAATCACTACATTATGGCATCAATGTCATGGGGTGACTTGTCTCATTTATTGACTGCGATCCTCATTACAAAAACCATTTTTGTAATGAGATAAGCATTCACATTTACATGCGTTTCCAGCGGACACCATTTGGATGATGAATGATGAAGGGGCTTTTATCATTCCTATTAAATGAGGTACACACCCACAGTGATCAAATTTGAAGGATTGGTCTTAATTTTATTTGGAAAGGCATATATTTATCTAACTCTTCAAAGATGAAAAGTTATAAAAAAAATTGTACTTCTATTAACAAGTGTATATTAAATAAACTCTTTATAAAAAAAAATGCCAAAATGAAATGGTCTCCTTCTAAATCTTTAAAATTTAAAATGTGGCTACATTAAAACGCTATAAAATCTCAATAGAATTTAGTAAATAGGCAAACATTTTTCTCAAATTCTATTAAAAAAGGTAAAAATATGTTTCTTCTATTCATTAGATAATCTTTAAAAGTATTTGAATTTACATCATTAAAAATATAAATCTATTTTCACAATGGAAAAAGTTTTTTTAGTTTTCATTTGTTTCTAATTTATACTATATGTTTTGTTCAGCTTGAAACAATTTAAAGCAAACCAAAATAAATAAATATATACCTTCTCTTAACATTGCTCAATCAAAGAACACTATCAATAGACTTTCATCTCCATTAAAAACTTCAACCTTTATAGATTCAAAAATTTATGTAATTAAAAGGAAATTTTTCCATATCTAATAGGGAAATATTGTAATATGTAATACACATCTGCAGTGTTGTTGTTGTATGGCTTGGTTGGTATTTTTTTTTTGTTCAAGAATGGTTTTAAAATTTGGTCTTTACAATGAATTCAATTTTGGTTGATATCTTTTTCTAATAATGTGGTTTCTTTTCGTTGATGTTTTTTTAATAATATGGTTTCTTTTCATTAACAATGTCTTTTAATTTTTCTATGATTTCAACATCTCCTTAAAAACCATTCATAGAAGTAGCTACATGGACACCCACACACACAACTTATTTCCTAGATGCCGAATGGAGAGAATGAAGTGGGAGACACAATACTAGTTGTATGGATAGCTATTGGCATTCTATATCTTTTGGGAAGACCAACCGGAAAAAGAAAATTAAGTTGTAGCCCTGTGGGCAAACCAATCTTCAGTGGTGTGGTTATTAATAGAGCCCTGGATTTTCATTTTAACACTTCTCCGTGGTTCAAAACTCTACATAATTTTATGGGAAGCACATTTATTATTTCTCAAATTTTTTTATAGCATTAATTTCTATGCTTTCAAAAACTAGAGAGTTAATAAAGAAAAAGGCTTTTTAAGATAAAGAGAAGAAATACAGGGTTTTAAATAAAGTTTGATTTTACAAATGCTAGGCTTAATAGTAAGCTTGATTACAATAAGTTCAAATGGCAGCAATGCTAGGATTTTGTAAGCATTATGGTTGTTAGTCATGGAATAATCTAAAAATAGAAAAGAGATGGTAGTAGTTATTTACAAGAATATAAAAAATGTTAGAATCACTAAGCGTAGTTGCCACCATCTAATGGGTAATTTCATAATTGAACAATCTTGTCTGAATGGTTTGTTGACAAGAAAGAAAGATTTTTTTGCAAAATAGGAAAGAAAATGAAGATACAATAGAAAATGTGGTTATGACATAACAACGTCAATATTATCACTTTAATCTATTTTTAAACACGATAAAATTACATATTTAACTAATTTATTTCATTTATTACTATAAAATGAAAAAAATATTCATTTATTACGATAAAATGAAAATGTATTAATTAATTACTATAAAATAAGAATTTGAATTAATAAAGAGATTACTCTCTCCATATACCAATTTTTTCTAAAAAGAAACCCTAAATAAAGAACTGTATCAGCCTTATTATGTTATCTCAAGATTTCCATGTCGAACATCAGAGTTTCGAAGTAATGATATCTTCATGGAAAATGTAAGGAACCCTATCGACCTTATTATACTATGTCAAGATATCTATGTGGAACATCAAAGTAATGTAATGAATATGTCCTCATAAAGGTAGGATGGAAGATGTTTTCATAGCGTGCATCCTTGAAGATGTAGTAGATGGTAGTAGTTATTTACAAGATGAAAAAAAGATGTTCGTGAATCAGTAAGCATAGTTATCACCATCTAATAGGGTAATCTCATAATTGAACAATCTTGTGTTAATAGTGGGTTGACAAGAAAAAATAAAATTTTACAAATTAAGAAAAATGGAGATACCATAGAAAATGTAGTATGTGGTTATGATGCGAAAATGTCAATATTGTCACTTTAACCTATTTTTAAGTGCTTGACAAATATGAAAAATATCATTTCAAATGTTGCACTTCATACATGTTTAAGGCCACTGGTTGGGACCGTCAAATTTTCTTGCTTTTATCGACGCTTCAGAAGCTTCATAACTCCCCTTCCAATCCCCTCAAAAAACGAATATATGAAAAAATATGAAGTGAAATACTTCAACGGATTGATTTTTTAGAGTTGAGGAGACCAAGATGTAATTAGAAGCAAAAGTCGATATAAAGAGACACAAATCCACATCAAATCTTTGGGTTGAATGGAAAGATTAAGAGATTGTGCTTGATACAGAGTGTAATATTGATGGTTCTCATTCTACAACAATTTCATCATTTCCTCCTTAGGAAGGGCAAAAAGCCTTTAACTTTGCTCAAAGACTTAGTCCAAAAAATCTTCATCCATGACATGATGAATGATATAAAAAAAACTCCACAATCTACAGATGACTATGTAAAGATCAATTAACCATGCCATATATAATAATTTCAATCAATTCTTCCTAAATCAATGAACTTAATGAAAGGCCCGCGGAATGAAAGTTGAAAATTAAAACTAAGAGATAAAAATACCTTGAGAACTTGTGCTGCATTGGCCGTAACGTTGGGATTGGAAAAATCAATGCATGCAAGATTCATAGGCTCAGAATAATCTACCTCACTCATCGTTAATTCTGTCTTTTGTCATTTGTTTCTTCTAAATATCAGATACCTTCAAAATATGCCCTATTCATGGATACCAATACATAGTTCTTCTCCTCTACTATCAATGAATGTGAAAATAAACCCCTGTTATCAACTAATGCGAACATAAACCTCATATCATGAATGTTAACTCTACTAGTGCTGTCATTATGACTAAAGACCTGGGAATGGATGAACAACTTCCATTACATCTCATTGCACTTTCTGGCGTGTTGGCAGAACCTCCTACAGACTTTAGAGTGTTACATAAGTCAGATAACTGTAATTTTTTAAATATCCTACAGACATACAACCTTTCCTATGGCATTTTATAATGTTATTTTTTTTTTTTAACTTTTAAAAATGAAAATTTAAATTTCTTTTCACTGGTAAATTTATCTGAGCACTTCTCTAACGTGTTAAATGGCTTCGGAAAGGTTGTGATGTGTTAAAATTTGAACACTTGCACACCCACGTTCGTTCAAGCGCGTCGGCAGGTGACGTTAATTGGATTACAGAAAGATGATGAATTGGGTGGGACGCAAACATATGTGAAGACGCAGGGAGGGAGCCACTTCTTAATTTAAATTTTGTTTCGTCCACAACTGTATGTCAACGAAACATGCGTACACCTCACTCTCCCCCAATCTTTCAATTTGTTTCTTCTACCGTGAGTCCTTATCCTTCGATTTTTTTATAATTGATTAGATTGATTAATGCATTGTGCTGTCTTAAATAAAGTAAAAAGATTATCAAAATAAGGATTTGTTAAGGTATCTTTATTGTAAATTCCAGGAATCTTTTTGAACTTTGAATAAGATTATTAAAATAAAGATTTGTTAAAGTAGTTTTATGGTAAATTGAAGGAATATTTTTGAACTTTGATTAATTTTTTTTTAAGAGATAAAAATTTTATTAAAATAAAAGATTGTGAAGAGTATTTTTATGTTTAGTGTAGATTTCGAAAATATTTTTAAACTTTGAATAAAAATTTAGATTAATAATTTATTAAATACTTTTCAGATCTACTTTAGACATAATTTCAACCATACTGTTTATCCACCTAAATTCCAAAATGGATGTTGCTAGGACCGCAATATGCCGATCAGCAAAAGCCTGCCAAAATGAAATAGAAAATAAAGAAAAAGAAATTGAGAGATGCAAAGTCCCCGGACAACATTGGAGAGCGGAGGGGACATGGAGGAACGGCAGAAATGAACAAACATTTGAAAAAAAAGGCGCA
Source organism: Pinus taeda (assembly GCA_000404065.3). Classification (NCBI taxonomy): domain Eukaryota; kingdom Viridiplantae; phylum Streptophyta; class Pinopsida; order Pinales; family Pinaceae; genus Pinus; species Pinus taeda. The sequence goes on from APFE030536880.1 coordinate 172,167, forward strand.
TGAATTTGAGTGATAGTAATATATTAATTGCAGGAGCAGAGGAGGATCAGATGCTGATGGCCATGCAACTCTGCCGGCTGATGATCCCCACCATCCATCACTCACCAACTCTGACGGAATCATCCATCACACAACCCGTCTGTATAATATATACTATTCAAACAATTTGTGGTGGAATACTATGTCACGCCATCATCCATCACTCACCCACTCTCTATAATATATACGATTCAATCAAATGGTGGAGAATTCCTACTGAAACTTGTCCGTAGAAAATATCTTTTATCGTGTTGTTTGCTACGCACGCCATTGGATTGGTGCCCGATTCAACTTTTGATTTTTTTATTTTATTTTAATAGCGACGCCAATATAACAATATCCATGAAGGTAAATGATTTTAAAGTGGAGCCGCTTCACCTTTTCTTTGTAGATTTTTAATGATATTTTTGTAAAGTTTGACTTCAATATCGGAATAACTTATTCGTGGATAAAAATGTAAGGTGGAACTGACAAGTTTTTATTGTGCGCGTCTGCACACTCTGTAGTGTAATTTGCAGCATATTGTCATTATTTTTTTTTAACACATGGTGAATCGGTAACTATCAAGCTTGTTCTAGGGGAGACCCGGGATCAAACCTCATAGCTGCCACTATAACACCAAGAGTATAACCAACCACCTGTAGATGGGGTATACTAAGATCCTATGATTTTGGCAAGAGCAGACTCAGACGGGTGGGGAGTCCGCCCCTCTAGCCGCCACCATAAGCCAACTAAATAGTAATTTTAAAGGTATCTTTTATATGGTATATGATTGAAGGTTTTGGAATTGGATTTCTATACAAATCTTTTAATGGTGATAGTGAATCTCTAACTATGGTCTAATTTTCAAATGTTTCTAAAATTATATTATTTTTTAATTAAATTTTGTATTAAAATATTAATAAATTTTTAAAATAATATTTAAATACTAATATTTTTTATTATTTTCTATTTTTATATATGAGATAAAAAAATAAAAATCGGTAATTTCCATTTTTTTATGATATATTAATAAAATATTATTATATTTGTTGTAGGCATGGTATTATACCTCATAGCTTCTCTATAGTTTAACATTATAAATTAAATTTTATTCTTTTTCTTAATATTTAAGATTATTTATTTGCAATTTGATTGGTTCAAGTTTTCTAATAATTCGTATTGCATCATTTCCACAATACAATGTCATGTGGATAACTCTCTCATATTTTTTACCATAATTGTTTGATGTAGTTGCAATATTTATACCATGTTTTTCATTGTTAATCGTATTAGGAAATCACCAAAAATTAGAATCCTTGAAAATAGCTCATACTCATGTAAATAACATGTTTATCATCAATTACTACCCACCACAATTTAAGCAAATATTTGCATAAAAATGGATAAGAAAAGTTGTAAATAAATACACCTATGAAGGATTGTCAATTTATGTTTTCTTCAGGGCTTTATAAGTAGGAGTAAAAATCTAAATTTATAGACTTAATTGTATAATTTTGCTTAATATCAAATATGAAATCCATAAAAATTTATTAATATTAAATGAAAATATTTATTATAAATAACCAAGTAAATAAACCAACTTTATCTTTAATATTTATATTTTATAAGTAATATATTAGTCTATCTTACTCAAATATATGGCAAGAACAACTAAAACCTTTTAGACAACCTTTTCAACAAAAACATTATCACTGGTATAAGACATTATTATTATGGTTGGGTAGGAATTGATTCTCCATTACCACAGTGTAAAATTACAATTAGCAAAATACTCCAATTTACCAATTGGTAAAACCTAAATTGACTAGAACTTAAATTCATTTCTTTACTTTAATTTACCTATTTTTAAACTAAACAACAAATACTAGCTCTTATGTAGTACTTATTAACTTTAATAATCTCATATTCCTATTATTTAAATGACGGCTAAATATATATATTTAATATTAAAAATTAGTTTAAAAATATTTTTAAAAATTTAAAAGAAAATTATTAATTTTAATATATATTTACTATTTTATCTATATTATAAATTTAAAAAAATCATTAACAATACTTTATAATATTTTGTATATTCGATTTAAAAATTAATATCTAGTAAAAAAATAGAATACATTATTAAAAGTGATGTGAGTAATATAATTATTTTTTTATAAAATTAAATAATACATATATATATATTCATATTTTTTCCAAATAAATATAAAAAAATGTGTAGAAAATAAAATTAAGATTTTATAAGAAAAATAGTTTTAATATAACATATAATTTATGTAAAATAATTAGAAATTTTTATCTTTTCGAACTTTATTAAAATTAAAAATTAAAATATATATTTTTGAAAAACTTTTCCAATCCTTAACTATAAAGCATTAACGTAACTATCATATAAAACTTCAAAACTCTATTATAAAAAAAAATATGTTTTAAATGGCTTTTATCGTACACTATCAATAATTTAAATAACTTTTATCCTACATTAGTTTTAGTTTCATTAATATTAACCAATAAAATATGAAAGTTCCAATAAAATTATCATGATAAATTAAACACCCATATTCTTTAATTTTTATAACATTCACTACTAAGATATAAAAGTTATATGTCTAAATGGATTGGATCTATGAGTTTTTCATTATTAGGCAACACTTAATTCCCATTAAGGCTTTTATGGAGCCCAGGGGCATGAAAAATTCATATAAAGACTTAGGCTGTAAAATATATCTCACTAACAAGTGAAAACTTTATATAAAATGACTTGAGGAGATAAGCTACCTCCCACTAACAAGCAAAAATGTCAGATCAAGAAACTTATGATATAAGATTGTTTAAAGGAGTAATTAACAATAGAGTAAAGAAAAAGTGATATACATCAAATTGGTGTATGTTTGTTTAAGGGGCATAGGACTAGCATAGTCTCCACCTATCGATTTAATATGCTAAATTTTATGGAGCTTTACATACTCTATTCGCTCTAGATTAGAACTTGTGACATGTTGCAAGGAATCACATGCACTGGCCTCCACCGAATGATTTAGTATGATAAAGTCTATGGAGGTGTATATACTCTACTAGATCTAGATTTGAACTTGTAACCTCTTACAAGAAACACATGTTCTTATCCATAAGGCACACTAAAATTAAAAAAAAGTAAGAAAATGGAGAAAGATTAAGAAAATTTAGATAAAGGTTACATGTTGAATTAAAATCTTAAAATTTCACTTACTTGAAACTTTTCCCTATTGTTTTCATACTAAAAAACAAGGGATGCTGAACGAAGGAGGAAGACAACATGTGGGAAGAAGATACCATCCATTGTTCTAATAAAGTGGATGAATTGAAGTAATAATAAAGTAAAGAAAAAGTAATATACATCAAATTGATGTATGAAACATTTTTGTTTGTTGGACAAGGGACTAGATTAGACTCCACTTGTCAATTTAATATGCTAAAGTCTATAATTTGAATGGGAAAATATGTTTTATTGTTCTAAATTCCTCTTCAGAATATGTAAAAAGTACTTAAGGATTAATGAAGTTAATTGCAAGTTTAAACATGAGTTTTAAGTGTTTTACGTAAATTTCATGTACAAATTAACATAAACAAATGACTAAACAACATCATATAATAGACATGAACATTTCCAAAACAATAGCACATGATGAAGGAGTTCACCCTGCCTGGGATACATCTCCTTGGTCTAGCTTCCAATGGCTTGACCCTCTCTATTATGCTCAAAAGTGTGAATATCAGTTTCCAATACACATTTAACTCTAGAACTTGTTCCAATGGCTCTAGAATGCCTAAAAATATATGTCTAGCCTTGTTTTGCTCATCATTTGGTAAAAACCAGAAGAAGTTTGGGCTTCCCCAAGTCTTTTTGCTAATCACAATGCAATTTCCCCAAAATCCAACACCATCATACAAATTCGCCCCAAATTGTGCTAACGTAGGCCCGATTTTCATCGATTTCCGAACGAAATTGTTGGAGACATTAAATTTCCTATGAGGCCTTAAACCCAAATTTTTGGGCCACATGCTAGTCAAGCCCCCACTTTGCTCTGTTGGTGGTCCTGTGGGTTGCGTGTGCCCAAGGGTTGGCCCCCGTGGGTGGCGTGTGCCCAAGGGATGGCCCCTGTGGCTGGCCCTTTCCCCGCAATGGCGCGGACATAAACATTAATGTCGACACCATAGTTTATTAAGAACTATTGTGTGTGGCACCTTGGTAGAAGGCTTGGTCTTGATGCTTGGAGGTTGTGGGTTCAACCCACGTTGCTGCTACCCAGACCTTAAATAAATGTTTCGTGGCCCTTGGGCTACCACATGGAAACCTCTAGCTGGTTCATGTGGGAGATTGTGTTTGCCACAACCCATCCAATAGAATTTTTCCAAATGCACCCAATAACATCATGCCACTTGGCAACCCATGATTCGTCGAAGTCTCATTGACAAGTCAAACCTACCAGCTTAGCATACAGAGTTAGCACCACATTAGCATTAAGGATTGTTGACTAGGTTGTCACATTTTGCAAAAATTCACCTGTTTCGAAAAGAAAACAGAACATGATTATGGGATCATACGTTGTCCATTTCATGTGAAATAAGTTGTGTCGGATTCAGGATGACAAGAACTACGGGTTCCATTAGGTTCCACACCGATCCAACAACTTTGAATTTTGAGCTATTTTTTGAGCACCTGATCATTCCTCCCCACTAGAATTCTTTTGGCCCCAAAATATCACTGTTAGTTGTCCAGTAGGTGAGGGTATAGTTCCCTCACCTTTCCAATCTTAGTCCCTTTGGCCTTGGAAGGATTTGTTCCTTTGATACCCACTCGAAGGTAGTCCACACTTCCTCTTTTTGAAGACCTTGTTCTTATGTTAAGAATGATGTCATGTTGTAGTTCATCAAGGTATTCCAGAGAATATCCCTCAATGGAAGGAATTTGGAAAATTTCTCCTTGATCTTCAATCAAAGGAGTCTCATACAACCTTAAGTTCTTAACATTAAACACATCATAAATTTTCATATATGAAGGCAAATCTAACATGAAGGAATTGTCACCAATCTTTTCCAAAATTATAAATGGACCATATCTAATTGGTTTCATCGTTTTACCTTCTCCTTGGAGCCTCTCTTTGCTAATGTGAAGCCAAACTTCATCACCAGCTTGGAGCTTATGATCTATATCATGTTTGTCGTGCCTTGCTTTGTACTTGCCTTAGCTCTTTTCCAACTTTTCCTGAACTCTTTGGTATATCAATTGGATTTTTTCAATTAACCTTCTTGCTTTGTCTATGTCACTATGACCATCAATAGAAGCATCCTTTCCAAAATGGAATCCAAAGGAGACTTAGGAAAGTATCCCAAATATTCTTCAAATGGCAATGTTGAGTCAAAGAGTGCTTGGCCTGGTTGTCAACATGCTCAATGTAGTACAAAAGTTCATCCCACAACTTAGGATGCTTGCTGCATTACCCATGAAGAAGATGTATCACTGTCATGTTTACCACCTCGATTTGACCATTTTTTTGCGGATGAAATGTTGTACTCTTTTTCAATTTGGTTTCCATGAATCCTCACAAGCTTGACCAAAAGTTCCCAACAAAGCGAGAATCTCGATCACTAGCAATGGATGTGGGCAATAAAAAATGCACTCATACATTCTAAAAGAAAAACTAAGTAGTTTATTAAATAATAATTTTCTTTTTACATGGCATCAAAATACACATTTTGTTGAACCTATCTACAACTACATACAAATAATCATGACCTATTTTGGACAATGGACCTCCTACAAAATCCATAGAAACACTCTCCCATGGTCGTGAAGATACCAAATGTGGTGTGTACAATCCTAAATTCCTATTGCTAGGCTTACTAACTGCACATAATGAACATCCTTTAATAAAATGTGACACACTTTCAAGCATACGAGGCTAATAACAATACCTCTATAGATGTGTCACTATCTTACTTACACCAAAATGACTAACAATAAGAGAAGCATGTTCCTCTGTTATGATGTTGACTCTTTCTCCTTGTGGAATACAAAGCTTACCAAGATGGTACAAAAATTTATCATGAAAATGATAATCCAATTCCTCTACTTGGTTACCTTGACTCATGTTTGCATAAACATCCTGAAAGTCATTTTCTAATGCATACTTCTCAATATAAATTTCACGCAAAACATATTTCTGCTTGAGAAAATTAGTTGCACTAATAATATACGTAGAAAGCATATCAGAAAATTTATTGTAGATACCTTTCTTATACCTTATTACCAAGTGGAATTGTTGAAGAAAACCCATCCATCAGAAGTGCCTTGATTGTTGCAACTTAGATTGAGATTGCAAGTATTGCAATGGCTAATGATTAGTGTGAATCATTTTTTCCTTACCCATCAAGTAGTGTTTCCACTTTTTCACACTTTACACCAATGCATACAATTCCAAGTCATATGTAGGATAATTAATCACTGCACCATTGAAAGTTTTCGAATGAAAACAGATAGGCTTACCATGTTACATGAGGACTGCACCCATGGCTTAGTCACTAGCATCAATCTAGATCTCAAATGGCTGTCTTAAGTTTGGAAGTGTAAGTATTGGGGCTAAATTGATCTTTTCCTTCATTGCATCAAAGGCCTTTTAATGTTTTCCTCCCCACTGAAAAACCTTTTTCACACTATTCAATGCATGCAAAGGAGTTGCTATAGAAGAAAAGTTGGAAATGAATTTCCTCCAACGTTGGTCTACTCCCAAAAAACTTGTTACCTCAGTAACTATCTTGGGCCTTGGCCAATTCATAGTGACATCAAACTTGGAGGGATCTATTTTCAACTCACCTCCTCCAAAAATATGACCCAAGTAAACTAAAGAAGTTTTTCCAAACTCACACTTTAACATCTTTAAATACAATTGTTCTTTCTTTAACACATCAAATACTTTTCTCACATGCATGAAATGTTCATCACAATATTTACTGAAAATTAAGACATCGTCTAAGTAGATTATTACAAACTCATCATGAAATGGACTCAACACATCATTCATCACACACATGAAGGTAGCAAGAGCACTACATAAACCAAAAGGTATAATTAGGCATTCAAACAAACCTTATTTTGTTTTCAATGTTGTCTTCCAAATGTCTCCTTCAACAATTCTAATTTGATGGTAGCCACTCCTTAAGTCCAACTTAGTAAAATACTTTTCGTCTTTCAATTAATCAAGTAAATCATCTATTCTAGGCAGTGGGTGACAATTCTTTACCGTAATCTTGTTCAATGCATGGAAGTCCACACATATGCACCATGTTGCATCCTTCTTTGGCACCAAAACAATAAGTGAACCACATGGCAAAGAACTTGGCCTGATGATCACTTTATCTAACAACTCTTGAATTTTTCTTTTTAATTTCTACACTTTCCATCACTGACATCTTGTACATCTCAATGTTAGGAAGAGGAATATCTTATTTCAATTGTATCTCATGTTGGATTCCTCCCTTGGGAGGAAATCCTTTATGTTCCTGAAAAAATTCATCATATTAGTTAACAACATCAACCAATTCAGGTTTACCTCCATCTAGTTTGCCTCCTCCTCCTGAAGAACCTTCTCCTTCTGGAGGCTTGGAGCTTTCACCCTCCAGTCTAGTATTCCTCTCTTCATAAAGGACTTTCACCATCTCTATCATGTCAAAGAAAACCTTCTAAATACCTTCTCATCCTCTATCATATTTGTAGGCTCTCCTTCATGTGACATGCTCATTGAAGCTTCAACTGCAAATTGAGGTAGAATTCATGGTGGAGATTGTGGCAATCTTGCACTCCTTCTCCTTGACCCAACTTCGAGACTTTCAACCTGCTTCCCTTCTCCTCTCATGAGTTTCAAACTTGTAAGCATGACATTCACTTGCAAACTGTTAAATCCTTCTTGCACAAAGAAAACCAAGAGTTATGATACCAAACTTGATCTGAATGGGAAAATTTGTTTTGTTGTGCTAAATCCTCTTCAGAATATATAAAAAGTGCTTAAGGAATCATGAGGTTAATTGCAAGTTTAAGCATTAGTTTTTGAGTGTTTGTATGTAAATTTCATGTATAAATTAAGATAAACAAATGACTTAACAACAACATATAACATGCATAAATATCACCAAAATAGTATCACAAACATGATGAAGGAGTTCACCCAACTCGGGCTACGTCTCCTTGGTCCATCTTCCAATGGCCTGACCCTCTCTATTATGATCAAAAGTGTGAATACATTAGTTTACAATGCTCAGATAGCTATAAAACTTGCTTCAATGGCTCCAGAATGCCCAAAAATGCCTGTCTAGCCTCTTTCTGCACCTGATTTGGTTAAAAACTGAAGAAGTTATGGCTTCCCCATGTCTTTATGCTAATCACACCACAATTTCCCCAAAATCTAGCACCATCCTACAAATTCACCCAAAACTATTGTAACAAAGCACCGATTTCGCTAATTTTCGAGCAAAATTTTCGGACGCATTAAATCTCTTTTGAGGCCTTAAATCTAAATTTTTGGGCCACATGGGGGCCACGTGCATGGGGCTAAGGCCAGCGGCCTGCCCCCACCGATTGGTCCCCCACTTTGGTCCGATGGTGGCCCTGTGGGTGGCTCATGCCTAATGGATGGCCCCCGTGGCTGGCCCTTTCCCTAGAGTAGCGCAGACATAAACATTGAATATATGCTGACACCATAATCTATTAAGAAATATTGTGTGTGGTAGAAGGCTTGGTCTTGATGCTTGGAGGTCAGAGGTTTGACCCCCGTTGCTACTGCTCGAAGCTTAAGCAATGTTTTGGTGGCCCCCGGGCTGCCACATCACAGCCTCTGGTTGGGCCTCTTGGCAGCGTGTGGTTGGCCACCACCCATCCAATATAATTTCACTAAATGCACCCAATAACATCATGCCACTTGGCACCACATGATTCATCAAAGGCCTATTAAGTAGTCAACCTTGCCACCTTAGCATACATAGTCAGCGCCACATCAACAATACTGACTGCTGAGTGGGTTCTCACATTTTGAAAAAATTTCCTTGTTTGGGAAAGCGAATAGAACATGATTTTGAGAGCATACTGTGTTTGTTTCACATGAAACAGGTTGCGATAGATTTAGGATGATGAGAACTATGCGGTCGTTTAGATTCCACAACAATCTGACAACTTTGAATTTTGAGTTGTCTTTTGAGCACCTGATTATTCTATGAAGGTGTACATACTCTACTAGCTCTAGATTTGAACTTGTGACCTCTTGAAAGGAAACACATGGCCTAGCCTCCACCCATCAATTTAATATGCTAAATTCTAAGTTGTACATACTCTACTAGCTCTATATTTGAACTTCTGAACTCTTACGAGGAAACACATGTTCTGAACTATTAGGCCCACTAAAATAAAATAAAAATAAGAAAATGGAGAAAGATTAAGAAAATTTAGATAAGGGTTATAGTTTTAATTAAAATGTAAAAAAATCACTTACTTGAGACCTTCACCTATCCTTCTCAAAATGAAAAATAAAGGATGTAGAAGGAATGACGAAGGAAACATGTGGGGGGAAGACACGTTCCATGGTTCTAATAAATTGGACTAGTTGGTGAATAAAGTTGGTGACAGGAGAAACAAAGAAGTATCTTAGGTTTAAAAGAAAATAAACAATTAAATAGAGGTTATGAGAAAGGAGGTATTTCCTCTCCATTATTGTGCATTTATTTATCCATAATCATTAATATGAATTTTCTCTCTATTTCTGGAGATAACCTTCCTAACCACTTTATTCACTCACCTACATACCTTATATGTTAACTTTTAGTCTTATTTTTGCACTCTGAATGGGTATTTATTGCATATGAGGGTCATTACAACAATTCTAATTTATTTTGAACTCCACTTACTTTTGGTAAACTCTATCATTATATAGTTTAATAATTTAATCTCTCCCTATCCATTTTTAACATACTAGCTAGTTTGGGAATGCTAACTAGTTAACTGAGTGCAATCACAAGATAACCCCAAACCTAGTTCAAAATTATTTTCTCTCATGAAGAGTATATTTATTTTATTCATTTTTAGTAATGATATTAAATCAAAGTTTCATGATTCATTAGAATATCTCTATGGTTACTTAGTCAATTTTCATAGTAATTTTATTCTCTCTTCTTTCGTCTTATAGTAGCTTGTCTAATATTTTTTGAGACTTAGATTCTACTTAAAATCCAATACGTATCTATGTTTCCTTCTAACCCTTTTATATAGTGGGGGTGGAAACTAAGGTCTCTTTTTAGCAATGTAACCCACACCCTTCTCTAACAATAATTTATTCAACAATGTGGGTATTGTGCTGGAAAATATTTCAAGTACAACTTAGTATAATACTTGTCTTCTACTTCATCCAAAGAAACTCCTATTTCCTTGAATTTATCTTTACAATCATATTCCTAGATTTGTGTGAACCACTTAAGATGGGTTATTATAAAGTCATTTTCCAAAAAGGCACAAATACTTTTCTTTATGGTTTTATTTATAATTGAATTCAATAATTTCTTGATTGATTTTGGGATTTATTTAACAAATTTCTTATTTATGTAAATAATCATGCCTCTCTTATGTTAGATTGTTTTGTTTTGTTTTGCATGATTTATAATGTAATTCTTAATTATTATTTTTTTTGTTTCGCCACTTGTTGGTGTGTGTGTATTTTATTTTCATTCCAATATGAGTTCACTTGGAATATCCAACAATGAAATCAATATTGTATTCTAGGAAAATATTAAATATTTTAGGAACATTCCTTAATGTATACATCTAATAAAGAAGTGCTTAAAAAACTATGCAATTAATACACTTTGAGTAGATATTACAATCACAAAATGATTGACAATTTAATAATTAACAAATTAACTAGCTTTTGTTGTGGTTGACATATAATATTCCTCAGTGTCATCATTATCCACCACATAATTTCCATTGAATGGAGATGAGATAGTGTTTACATCAACAACAAAGCCTTATCAATATATAATTTATATGATTAATTTTGACAAGTACTTATTTTGTTATAATTTCCTTAAATCAATCATATATCCAATTTAATGATAAAGTCTACTCTCTCTATGAAATAGCCATTGCTCCCAAAAAAAATTACAAAGGGATTGCCTATATCAATTAGTTTCACACATTCCATTTATAAAAATAAAGTATAAGCATATTAAACATCCACCTATTGAAATTTTTAGAAATGAGAATGCCTATAATTATATATATAAATTCATTTTCAATTTTCTAATCATAAGAGATCACGGCCACTTTCTTGCCTTAAAATCATGTCATGCTTCTATAAGTGATTCCCTCTCTCTTTCATTAATCAATAAAATTCAATGTTTAAACATTTCTCATCTACAAATCCATTTTTTCAAAATTAATAATATATTTGCTATTGATTATGAAATAAATTTCTTGTACTTTTCAATGATACAAAATTCCCAACACAAAACCCAAAAATATAAAAATAAAAACATATTCAACCGCATTTTTTCAACTTTTTCAAAATTAATAATATATTTACTATTGATTATCAAATAAATTTCTTGTACTTTTCAATGATACAAAATTCCCAACACAAAACCCAAAAATATAAAAATAAAAACATATTCAACAACATTTTTTCAACTCAACAGTAAAAACCGTAGTGACAAAACATAAACTCACTCATCATTATTAAAAAAAAATAAAAAAAAATCATTCAATCCAATCTATATTCATAACTTCAATTTCTTCAAACTCAAAAAACTTTAAAGAACCACCATCTTAAAAATCTTGTTAACTTCAATTCTGCTAATTAGTCGAAAAACTTGAGCCACAATCTTGAAGATCTTGTTAACTTCAATCCTGTTATTTCCAAAATCTTGTTAACTTCAATTCTGCTAAATTAGTCGAAAAACTTAAGCCACAATCTTAAAGATCTTGTTAACTTCAATCCTGTTATTTCCATGAAAATAACAAGACAATGTGCCAAGAAGTTGTTGGCTTACCATTCAAATTCAAATATAAATATATATGAGAGTGTCTCAAATTGAAATATAAATATATATGAGAGTGTCTAGAATTTAAATTTCAAATATTTCATAATAATAAATAAACATATTGTAAATTGATATAGAAAAATATACAAATGTTAGAATTAAATTGGAAGTCTATTTTTTTATGCTTCTGTCTCATATGAGAGTACACATTATACAATGCTTTTAGTTGAGAGTACACATTATACAATGCTTCTAGTTGAGTATGGAGATGGATATTTAAATTTAGATTGTTTTTTATTATTAATTTTATTATTTAAAATTATTTTTATTTTTTAATTAATTATTTTTTTAATTTTTAATAGATATTTTATAAAATCTATTTGTTTTTTTTTATATTTTTAATATGAGAATTTTTGTTTGGTTTGTTTCTACTTTAATTTCTTTATAATTTTATTATTATTTTTATTAAAATTAGAAATTAAGTTATTCACGTTTTTTATTAGAAATAAATAATATAATTTATTTTGAAATTGTAATTTTTTATTATTTAAAATAGTATTGAATGCATTTTGTTATAAATATGTTTTTTGAATATATAAATAAATTTAATGCATCAAAAAATATTTAGATCACTTAAATTATATAAAATTTACAAGTCAAAATTGTGATTCCAACAAATTCAACAAAATTGACTATAAAATAGTCTTAAAAAAAACTCAAAACTTAAAACATTTTGATTTGTCAAATTCTACATTTTATTATTTTTAACCTAAATCTAATAATATAATTATAAACAAAATGTAATCTTTAACTATTTAAAATACAATTTTAATTATATAAAAGAATTTAACACTTCTAAAAACTTTACACCTAAATTATATAAAGTACACCGTTTAGCCTTGTAATTTTAACAAATATCTACCCAAATTAAAAATAAAACTGATTAAAAATTATTACAAAAAGCTCCATAGTGTAGAATCTCGTAGTCTAAAAATCGCCATTCATCATCTTCTGTACAGTGAGGTGTATAGATGTTTCGTTGATGTAGAGTTATGGACAAAACAAAAAATAAAACTAATATTTGCATCAAATGCTGCAAAAGAAACGCCGTAAGGCATAAATTGAGGAACAATCACTACATTTTCTCAAAATGAAAAAATCACTGAATTAATCGCGCGATATTACCTAGAAAATGAAAAAATCACGATTTTTTTTTATGTTATCGTGATTTTCATCTAGAGAAGCAAGAAGATGAGAAGAATGCTATACATCTAGAGAAGCAAGAAGATGAGAAGAATGCTATACATCTAAGAATAGTTAGTCACAGCAGACTAAGCCAACTCTTGCTAAGCCAAAGTCACATATTTTTAGCTTGCAATCAACATTTGCCAAAACATTCTTCGGTTTCAAATCCAGATGATACACATTTGCTACAAGAACATAAAGTTGACAAATTAGATAATATAATTCACATTTCTTCTTCCATACTAAGTTCTCTGAAATGGGAAGGTGCTTCACAATCACAATAGATTCTTAAAAACGCAGTTAAAACTTAACAGGAATATTTGAACAGGATCGATGTCCTAAACCAGATACCCTTTAGTACATAAATGAGAAAGAAGCATATGCACTTCACAAAATACTAAAATATATATTTTTGGAAGTGAATAAAGCACAATTGCAATGTGCAAGTGCTTGAAATGATTTGTAAATACAATGCATGGGGCAAATACAGAGATCAAAATTGTGAATCCTCAAATTGACTAACTCTTGCAGTACAGAGGAAAATTTGAGCATTTGAAGATTGAACCATTATTCTGAAGGATTGATTTCTAATCACTGAATCAAACTAAACTGGTTTGAGGGTTAACGGGCCACATATGTCAAATTGTGGTAAAAAAAATGATCCTTAGACTTGTGAACAATTACAAAACAACAATGGGCCCCCTATGCCTATAGTGGACATTACCATGGTGAAATAAATAGGGACTTCAATCAAGGGTATAAATAGTTGATGTGCCAGAAAATGATTAAAATAATTATTATTTAATAACTTGTATATTGCACTTGGATTTTCAATACATTTGTAATGCACAAATACATAGAAAGAAAAAAGCATACAGAATGATCTCATGGTTAAGATTGTTTTATCTATAAAACTGGAGGAAGGCAAAAAGGAAATAGGCTAGCTGCTATACATATATATTAATTTTCACACAGTAATTATGCGTTAAAAAATAGTTGAGAATAAATTAAAATTAGATAAAACCCCTGCAACATAAAAGCAAAAATCACAATCTTAACAGAATAGTAACCGAATATTGCCTACTCACATAAAGAGCCCATATATCTAGTGAATATTGTCCAATGAGCATGCATACACCCTTTCCCAGGTTTAAAGTTTAAACTTATTTAGAAATAAGAATATTAGCAAAAGAAAGCTACCAGTATGTATGTACTTCAGAGCTCGTAGAAGCTGGTATAAGAAAATAGATAATGTTCTGGCGTCAAGTCATCATTTGCCTCAATAACTTGGTGTAGATCTGATTCCATAAGTCCAAATACCACATAAATGTCTTTGAATTCCTGCCTAGAGGGCGGTAACATAATGTGCTTGACTTCGACAATATCAGGATGCCGCAGCAGCCTTAGAAGCTTAATTTCACGTAAAATCCGGGTTTTTTTCGCATAGACTGTCATTTTAAGTTAATATTTCCTATTTGGATCCCACTTTCATAACAATAACAATAATATAATATAATGTTGTCATTCCTACTGGATCTCCACTCTCATAACAATAATGTTGTCATTCCTACTGGATCTCCACTCTCATAACAATAATGCAAACTTTGGAAGAAGGCGAAACGTCATCCTTCCACGAGTCATTTATTCTGCAAAGAAATTTGTTAGGGAGGGGCCCACTTATTGAAGATAAACATAGTCCTGTCACAAAAAGCAGCGTTCATTTAGTTTTTGACTAAACGCCAAAGTTCACATTTTCAAAAAGGCTGTATTTCACAAAATGGACTCGCAGTGTATTTGATTTGACCATACAAGGCTATAAGCAAGAAGCAAAAAGCACACGGTGTATACCACTAAATGGGAGCGTTGGTGATGGAGTTGAGAGATTTGAATTTTGTGCACGAAATTGTTGTACAAGGCTCAGTCGAGAAACCCTATACAAGAAATCGGCCAGGTATCCAATATTTTAGGGGCACTATCAATTTGATAATGTAAGTTGAACCTCCTGTGCTGGAACCTGGGAAATTTGAACAAATATAACTGAGAAATCTTGAGATGATGAGCGAGATACAAATGACTTTAGCCCTGTGATAGGATCAATTGTAAACTCTAGTGAATACAGATCCCAACCAGTGGAAAGATTCAATCATGTATTTAAAATTTAAATAGTGGTTTGGAAGACGGAGGCAATGGGAAGAAAATTGAAGGGGCGTTTGTCAGAATTACTTCTACTAGTAAAAAGAATTAAGGAGTAGGTATTGCACTAAAGCTTATTAGCACACTGCTATACCTCCGCAACACGACAAACGAGCTCATCAACAACATTATTGTCATTTTGAAAGCGACCTAAACGAGGGCGGCAGCCACATCGTCATGAATTTATTAATTGCCTTTTCTGCAGACACGAGCGTTCTTCCATACCCTGCCTGTCCTGCACAAGTAACCCACCTGTGGAGCACAATGGACATCCTCTCTACACTTCCACAGTTTCTCCAGCGCACACCCATCTTTCAGGACATCAACCTTTTGGCCCCCAATTCCAAGAAGTCCATCAGTCCATTCGTTAGAGAAGAGGCCATCCAGATCGAGCCTCTTTTTCACCGTCAAAAACTGTTGCAAATTCACGGTTTTCTCAGCCAATCCTTGGAATAAATGACCCCCAGACTTCCCCCAGTGCAGAGTCCCTCCATGATTTTCTATCAGCATCTGCTCTATCTCTTGATAGACGTCCATGTCC
>APFE030536887.1:0-75759 GCA_000404065.3 Pinus taeda
TAGCTGGTGGTTTAATGAATGCAACTTTTGCACTTTATCTTCTAAATAAGTTGTATGTGCTTTTTCTTCTCTCGGTACTGTTTGACAGCTTCTTGGTTTCCATAAGGCCTTTTATTCTTTTCTAATGACTCTGATGTCCCACTCAATGGATCTTCTTGCTTTGATACCACATGTGGAAAAGTAAAAAAACTAATAATAACACACTCACTCATAAAATAAATATTAGATATATAGAAAAATCAAACATGGTGGAAAATGCATGAGAGATTTTCCTGTAGTCTCTCATTCTCATGAATTTCATTATTAAAATAATCTTTATGATATATATAGATACATGAGGAAGTTGTCTCAAGATAGTGCATCTATCTTGAACAAACTTGGTTGAGAAAATATCTCAACAACACACTAATATAAGAGCCTAACCAGTTGGAGAGAATCTCTCAACCAACTATACCTAAACTGACTCCTAACCATGAAGACCAAACTCAATCTAGAAAGGTAGGATTAAATCCTAACTTTCATGATTTTAATTAATTTAATTATTTGGACTTAGAATTGTTTTTAATGAGAGTGAGGCTAAAAAATTTCCATGATCGAATTAAGCACATAAATACAAAATATCATCTGATTCGACATCATGTTGAGGCCAAGACAATCAACCTGCGACATTGTTCCACAAGTGAGAAGATTGTAGACATCTTACCAAGGTTCTTGGAAGAGAAAATTTTCAAAAATTCAGAATGATGCTTGGACTCACAAACATCTCATCAGATTAAGGGGGGAAATGTTGACACATAATCCGAAAGGATAGGGATTATTGTAAAATATTGTAACATAGTTTTAGTTATGATTAGTCATGTGTTAGGGAGGACCAAGAGACCTTGGAACTAGAATCCCAAGAGTCTGTCACTCATTTATATTAAATTTATTGAGTAATGCAATCAACACAATTCACATTGTGTACTTACCTCATGGCCTGACATTTTCCATAAGAAAAAAAATTATTTTTTTACTAAGTGTTTCCCAAGGCTGGGAAACTCACTTGGAGCCCTCCTTTGGCTTATGCATGTACAAAATATGCCTTAACCTCTCGACTATATATTTTCTCAAACTTGGGGGTAAAATAATAAGGTCACACTTAAGATTTGTGATCAATGTGAGTGGCCATATTCCAAGACTTTTGCATGAATAGCCTCAAAGGTAGGATTGAAATGAAATTTATAAGAACCCTATATTTACTTTTCATTAATTCTTCCATTAGGCATTAAGATTTGGGAAACTATTAACACATATTTTAGGACACCCTATTGAAAAATATGGCTCCCTTTCAGTCATTAAGACAGATTGGCTTAGTCACTCAACAAACTGTAATTATTAGTCTTCAACAATTAGTTTGACAAGCTAAGGAACAAAAGTTTGGAATCAACCTCATAACTACATTATAACCATGGAAACAATCACAAGGTAGGGTGATTGCTACTTTCCTTTTCAGAATCTTTAGATAATGAAATACTTCAAAGATTCAATAGACATAACAAAATATTGGTGGTAAAAAACTTAGGGCTTGTTTTAGTAGACTTTTAGAGATATACATTGTGAAAGCTAATGTTTGTGACCAATCCATAAATCAATTTTAAGGGAGTCATCTTGGTATTTTCACATTTGCCTTTTACAAAGTATGTTTTAGGCTATGAAATCTTCAAGGATCTAAGGAGACATATAGAAGTATGTCTCTATGACTTGAGTTTGGAATGTGTATCTCTCTTAGAGTCATGGAATTGTGAAGTTGATCACCTCAAAGATCATATTTGGCCAAACGAATCATATCTATCAGATTTATTTCATGTTAACAGGCTGCTAGTTTTCCTTGTAAATATCATATCATGAATTTTGGTCTTCATAGCACCTGAAATCCTCTTGAGTGTGAATGAATGTATGAATTATTTTGTGAATCAAATTCTTCTTCTTTCACTATATTTTGACTAGTCTCATATGTTTGATGTACTATCATTCCTTTTCACTTCTTTCAATGATTACAATTTCAATGTAGTGTGCCATTTGTCATGCAAAGAAGATGATTATATTATTCAAAGCATTTGTGAAGATGTTCAATCGAATTTATCTTTTTAATTTTCTAACCCAAAATCTCATGCCAAAAATGATTCATTTGATCATGATATTAATTGTCTTCTGTTTCACCACTTTCCTAGTAGTATATCTAGTGACAGTTGTTTTACATCCTTTGGTCCTCATCGTTTAACATCCCACCATTGGGATACTTTCCGAACAATTGAGGCACTTTAGCCATTTCTGATGGTTATGCTAGGTCCTCGTTGTCTTCACATCTTTGCTAAATATAATTAGATCTATTTTCCTCACGATATTTTCATCCTGGTTTTGCGCATTTAATTGAAGATTCATTACTCCAAAGTTTTCAAGCTTTTCAAGAGGATTGTTTCAAATTTCATGATCCAATTTCTGAATGGTTGGAGTAATCTTACTTGCAAGCTCCATTGAAAATAACAGGTTTTGGCCTTTTCTCATGCTTTCTAAGCAGGATGACACAAAAGAAGTTGCATTCACAAGAATTCTTCGAGGTTTGTACGATTATGGTTTCCATTGAAAAGGTAAGAATGTGAAATGGATAAAAGTAGTGGTTGTGACACATATTTATACCCACAGGAAAGACCTTCCTTTTGTTGTGCAAGTTCTTCAAGATCCAATCTTTTCTCTTCCACATTATTTTATATCAATTTTAATCAATCATGTCTTTGTCATTGCAGTTCAGGAACAACTGTAGTGGCTCCATTGGAAATTTCATTATTTGTGACCCCAACCTTCTAGTTGTTAGGTTAGGAGTAGGATTACCCACATTTTAATTTCCCTCTCTTGCACTAATTCTCCTTAGTATTTCTTGTGTTTTCTCAAATGTGTCTTCCATCATGATTTGGTTTAAACTTCCTTTTTCTTGTCTTTTGGTTTTTCTTTCTTGTTGAGTCGTAACTTTTCTTTTCTATTTTGTTAATAAGACATCGCATGAAGGGTGATCCATTTGGGCCAAAAAGACAATGTGGCAAAATAGAAAAGGGATTTGTAAAACTAAAACATTTCACCGACCTTCAGCCCTACTCCATTGTCTTGGTTACACCTTTTGGTCGATGACGTTCTGATGGAAAATATGATCCTTGGATTAAGAAATTTTTGTGTCGAACCATGATATCCATGTATATTTTGGAATATTCATACCTACACTCTAGATTTTATCTTTGGGTGATTTTAGGTTGATCCAACCAAGTAGAGAAGGACAAGGGGATACTCTAAATGAGAAAATCAATATTGGAGGTCTCATATATGCTTCTCCGAAGGGACAACCTGTTCTTCTCTCAATAAGTCCATATCCCTCTTCCACCCATAAAATAAATAAGTTCCTATGCAAAATCATATTTAAATATATAAATAAAGGTGAAAGAGGAGAAAGGCTTCCTGCGCAGAGAGGCAAAGCAAGCAACTCCGTCAGGGTACTATCGAGGCTCGGTAGCAGCAGATCAATGTTTGTGTTCCTGTAATGACTCTACTTGGGTACTATCTAGGCCTCCTTCCAATGGAGAAACACTAGAGATGAAAAATATACTCTAAGAATCTAAAGCTCACGAACTTCATTACCTTATCCTGATTCGAAACATTGTGTGATTATTGATAATATGTTTTTGTTTAACTGAGTAAAGGAATGAAGGGGATGATATTTATGCACACGGTAAGTGGGGAATCCATGGTAATCTAAACGATTAATTAATACTTCTAGAAGAACTAGACCCTACATGAAAGAATTGACCAAGGTAGAGAAGCTGGAGTTCTACTAGTGCGTTGCCAAGTATTGTCACTACGAGAAACACCCTCCAAACGTTTTCCTACACTCTAACCTTGGAGCCTAGTACAAATCTTGCATTTGGTCATTCTGTAGTCACTTCTTTGTTAGTTTATGATTTTGAGCTCCCTTCTTGGATTAGAAGTGTCAAGGGTACTTTCTCACAGATGCTTAGTCCGCAACAAGTTCATGAGTGCATTATTTTATGCAAGCTTGACCAAGAATGGAACAGTCCATCAAGATTGTTCTTGTGTGATGTCAAATCCATGTTGACAGTCAATGCACACTGATATCAATAGTTTCTCACTTCTAGTTGCATTTGAAATTCTATTTCGGTGAGTTTTGCAAACTGTTGCTCTCGTGCACCTTTATTTTTGTGAGTATCGTTTTCAGGTTCTCGATTTCCACTTTTGCTTTCCTTCACTCTAATTAGTGTTTTTTCATGATATCTTCACTCTCGCATGTGTTTCTTTTGTTGTCATTCATCTATCGCAAGTCTCGTTCACACTTTAGCACTTGTCATCTTCTATCATGTTAAGTGTCAGACAATGTACATAAGCTTGTTTTGGTGGTTTGAAGAGGTTATCCTTGTGTAAATGAGTCGATATTACCGTGTAAACCTCTGTCCCACTCATTTTCAAAGTTTTAAGCACTGTCGCACATGTGTCACCATGGACGTCACAAAGTGTATCTTTAGTGTCGCACTTGTTGTAAGCTATTGTAAAGGTTGTCGCACTGAGGGAATTTTGTTGTTAATATGTTCTAGATGATCTATGTTTTCTTTCCAAGCACTCTAGGTGTGTTATCATAATCAATTCCTATCACTATTCACATTAGTTTAACTGATCCCCCACTTAGCCAACTTTCAGAAAATTGCTAGCAACTTAGCCTCATCCAACCTTCCTGAACTGTGCATTGCATAGTCCCAACCATGAAGTTGCAACCCTACCTATTGACACTATGCAATGTACAATTCCCACCTTCCAAGACTATGAACTACACAGTTTCAGTGCTCAAGACTGACCCTTGAGCTCCAAAATTATGAAATTCACCCCTCCAACCCAGCCTCAACCGTGCACTATGCGGTCTCTGAGCTCAAGCCCAAACGTTCAGCTCTTTAAATGCACAATTTCACATTCACCAGGTCTTATTTTCCTCCCAGAATGATGTAGTTGATAGAAACGATGCAAAACCCTACATCCTGACTCACTAAGCCTCAAAACTGTGCAATCTTCCCACACATTCTAGCCTGAACTGTGCATTGCGATGTCTCAAGGCTCAAGCCTTAAACTTGAGCTATTGAAATGCCCAATTTCCGTAATTACGTAGGCTCCTTTGTCTCCTAGAAATGCATAGTGGGAAAAATTAGTGTTTAAGCCCTTAGCCTAGCTCCCTGAGCTCTCCAACTGTGCAATATTTTTTCTCAGTCCAATCCTGAACTGCGATTTGTAGAGTCTCAAGGCTTAAGCCTGACCCTTCAATACTTGACCTACACAATTTTGCAGTCATTGAGAATCTCACTTGGCCTATCACCCGGTTCTAGCGCAGTGAGTGGATGATCATGCAACACCTTAGACAAGGGTTTATCAGACTGATGTCGTCTTGTCATGAGTGAATTGTAGGTGCAGGAACTCTATCATGCTATGGAAAGATGATGAAGAAGGGGATGGAGAAGTAGGACATGTTATAAGACACCCATTGTGTTGAGGAGATGATATGATCATTAAAAAAGAAGACGAAGGAACAATGAATTACAACAAAAGACCAAATATTAGGAATGCATGAAGACTCCATTTGATTCACAACCATTTCGAAGGTAGATATGAAGAACAAAGGATATCTCTTATGATGATGAAGCATTGGATATGTCTCTTATTGAAGACAGAAGGAAGAAACAAGAAGGAATGATTGGCATTGCCACATCATCATGCAGTCCATGTCATGAGTGTCATGTCATGTCCTATCACAAGTCATCATGTGCCACATCATTTTTTGATTATGTAATTCTATATTGGAAAATCTAATGTGAAGTTGAAGTCCAAGAGTCATCTATGTAATGCCAAGAGTCATGTAGGAAATAAAATAGTCATGAGAGGTCAAATAGTCATGAGGATAGTCAAGAGTCATAAGGGAGGTGAAGGATCACTCCATTTGTTATATATACACCCTCATTGTTCATGCAAAGGACTTTTTCACTTTGGCTCCTCCCTCAAGGCATTAGAGAGACAAGCTAGTTCTTTTGCAGAGTAAGGAGTGGCTCCAACACCCTAGTATTGGAATTAATGGTGTTCGTTGTATACATGTGTCTTGTGACTTTTACTTAACACTTGAAGCATGATGGCCAACATGTTTTCATGCATGGAATTGTGAGTATTTGTAAGAATGTTTTGTGAATATTTTTTATTCATGTTTTCTTTTACATGTACTAAAATAGTTGAACTATTTCAGTTATTTTAGTGCTTATATAATTGAGAATTATTGTAATGTTTGCTATAACTGTCATATCCTTGTGGACTATTCTTCTAGATGTTAGACAAATCTTTCTTCTTTATAATGGTTGTAATGACCTTCACATCTTTGTGGAATATTCCACTGCATGTTAGATGGATATTTTGTGTGTGTGTGTGTGTACTAGGGTGGTACTATTACCTCTCTCCTAGAGGCTCACTTTCCTTTCCCTCCATAGCAGAATCATCCTGAAACACATATAAACAAACACTCACCAGGCATACTCACTACTTGATCTGAGATTACCTATGCATAACTCTCTTGTGATGAACTTTGTATCCAAAGAAAACCTATAAATAATATATGGCATGTGGGCTAATAGCCAGGATGGGGCTCCTATTCCAAATGGTGTGAGATCTAATTGGGACTTCACATTAGGGAGACCCCCTTGGTTGATGGATTTCTAACACCATCAACAAAACGGTGCTATATGGAGGGCTAGATGACAACTTGTGCTTGTTACGTTTATTTTGAACCTCTTATCATAAATGGCTCATCCTCAAATCATACTCCCGGAGTGGTTTTCCAACCTATCCCATAGTAAATTTTTAATCCCCGATGAGACTATTTATCACTTGTTTCAATTGAAGTTTAATGGCAAGGATGAACCACCCATAACCAAGAACATTTCTAATTTTCTTAAATTTTGTGAACATTACGAAATCAATGATGAATATTTTTCTTGTGTGGCTTTTTTCTTCACCCTTGAAGGTCTGTTAATTAGTGGTGTCATAACTTACCATCTTCCTCCATACACTATTTCCATCATTTCCTCAAGGAGCTTTAGCAAGTCTTCGATATGTATGATTACAAAGATATTCTTAAAACAATCAATAAGCTATGAATGAAGCCTAATGAATCAGTTAAGGGTTTCTCTTATCGATTCCTTCACCTTTGTTATGAATTCTCTAAAGAAGACACAAATTGGGATTTCGTTAAGAAAACGTTTGAGCGTTTGGTTCACATCTCTCTGCACAGTGAATCTGAACCTCCTGATATTTCTAATTCCCCAACTCTTGTAAATCATGAGACACCTCTAATTTCAGAGAAGGAAGCTACGATTCCTTTTGTTCCTTGTCCTCATCCCTTTTTAGTTCTGATGTGGGTGCCTCCTTGTGTTGATGATAAATTTGGGAGATCTGCTAATAGAATTCTGAATCCATCTTCTCATTCTTCTTCTACTTTTCATGACTTTTATTCAATGGAGGAAAATGAAAAATGACTCATGAAGCTCATGGTAAAGTCTAACTCCTCCATTCTGAAAGATGATGTTACTATTCATAGCTCTAGTCTCAAATCTGATCTATATTTCTATAATCCTCTATCATATACATTCAATTACTCTTTGTACCATAATTAGCCTGATCTATAAGCTCCAACAACTAATTTTTCACACTCTCTTGATTTTTTAGTTGTTGGTTTGAATTGCAATCACATACACGGTCGTCAAATTACATGGGCAGATGAGTAGGAAGGTGAATATGCTTTCATTACTTTTTCTCTTTTTCAAAATGATCCATGTGAAGATTATGCGCTTCCATTCTTGGATGATTTTAAATATGATAATCTTGATAGTGCATTAAATGCAATCAATTGATAGCCTTGGGTAGCAATCATACTGATGATGATGACTTTGTTTATGTATGTGATCACGAATTCCTAGGTTAATCATTTTATTTTTTAGTTTCTCATGAAGACTTTACTTTATATCTAGAGTATGATTCAGTTAAAGAGGTTGTCCTTATCAAAACTTCCTCTTCCTTTCAATATGCCTTGTGCTTTATCATTTGCGATGCATCTACTTGTGACGAAGATACTCCATACTCTTCAAGTTATTCATCCGATGAGTTAAACTATCAATTGAAACAAGGTGGTGAGATTACTAATAATGAAAATTAAAACAATCAAATCATTGAGTACTCTTTCCATCCCTCACCATCTCTTATCTTTCATGAAGACAACTCTCCAAACCAACTTTCTCATTAAATTTCTCCGATTCATACATCTTAAGATTCTTTATCAGATGAATCTTTCAACTTGAGTAATCTCATAGTTGAAAAATCTAGTCAATTCAGTGAAAAAGATGTTTTCCACCAGGTGAGTAGTGGTTTTATTGAAACCAATAGTAGAAGCTATCATCACATCGTGCAAGATCTGGTTCAATCTTCAAAATACGATTTTACAATCTTTAAAGGTTTCGGGACTTGGCAGCAAATCGAGGAACCTTAACTTTCGTTGATGGTTATGTTAGGATCTTGTGACTCTGGTAGGCCCCCCAAACTAGGTCAAATATGGACTCTCTTGCACAATCTTTCTCTTTTCATGGTCTCACTTAATGTCAATTTCTTTTTGAAAGAAGTTTAGTATTTCAGATGTAGTTTTTCAAATTTTCAAGATTTCACTTATAATAATATTTTAGAATCTTCTTTAGTTGATTCATCTTCGTGCAAATCTCTTTCATCAAATAAATTTGAATAACTTGTTATTTCCAACACAATATGGAGAAAACAAGGTATTATAGTAGTAGAAACTTTTGTATTTGGAAGAATTTAGTTGGGGTTTCAAATTATGAAGAACTAAATCAAGGTTTTCAAAATAAAGAGAGAGAATAATCACTTGTAATGGGATCGACCACTTGACCTATATTTTTTTACAAAGCTAAAGACAAAGCAACATTGAAATAGGGTCCTACCGACTATAGAAAGAGCTCTCTCCCTTGCTAGGTACTGCTTGCAATCCACTATCAACAAAACTCTGCAAGCATGATTTTCAATTTCTAACATAGTGATCATTCGGGAGCCGCCCCATTGACGTCAATAACATAGGGAAACCAAAACCCAAAGTCACTGCTAAATCTTTTTGTACAACTTGAATTTTTTTTACACAACTAAATAATACAAAGATCTTGATACTAGATGTGACTTTGTGACATAATAATGACATATACTTGTAAAATAATATCAATCTTTTCTATTATTTATTAAACTATCATGCTTTTAAACATTCCTTTTGGCTAAAAATTATATTTGATATTAAATAACAATAATGTATATTATCAATTTTTATTTAACTATACATAATACAAAGTTTGTATTAAATTTTGTATTATATTAAAATTTTAAATATTAATCATTCATTAATATACAATATTATTTAATTATATTTATATATAAATAATATAATATATTTATTAAAATTTTAAATATTAGTCATCTTTATAGAGCTATATTGTATTTTTATTTATATTAAAATATGTTTTATTACTTATAATATAATGAAAAGATTTCTTATAAATATGTTATTATATGATGTTATTCCTCTCATGCATAGAGAAGTTGTGAAATGAACTTCTTGAATAAGTACAAGATGAGCATGTGTTATCTTACTACAATATGTATGTGTGATGCTTGATATCCTTCTCATGCATACAGAGAATGGAGGATTAAGTTGTGGAATGAACCATTTGAACAGGTATCAAATGGTCAGTTTGTTCTAAGACATGTTATTTAAGAATATATGTTGTAGTGCAGAGGCACATTGAGTTATCTATGATTAAGTTTTGGAATACATCACTTGAATAAGAAAATGGGCAAAAGGTGTAATCATATGATATATTGTGATGGAAGTTTGAGATCTCAAGATGTGAGATGGTTGAATAATGACGTAATAGAAAGACTCCTAGAAAATTGGGTGATAGATTGGTTTCTTACCCACGTACTTGAGTGAATGATAACTTTTTATATAAACATCGATAAAAAATTTGTGAAAAAATTAATATCTCCAATGTAAATATTTTTAAAGTTGCTAGGATAAACTTGACTTGGTCATAGAGTCACTTTAATATGATCATTAATGGAGTTTTATAATATATAATTATGTAATATAACATATTTATTGGCATGATGACTCCATTGTTAAACGATTTTGCGAAAAATAATTAATATATAGATTATTAGTAAGTTGTTTCCTTTCTTTTCTTATAAAGGATTAAGAGAATAATTATGATGTTTATGCGTTATGAAGTTTATATATTGCTATTATAATTTTATCTATTTACGTTTTTTATAACAATTTAGAAATATTAAAAATATATAACATATTTTATAAACCAATAAATTTTTGAAATGATATTATTAAACATTTCAATTTTTATTAAATAATAATTTAAATCTAAAGCTTTCCAAAATTAAAATATAAATTTATTTTTCCAACCAAAACTTAATATATTCAATAACTTATAATAAACCTTTTTTTTCCACAAACAATAAAATATAATTAACACATCTTAATTGATTATATGTGTGTGGTGTGTGCGCCGCGCTTTGAGTAATATCCTATATTTTCCATTTTTGAAGAAATATAAAGACAATCAATTTTCCTTAAAAATGATTGGTAATTACCTCTCTAGAGCTCTAATAGGGTTATGGTTTTATTCTATAGAATTTTATTTAATCATTGTTTTCATCAACAAATTTTGTCACCCAATAAGGAAATGTTTCTGATTTGGAAACTATCACTTCAGTTGATTCTTGTCTATTTAATGACTTCCCATGTGGGGAGGAGCGAGAGCCCATTGTATAAAAACCAATGGCTAGGGAAAAACATACAATTACTAGAGGTTCTAGAGCTTCATTCAATGCATGAAATAATCATGAAAACTTAATCCTTTGTGCATAATGACAATCTCAAATAAAGAGAATATGCTTTCCTAAAGCCACTAATAACCCTAAATATGAGGTTCATCCCAATAAGTTGGAAGGTTACATTCAATATATAAAATATCACACTCTCATTTGTAACTTTATTAGGTTATGGTCATCATAGAGAGACATGGTCATGTGGATCTACTCCATATGGAAATCAAAAGGCCTAATTGATTTGGAACTGGGGGCAAAAGCTTCTTTATGATAATATTTTCTACTTTAGAAGATAGGACCCATATATTTGAAAATAATCCTTATTGTCAACAACATAGGCCTTTTATGAGATTCTAGGAGGAACTTTATAACCTTGGAAAAGAGCAATTTTTAGCTACATCGGTGTGGGTGAGGCTTTTTTCTTTGCACAAGGAATTTTGGGATCTAATGATTTCTGAGGGAATTGGAAACCCAATAGGGTCTATTGTGATTATCTTGGAGGTTACCAAACACGGATGGCATACTTCATATGCTAGAATATATGTATACATGAACATATCCCGACCTTTATCAAAGTCCATTGAAATTTATTTTCATGATGAAGTCTGGTGTCAACCCATGGATTATGAACATATTCCCTTCCGATGTCATCTTTAACATGAGTATGGCTATTTATTTCAAGACTTCGTAACTCACCAAGCAAAATTGAAGGAAGAATCTAAAATGTTAACTATGAAGGGTTTCAGATGGTTGTAGCTAGAAAGAGAACCCCAAAATTTCACTTGTTCAATTGGCGGCCAACATCAACCTTATTGATAATAAGTATAAAACACTATTGAGTCTTGATGAAAATATTAAGTTGCCTGAATATATGATGAATATGGAGTTGTATGTGAGGGACCCACTAGCCAAATCCTCTCCAAAGAGGAAGTCCTAAGAAATGTTTCTAGAAAACCCAAACTTGGAAGAGACACCCATGTCAAATGTTGTAGAAATGGAGGTGGAGAATGAGACTAAAATTATGAACAAGGAAAAACAAATATTATTAAACCTGCTTTATGAGTGTAAAAGAAAATATCTTAGAACTATTCTAGAGCACCAAAAATCATGATATAATCAAAATTATCTTAAATTAATGACCCAAGCACCGTTAGTTGATGGATAGTCCAAATCAAATTCCAAAGATTTTTGCATTTACACTCAAATAATTAAAGAAAATGGCCACATGCACAAGTAATTCAAGAAAATTGGTAAAAAAACTACTAATATCTTTAATTCATTGTTGGCATTGTGACACAGGTGTTGTCCTTGATGGAAACTCTCTCAGATGACAGATCACAATACAGTAGGTTAAGAACTAAAAGTTACAGATTAGACTTCACATAATGAAGAAAGAGAGGTATACACAGGTTCACCATTGGCCAAGTCACGTATACATGTGGGTTCACTGTATACAAGTCACGTATACATACACACACACTTTCACAAAAGGAAAAGTGCGTATACCTTGGAAAACAAAGTTTTTGGTTTGAATAATTTGGTCCATGGTATTTTGATCCATGGTATTGGTCCAAGGAATCAGGTTCAAGGTATTGACCCTAGGTATTTGATCCAAGGTATTGGTTCTAAGTGGTTTTGGTCCATGGTATTGAGAAAGGCCTAAAACTATAAAAGGAGGAGAAGATCATTAGGCCAGGTAACTCAAGTATTGAATATCTGATGAAGAGTGAGATCTAGTATGCAGGTAATTGGGTTATGGTGCATTGGTGGATCTGAACAAAGAAGGAACCTTAGCGGTTGATCGAGGATAAGATCTAATGATGGATCAAGATCTTAAGGCGTAAAGTAAACTATCATTATGTGTTTTTTCTCGTGAATATTCTAGATCTGAATACTGATGCATATATTATTTTGTAAATGATATTATTTGGGTATAACTAAAGTCTAGTATAGCTGCAGAATTATGAATTAATATTTGTAGATGTATATGCGAGTTGGCTTTGAGGAAAGCGCGTATACACGCAGATTTGGGACAAGAAAGTAGCGTATACCTTATAATCTATGTTTTGGTTGCTGCTGTTTGTTGTTGCAGCGTTCTAGGTTCTAGCTTGGGTTCTGGTTGTTGTATTCTTGTGACAACATTCTAAAGGATCAGATTGGTGGGTTGTCAAAGTGATTGATTGATTTGGTTGTGGTTGGTTCAATAGAAGATTGGTTGATTCAAATATTTTTGATGATTGAATGATGTTGTTGATGGATCCAGTCTAAAAATTTATAACATGTGGTCCCTGGAAGAGAGGAGAAGGTTGTAGCCTTCTGTAGGCCGACACCTACGTACTAGTAAACATATCAGCTAGTACAAGAGCTAGGGGGCTGTAGCTCCCTTCCTGTAGTAGCTGGAGAATGAGAGAAGGTTATAGCCTTTTGCATGTAGAAGCTTGTGTACTGGTATAAGGTTGAACTAGTACAAAACTTGTAAACATAATTTTCTTATTATCAAAAGAAGACAGAGACGATTGCAACAGGTGGTTTTCACCCACATTGGGTTTACGTCTTATATCTTGAGGCTTATGTGTGTTGCTTATGTGTGATGCTTTATTCTGCACTGTCTAATGAATTACTAATATACTGATTAAAGTTCACTACATGATAATTTGGGTAAATCAAAATATCTCTACATATACACTAGTTTCATTAAGTATAGTTATGAACACACGCTAGTTCAGTAATCTAAAGTAGCATATACAAATCAGTTTTGAAAATTAAATTATTGATCTGATAATTCTAATTCACCCCCCCTCTCAGTATTATTTCCAACAATTGGTATCAGAGGCAAGTTCTTCAGAAGAAGCATGATTGCTTGAAGGTAGATCCATCATCATGAGTAATCAAGAAGGTAGGGGTTCCATTAGACCGCCAATATTTGATGGGATCAAATTCGTTTATTGGAAGGTAAGAACCACAACCTATCTTAAATCTCCTAGAACAGATGTCTGGGAAATCGTGGAAGGAGGATATACATTTCCATCAGCAATTCCTACAGATACGGTAGGTAAAAAGCAATATGAAACAAATGCCAAGGCTATCAATACATTATTAGGAAGTCTGTCACAATCAGAGTTTGCCAAAGTTATACAGCTCAAATTAGCCAAAGAATTATGGGACAAAATCGTTATAAGCTACGAAGGAGACTCTCAGGTAAAACGCGCTAAACTGCAAGCTCTCAGAATTCAATATGAAACTCTCAAGATGCACAATGATGAAAGTATAGCTAGTTACTTCGTGTGTATAGATGAGGTTGTTAACTGCATGAAGAATTTGGGTGAAGGGATAAAGGAAGTTACCTTTTTAATATCCTTATCTGCTAAATTTGAATCAAAAGTATCTGCCATAGAAGAAAAGCAGGATCTACAGACTATTACTATGACACAACTTCACAGAATATTAATTGCCTTTGAGATGAGAAAAGGAGGTCCATTAGATATGAGAGAAGCTGCATTTAAAGCTTCAGCAAAAGGAAAAGAAGAACTAAATGAATCAGGACATATTTCAGAAGAAGAAGAGGAAGTAAACTTTGTCAAAAATCTTCAATGGGGTTCCAGAAAATTCAAAGGTAAACTACCTTTCAAATGTTTTGCATGTGGTAGAGTTTGTCATTATGCTACCAAATGTCCTCATAAAGATAAAGGGAAGGAATATGCAAAATGGAATAGAAAACAAAGTGTAAGTAAAAAGAGCTACTATACTCATGAAGAACGTGATGATCTATCAAATAGTGATGAAGATGAAAATAATAATGACTATCGACTTATTATGGATTATGAATATGATGACTTTTTCGATGCTTTATATGAAGATGACCTTTATGAAGAAATGTCTAAACTCAAAATTTGTTTAGAAGAAAAGAATATGATTATAGATACCTTGACATACCAACTTACTGAAAGAGAAAAACACAATGAAAAAATAGAATGTGAAATTGTGGGTCTAAGAAAGGATTTTGAGAAAAAAAAAGCTCTCAATCATAGATTTGCTAAAGGATCAGAAACCTTAAATGAAATTATCAAAGTGCAGCACTCTCCTCTGATAATGACAGGTCTTGGATATATTGAAGAAGAATCTCAATCACAGAAGCCGTCAACCTCCACTAAAAGCTATTTTGATGCAGCAAAGAGAAATGAACAATTTGCCAATCGTCAGCAAAGGCATAAATCATATCACCAGGTAAAACAGGCTCAACTTACTTCAACGATGAATAGAAGCCACAATCAACCACAGGTAAATCATACTCAATTTGCTTCAAAGACAAATATCAGTAGAAACTACAATCACCAGGTCTGTAGATTTGATAATTGCAGGAACTTCTTTAATGGTCAATGTTTCTCATGTCATAATTTTGGATACAAAGCTGCTCAATGTGTTTCTTACAAAACCATCATGAATTTTGAAGCACGAAATCAAAGGAATTGTGACAGGGATCACGAAAAGTTCCTATAATAACTTTTCTCTTCTTGAAAATGAAATAGAATGCTCAATCTGTAACAACTTTGGCCATGAAGAATTTGAATGCAGGAGTAAATTTCGGCAAATATCTCAAAAGGAGCAAGCTCCATTAAATCCCAAAATATGGAGAAAGACAGAACCAAGAACAGAAAGATGTGGTATAGCCTTGTATGTAGAAGGACAAGAAAACCAGTGGTACATCGACAATGGATGCTTAAAACACATGACAAGTGACAAAGAAAAACTACACTCATGTAATGCCATAGAAAAGGAAAAGAGTGTTTCATTTGGAAATGACACTCCTGCTGTCATAAAAGCTAAAGGCTCTATTTTCTTGAAAGAAAAAGTTAAAGCTGGGAATGTTATGTATGTTGATGGCTTAAAGCATAACCTGTTGAGTGTGATTCAAATTTGTGATCAAGGAAATAAAGTAGTGTTTTGATCAAATGGATGTGTTGTTCATGAGCTTGATACAGGAGAAACATTGATCAAAGTTACAAGAAATCCAAAAAACCTATACATACTCAAGGGAGGACGACAACAATGCTATCTAAGCAAAAATGATGAAAATTGGCTATGACATAGAGGATTGGGGCATCTAAGCATTTCTCAAATAACAAAAGCATGCAAATTCCAGGCTGTTCATGATCTTCCAGATATAAACATTCTTGAAAATGCTATATGCAAATCATGTCAATTCGGTAAGCAAACTAGATCTCACTTCATCAAAAAGGAAGGGTCAGCTAGTAAGCCTCTTGAACTTGTTCATACTGATTTATGTGGACCATTAAGGAAAAAGTCACCTTGTGGAGAAGAATAATTTATATTATTCATTGATGAATTTTCCAGAATGTGTTGGATAGGTCTTCTAAAGCATAAAGATGAAGCATTTGAAAAGTTCAAATCCTTCAAAGCTTTGGTTGAAATTGAATCAGATCACAAAATCAAATGCCTTAGATCTGATCGAGGAGGGGAATTCACCTAGGAAGAATTCTTTGACTTTTGTTAACAACATGGAATAAGAAGGTAGTTCTCCACTGCAAGGACTCCTTGGAAAAATGGAGTGGTACAAAGGATGAATAGAACTGTTCAACAAATGGCTCATGCTATGCTAGATGAATTTGGAACTCCTAAAACCTTCTGGGATGAAGCTGCATTCACTGTCGTCACTATTCTCAACCAAGAAAATGTTCAGGTAAACAACGCTCAAACTCCACATAAACTTTGGTATGGTAAGACTCCAATTGTAAAATGCTTCAAAGTTTTTGGAAGCAAATGTTACACAAAAAGGACTTATGAAGAACTTGGTAAGTTTGAACCTAGAGTAGATGAAGGTATTCTTCTTGGCTACTCGTCTGGAAGTAAAGGATATAAATTTTACAATAAAATACTTGAGAAAATTATTGAAATTATTAATGTTATGGTTGATGAAGCATGCAAAAATCCGAAACAGGTAAAAACTGAAGGTTATGACAATAAAGAAGATGAGGAACATTTTGTCACATCAAATCAAACTGATTCTAAAGAAGAAACCGGTGAAGCACCAGAAGAAGAGATAATGATAGAAGAAAAGACTCCATCTAGGTATGTTCAAAAAAATCATCCGGAAACTCAAATTTTAGGGGAAAAAGGGGTTGGTGTGTAGACAAGAAGAATCATCGTCGAAGTCTCAAGATATCTAGCATTACTATCTTCCACTGAACCTCAAAATGTAAATGAAGCATGAAAAGATGAATGTTGGTTCAAGGCTATGAATGAAGAACTTGAGAAAATTGAAAATAATAGTACCTGGGAATTAGTTCCTAGACCTCATGATAAGAATATCATAGGAACTAAATGGATATTCAAAAACAAGCTGAATGAAAATGGAGAAGTTATTAGAAACAAGGCCAGACTTGTTTGTAAAGTATATGCTCAATAAGAAGGTATAGGTTTTGAAGAAACTTTTGCACTTGTTGCTAGACTTGAAGCCATAAGAATGTTTCTTGCCCTTTCTAGTTTTTAGAAATTCAAATTATACCAAATGGATGGAAAATATGCCTTTCTTAATGGAGACTTAGAAGAAGAAGTCCATATTGAACAACCAGAAGGATTCATACTTGGAAATGATGCAAAACTTGTATGCAAACTTAGAAAAGATCTCTATGGTCTAAAACAGGCTCCGAGGGCATGGTATTACAGTCGTGACAAATATCTCCACCAACATGGTTTTTCAAAGGGGTTAGTAGATAGCAATCTTTATACAAAGATGGACACTGGTAAATTGCTAATAATTGTTGTGTATGTTGATGATATCATTTTTGGTAGCAATGAAGAATCCATGAGTCAGAATTTTGCCTCAGTAATGCAGCAAGAATTTGAAATGTCCTTGCTTGGTGAGCTTACCTAATTTCTTGGCCTACAAGTTCAACAAAATAAAGAAGGTATTTCTCTCTCACAAACCAAATATCTCAAACAGATCGTGAAAAGGTACAGCATGGAAGATTCTAAGCCAATATATACCCCAATGGTAATAGGATGCAATCTTAGATCAAATGATGAATCAGCAACAGTACATCAACCAACTTACAGATCCATGATTGGCAGTCTGCTTTATCTAATAGGTACCTGACCAGACATCATGCATGCAATGGGAATAGTTGGAAGATTCAAAGAAAATCCTAAGGAAACACACCCTCAGGCAACCAAAAGGATTTTCAAATATCTTGAAGGAACACAGCACTTTGGTTTATGGTATCCTAGAGATACAGATCTTAAACTTCATGCACATACGAATGTAGATTGGGCGGGACGTGTTGATGATAGAAAAAGCACTAGTGGTGGTGCATTCTATATGAGTTCCAGGTTAGTATCTTGGTTCAACAAGAAACAAAATTCAATTGCATTATCTACAACTGAAGCAGAAAAAGTGGTTGTTGCATCTTGCCGCACACAACTACTTTGGATGATGCAAACCTTGCAAGACATTCACATCACATGTACTT
Organism: Pinus taeda; assembly: GCA_000404065.3. Taxonomy (NCBI): domain Eukaryota; kingdom Viridiplantae; phylum Streptophyta; class Pinopsida; order Pinales; family Pinaceae; genus Pinus; species Pinus taeda. The sequence continues at coordinate 18,498 of APFE030536887.1, forward strand.
CACCCATCTCCATTCTATGTGATAATACAAGTGTCATCAGTATTTCAAAGAATCCAGTCATGCACTCCAAGACCAGGCACATACCCATCAAATATCATTTTCTACATGAACAAGTGCTTGAACAAAAGGTCAAATTGGAGTATGTTCTCTCCAAAGAATAGGTTGTTGATATATTCAATAAACCACTACCCAGAGATACATTTGAATATCTCAAACAAAAGTTGGGAATATTCGTTGCATCATCCTACTGTTAAATCCTATCTTCTTCAGAGAAATATGGTTATATGCAAGTTTCATGAAGCAAAGTCGCATATATTTGGTGGTTTCTATGGGTACAATCATGTATATATTGGGTTGAGGAAAAGCAATGGGCTAGACATAGGAGAAAGAGGTCTGATATGGTTTAGTGAGTTATCTACTCTGCTTGATGATGGTTACAGTCTATTGATGACATGTGGAAATATGTTGGCTCTCATAAGTTGTTGATAACTTGATATATATCTGCTTGATGATGATGCCTCAATAACTCTTCTAATATATGAAATGATCAGATCTGAGAGTGAACATCTGACACAAGTTCAAGGGGAGCATATGCTTCTAATAATGCATTGTTGGTGTTATTGTAGAAGATCTTGGTGTAGATTTTGTTCACGTGGAATAGGTTCAGGGGGAGAACATGGTTGCTGGTTTGGATGTTGATTGAGAGATGTTGTTGATGATAGTTGCTAATGACTATCATGGTATTATTTAAGATATTTGGTCTCTATTATATATGTCATGTATATCTTTTAATGTAACTGTCATGAAAAAGACCAAATTTGTAACCCCTCTATGCATGGGATGGATGATGTAATGTTTCTTGTTTTTGACATGTATAAACAATTGATATATCCCCACTTGGTTGAGAGATGGATGTATGTATGAGTCATTGGTGATAGGAAGGTCATTTGTGATGCATGTATAGAGTGATGTTCTTCTTTTAGAAAATATTTTTGCAGACCTTTCTTGTGCTTAGGGGGAGCATGGACTCGATCATGGGAGCTCAATTAGCACACTTCAGCATATCATAGAATTCAGTATGCACTCAGGGGAAGCATGACCCTTTTCCCTTGATGTCAAATAGGGAGAGTGAATTGGTGTGGTTGTTGCCATCAAGTCCAAAGGGAGAGATTGTTGGCATTATGACATAGGTGTTGTCCATGATGGAAACTCTTTTAGAGGACAAATCACAATACAACAGGCTAACAGCTTAGAGTTATAGATCAGACTTCACAGAATGAAGAAAGAGAGGTATACGCAGGTTCACCATTGGCCAAGCCGTGTATACACATGGGTTCATTGTATACAAGTCACATATATGTACACACACACTTTCACAAAAGGAAAAACGCCTTATACCTTGGAAAAAAAAAATTTGGTCCAAAGCATTTGGTCCATGGTATTTTGATCCATGGTATTGGTCCAAGGAATTAGGTCTGAGGTATTGACCCTAGGTATTTAATCCAAGGTATTGGTCCTAAGTGGTTTTGGTCCATGGTATTGAGAAAGGCCTAAAACTATAAAAGTAGGAGAAGATCATTAGGCCAGGGCACTCAAGTATTGAATATCTGATGAAGAGTGAGATCTGGTATGCAGGTTATTGGGTTATGGTGCATTGCTGGATCTGAACCAAGGAGGAACCTTAGCAATTGATGGAGGATAAGATCTAATGATGGATCAGGACCTTAGGGCATAAATTGAACTATCATTTTGTGTTTTTCTCATGAATATTCTAGATCTGAATACTGACGCATATACTATTCTGTAAATGATATAATCTAGATATAACTGAAGTCTGGTATAGCTGCAGAATTATGAATTAATATTTGTAGATGTATACATTGGTTGGCTTTGTGGAAAGCGTGTCTACACATAGGTTCAGGAAAAGAAAGTAGCGTATACCTTATAATCTATGTTTTAGTTGCTGCTATTTGTTGTTGCAGTGTTTTGGCTTCTGGTTACTGTATTCTGGTGACAACATTCTGAAAGATCAGATTGATGGGTTGTCAAAGTGATTGATTGATTTAGTTGTGGTTGTTTCAATAGGAGATTGGTTGAGGGAGATATATTTGATGAGTGAATGATGTTGTTGATGGATCTAGTCTGAAAATTTATGAAACATGGTCCTTGGAAAAAAGGAGAAGGTTGTAGCCTTTGTAGGCCGACACCTATGTACTAGTAAACATATCAAATAGTACAAGAGCTAGGGGGCTATAGCTGCCTTCCAGTAGTAGCTGGAGAACAAGAGATGGTTGTAGCCTCTACAGGTAGAAGCTTGTGTACTGGTATAAGGCTGCACCAGTACAAAAATTGTAAATAGAATTTTTTATTATTAAAAGAAGATAGAGACGATTACAGGAGGTGGTTTTCACCCACATTGGGTTTCCACCTTATATCTTGGTGTTTATGTGTGTTTCTTATGTGTGGTGCTTTATTCTGCATTGTCTAGTGAATTTTTAATATACTGATTAAAGTTCACTACATGATCATTTGGGTAAATCAAAATATCTTTGCATATACGTTGGTTTTATTAAGTATAGTTGCATATACACGCTAGTTCACTAAGCTAAAGTAGCGTATACAAATTAGTTTTGAAAATTAAATTATTGATCTAATAATACTAATTCACCCCCCCTCTCAGTATTATTTCCAAGAATGAAGTTAGGGATCATGTAGTGAATATAGGGCAAGCAAAAGCATTGTCAAAAGTGTTTTCATCCTCCAAATACTCTTCTAAATGAAGATCATTTCCTGGAATATCTATAGCCTTAATAGTTGGGGAAATCAAAGATATCTTAGGGATATAATAAGGAAGGAACACCCATCTATTTGTTGGAAAATGTAAGTAGTTTTGGTCTTCATAATTATCATTGCACTCATGTCATTATATATATCTTATGTAACAAGAAAAATAAGAAAAAAAAAATATTACTTTCAAGCAAGGGTTTCATACTTATTTTGATTGGTAATCTAGATTAATCATTTTTTTAATGCTTCTAGGGTTTTTCATGTCATAAGAATAATTTTCATGAGTCAAGAGAGTTAATTTCAATTGTATAAGACCCATTTCGGCAAGTCGTGACATGAAAAATAATGTATTTTTGTGTTTAGAAAGTCAAAAAGGTCTCCAAGCACAAGTCAGCCCTGCCAATGAGAAGTTGTCCTAGAGAGTCATAATTCAATCTCATGAGAATAATATATAAGGATACTTTGACTCATTTATAGACATACTTCTATAGTTCAATCTCTTGAAGAAGAAGGAGATAAATAAGCAGGAAAGATGAAGAAAGAAGTCAAGATTAAGGGAGGAAGAAAGTGAAGTCCTAAGAGAGATAAATCTTCCCTAGAAAAGCTCACATGTGTAAAATTTTAGAATTACAGGGAGGCCAAAGTTGCAAGTATTTTGTAGGGGGGTATTTTGTGGCAGGAGGCAAAGATTCTGATGCAAGGGGGGAAAATCTAAGTTTAAAGTTTATTGGAAAGCTTGAATTAAGTTGACTTTGACTTATTGAAGGAGGAACCTTTGGAGCGCTAACTTGGTGATTGGAGGATGATTTACTTTAGTCTTTAGGTCTCGGTTTTCTCATTTGATCAGATTTTATAAGAAGAGAAGAGATTATTTTGGGATTTCCCCTTAGAGGGGCTTTTCCTTGGCTTGGAGCCTATATTTTGTGTCCTCTGTATTTTATGATCTTAATGGTTTATGCTATTGATAATTATTTAATGAAGATAATTTTATAAAAAAGGATAAAATAATCTAACTAAAGTTCACAAGTAATTATTAAGGATGAGGAGAGTTGTTTGATTAGCTACCCTACTAGATTGTCCAACAGGGTTTCAAAGCTAAGGTGAAGAAGAGAAGGAAACTTGGAGATCATAATGTTGGCATAAGAGGAAGTTATTTTTGGAAAAGGGATCGTTGGCTCAGGACACAAGGAAGGGAATAAGGAAGAAGTCCTCATCATCTCAAGAAGGATCAAGTTGTTATTGAAGGAGCAAAGACTACTATATCAATCTCTCAAGGCCTCATTATCTAAAGAAGGACATCTATTTCTCTTAAATTCTCTTTACTTTTGAAGGAACATCTTGAAGGAACGTTTCTTTATCTTGAGAATTTTTTTTGATATCTCTCTCTTGGAAGCCTCACCGGAAGATACCTTTGAAGGAAAAATAACATCAAATAATCTTGGAATCTTCATTAACTCTTTGAAGTTGTTGTTGAAGGCATCCTAGAATTAATCATTCTAGGGTATCTTGAAGTCTCTTTGAATATCTTGAAAAAATAGAGATAGTTGAAGACGTCATCAAGAAGGACACTCATTTGACATATAAGTACCATTTTGTGCTCCATGTCTCAATCTATAGATCAAATGGATACATTTTACAAGGAAAGAAACAAGATTGTTGGGTCCACCAACTTCCTAGCATTGAATAAGAGGATTGATTTGGTTCTCATAGAAAATGAGGTCATGGAATATGTTCTTGGTGAAGTAACTCAACTAGACAAGACGAAGACTCAAGAACTAGCAAGATACTAGAAGGGAGAAGTCAGAGCGTAGAGGATTCTTATCGAATCCATAATTTATCATCTCATTCCCCATGTTGTTGATTTAAAGTCATCTAAAGGAATATATGATAAGTTGGTGAAGTTGTATTCTAGAAGTACACCAGGTTAAAAGATATCTTGGAGGAATCAACAATATAGAATAAGGAAGTCAAAGGATGAAGACATGGCCACTTATCTTATGAAGGTCTCACAAATAAGGGACCAATTACAATGGATTAGATAAGGATTTTATGATTCATAAATGACTAGTAACTAGTGTATTAAATTCTTTTCCACCTGATTAGAGAATTTTTGCAACCACTGTCTACTCAAAAAATGATACTACTCCTTTTGATGAACTATGGGCTCAATGTATCTTCGAAGAAAGAAGGATAAAGGCAAGGGATGACAATGAATCAAATGAGAAGTCTTAAGATTTTATTGTAACATCTAAGAAGAAGAATAAAGGGACGTTTGGAAAGTCCAAGGGATAACCAGATATGTCTAAGATACTATGCTTTGGATCCAATAAGTATGGACACTTCAAGAGGGATTGTCCAAACAATAAAAGAAACAAAATGAAGGAAATGAGTGAATCTCATATAGATGAAGAAAAGTGAGAACCTGAGAAGAAGCTGAAAGGAAAAGATCCCAAGGATATTTATTATTGAAGGAATCTCCATCTATATCACGTTAATTTTCAATTTGTCTTTCTTTTATTAGAAACTAGAAGTTAGAGTATGCATGCATAATTGCATCCTTTAGAAGGTGTTGATTTCTTTTAAAAGCATGGCATCATATAAATAAGCATATAATAGTAGAATTAGAATCTACATTATGAAATTGCTTTGGAAGGAGTCATCTAGCTTATAAGATGAGAATATTGGGACCATATTTCACATTGAATTTCATCCAAGAATTTTCTAACACAATTTTAGAGTTAGTAATCTTGCAAAGAATGATCATCAAGATCCTCCAATAAGAACCATCATTTAGGAATGTCCGTGGAAGAAGCATTATGACTAGTATATATTCCATATAGTATGGAAAAAATATTCCTATAAAAATGAAGGTATGTAGATGGTCAAGTTATTTTTAAAGAAAAAATTAAAGTCTTTCCCCTTGTAAAGGAAAGCTTATCTTCAATAAGGTTACAAATGATCTCATTCAAGAAAGTATGTATAGATGATTTTATGGAAGAAAACGTATGCATTTTTTATAAGTAACTCTTCTCTGAGGTAGGGTTCATATCTACAAGAATCCCGTCAAAGGTTTTGGTTATAAAAAATGTGCTTGTAAGTATTCCATATGATTAATCGATGCTTAGAAGAAGAATTTAAACATACTTTGGAATTGTTAAGGGCCACATCTCATCCACAAGATGACATGACTTATACATGATGATATTGATCAAAATTGATTATGGTTTCTTGAAGAAAGAAAGATATTTGATTATAAAAATTCCAAGGAATAAGAGATTGCAACTCGTTGGTCAAGTTTGTTCCATGGGCACTTTGATTACAAGTAATTAGCATGGAAAAGGATCTTTGGTAAAGGATGAAGATAGATCATGCGAAAGGATGTTGATATAAAAAGTAAGAAAAATCCGAAGAGGAAATTATATTGAGGTAGTTTTGATATCGATGTCTTGGTTTTGGTTATGTAGTTGATACATGTTTTTGATACTTGGGAGGATATTGTAGAAATGTATACTGGAAATTAAGGAAAGTATATCTACAACTTTTGGTTTTGAACTCAATTTAATGAATACATGCTTTGAGTATATGGTTTTGGTAATCCTTGAAGGATTGTATAGTCAAGATATTTACATAATTTTGGGATTAAGAGGAAATAGTAAAAAGAGATAACTAGATGTTCATATGAACAATGAAGATCACTTTCATGTCTAAAGGAACTTAATATTAAGCTATAATTTGATTGTCTAAATATAGTGTCTTTGTTGATGATGACAAGAGGAAAGTGATATGAAATATTGATGGCCCAAATCCTATCATAGTTTGGCACCAGTACATTAAGGAAGATGAAAGCTCAATTTCATGAAGATACGAAGAAGAGGAGAATCCATATAGCTATTTGAATATCCCCATGAAGGACTAGTAGCTAATGTATTGGTGAAAGAAACACTATAAATCTTCCTAATTGAAAGGAAGTAAAAGAATCTCCTATATTCTTCAGAGGGAGTAAGAAGTCTCCTTAAATATTGGAGAAGGACCAAGGATTTATTACCCAATAAAGATGGAATGAGGATATCCTCTCTAGGTTAAGAGGGAGTGATGTTAAAGACATCATATTCTCTTCTTCATGTGTCATGCACTAGGCAAGGACTAACAATCATCCATCTAAGTGAAAGCATTAGAGAAATTTTGAAGTCTAAAATGGGCCTCAAAACAAAAATGTACAACCAAAATCAGCTTTATAAGAACCAATAATATTCAAGATGAGATGTCAACCATCGGGGATTATTCACCATTTTTGGAGTAAAAAAGTAAAAAGATAAAAATAAAGATAAAAAATAATTTTTCAAATTGTATTTTGAACTTATATCCCTATAGTTTTAATCAAATCTTGAGCATGAACACTCCTTGGATGCGTAATTTAATTCCTCATCCAAGGAGTACTCATGTTGTATACTTTCGATGGACCCTGCTACACGAAAAATGATAAATACATCGAAAATGTGATTGCAATCATGTTTTTTCATGTATTTCTCATTTTCCATGTAGCAAGGTCCATTGAAAGTATGAAACATGGGCACTCCTTGGATGATATATTAAATTATGCATCCAACGAGTGCTCTCTCTTGAAATTTGAGTATAATTGTAGGGAGATAAGTTGAAAATATGAGTTGAAAAAGTAGTTTTTTCTTTTTTCCCTATAAAATTTAATGATGTAACCTAATATTATTTTATTATTGCCAATATTATTTTATAATTTTCCTTAGGAGGCTCATTTTAGACCTCAAAAATTATCTAATTCCATGGAGAGAGAATGGTGTATGAAGGATTGGATAAGTGTCTGAGATTGATTTTCCTTGAGGATAGATAATCCAAGCTAAGAAGTTGATCAACACTCTTTGAGGATTGGAAAAGTATCCAAGACAAGAGTGGTCAAAGAGGGTTGGAATTATTTGAGGATTAGGAATCCGAGATAAGAATAGTCCTAAACGAACATACCTAGTGAACATTCAGATGGTGTATGTACCTTGAGAGGTGGTGTGGTGTCTCACTAAAGATTCACAACATTATGATCTAATATAAATAGAGCTTTTCATGTTAAGGCCTTACTATGTTGAAAATGTTGGTTATGATATTGATGCTTAAAGATGGCTTACCATTCTTCTTATGAGAACTCTTTAGTTTCAGAATATTCTTGTACCAACTGTACAATTATGAATACCTCCCTAGTTAAGAGGGAGTGTTGGAAAATGTAACTAGTTTTGTCCTTCATAATTGTCACTATACGAATTTCATTATGTATATCTTATTTAAAAATCATAAGAAGAAAGAAATTTTTTTAGTTTCAAACATGGGTTTCATGATTCTTTTGATTGGTCCTCTAGGTTAAGCATCTTCTTCATGCTTCTAGGGTTTTTCATGTCATAATAATAATTGTCATGACTAAAGAGAGTCAACATCAATTATATAAGACCAATTTGGGTAAGTTTTAACATGAAAAATAATTTACTTGTGTCTAGAAAGCGAAAAAGTCTCCAAGCACAAGTCAACCCTACCAATGACAAGTCAGCCTAGAGAAGCCTAATTCAACCTCATGAGAAGAATATATATATATAATATATATAAAATCATACTTGGAATCATTTGGAGAATAATTTATAAGTTTTCTCCCTTGAAAAGGAATGAAATAAGCAAGAAAGATGAAGAAATAAGTCAAGGTTAAGGGAGGAAGAAAGTGAAGTCTTAAGAGAGAGAAATCTTCTCTAGAAAATATCACACATGTGAATTTCAAAATTACATGAGAGGCCTAAGTTGCAAGTTTATTGCAGGGGTCCGAAAGTTTGTTGCAGGGGGTCGAGATTCTAATGCAGGAAGCTGAAATCTGAGTTTAAAGCAGATTGGAAAATCTTGACTTAAGTTCACTTTGAATCATGGATGGATGAATCATTGGAGGGCTAACATGGTTCTTGGAGGAGGATTGAATTTGGTCTTTGAGTATTAGTTTTCTCATTTAATCATATTCTATGAGAAGAGAAGATATTCATTTGGGTTTTCCCTTGGCTTGGAGCCTATATTTTGTGTCCTTTATCTTCTATGATATTTATGGCTTATGCTCTTGATAATTATTTGATGAAGAGAATTTAATAAACAAGACAAAGAATCTAACTAAATTTCACAAGTAATTATTAAGGATAAGGATAATTATTTTATTAGCTTCCCTACTAGATTCTCCAACACTATTTTCATGCTATAGGAAACCAAAATTTCATGTGATAAGGTTCAAGTTATTGTTGATAGATGTTTGAAGGGTTGTTAAGTGATTGTTAGGGATGTTAAAGGGAGTGTGGGGGATACCACCATTCTTTATAACCCCTTGAAGTTATATTCTAGGACTCAGTTGCTTTACCTCACACTCTTTTAGGGTAATTCATTTTGTCAGACCAAAGGAGTCGAGGTGCCTAGCAATCATTTAGGGACCACATATCCCCTAAGAAAAGTTGACCTTCTTGTTCGACATTAGAACTATCAAGTCTCTTCTTCAAGACGAGCTCTAGGTCATCGGTGGAGACTTTATTATAATCATATCACTAGAGGAGAAGAAGGGAGGAATCAAGAGACTTGATCATGAGGCACATCAGTTTGTGGAAATTATTCAAGATCTCTCAGTGGTAGACCTCAACACCATTAATGGAATCTACCAGAATAACCGTAGAGGATGAAAACAACAAGTGCCTAGTCAATTGGACTATTTTCTAGTCTCAAAAGCTCTATTGCAACGTGATATCTTTGTTGATGTAGCCATTCTTCGAAGTTTAGGCTATTGTCATGTAATATCCCCTTCGTGAATTTTGTGGTATTTTTATGAGAATTTTCTTTATAAATTTTTATGCCAACATTCTCACCAAAAACCCACACAATTACACCAAAATGCACCAGTAAATAGGAACCCATAAATTAGACAACTACGGAAAATATATTGAGAATTTGCATAAGTAAACCTATAAACTCAAATAACATCAGAAAACGTAGTACAAGGAACAACTCAGCTTCATTTATTATAATATAGCATGCAAAGTACAACTAGGAAAATATGAGATAAAATATAAAAGATGATAGCTGAGTAGACCTCCAAATATTATGTTGCTATGTTGATCCTGATCTCTCAAACTCTATAACAACTGCACTCTCCCTCCAACAACAACTACCACTGAATCAACTGAAGGACGATGAAGCACCAATTGAGGACTTGAATGATCCTCACTCCAATATCCTTTAAGCTCCATGAAACTCCTGGATGAAGTCTCGTCAAGGAGAGTTGGGTTTTCATCCAACACTCAACAACATACCTGAGGGTTTCCGTCCTGTGGCTAAAGAAGTTGGGTACTAGTTTCTCCAAACCTCATCAATAGAAAATATTAGCAATCCAAGATATGCTCTAATGGTCTCCTCCTCCTCTTTTTATAGATTTGATGGACCCATCTAGAGGCTCCTATTTTATTATTATTTTAATCATTGAGGACATTTCCCTCTTTTTATTTTAACTAAAATATATTTTTAATGAGTGAAAATGGTAAATTGGCCATAATACCTCCCAAGGAAATTGAAAATAACTTCTAACCATCCCATACTATATATCTTCTCATCCTAATTCTAACAAACTATTACACTCTAAGTGTTTTTTCAAGTATTCCTCTCGGAATTCCACCTTAAGAGTAATTAATTGAGTTAGGTACAATAGTTACCCCATTTTATAGGAATTATCAAAATGCAATGGAACAGGAAGGAAGTTGTTGGGAACCAATATTGATGATAGAATATGGAAAGTGAACTCCTATAGACCCAATAAAACATCTCCAGAATTTGTTGGGGCCATTGATGAAGCAAACTTGCACCTATGACCTATCTGCCTCCAACCTTGAAAGTCCATCCTAACCATGCCAGGAAAAAAAGGAACATCATAGATCACTAGTCAATCTTCTTGGAATTGGATGTTGGGTTGTGTTATATTCTTTCCACGACTAGCCCACGTGGTTAACTGGGGGGTTAGACGGGGGGTAGAGCCCCCCGTTTGTTACGCCGATTGTGTAGTAGGGGCATCACAGGGGGTTTAGGGGTGTAGGTAACCCCACTCTATGGGGTCCGGTGCAGTGCCCTGGAAAATTTTGGTTTTGGACCCTCTGTTAGGTTGGGTGGACCCACCTATGGTTTTGTGCATGATTTTCGCACATGGTTTTGAACGCGATGGTTTTCGGTCCACGGTTTTGGATGAGATGGTTTTCGGTCCATGGTATTGGATGCTTCGGCATGTATAAATATGTATTGTAACATTGAAAGGAACATAATGAAAAATCAAGTTGGCAGTCCCGATTTTAGGATCCAGGGGAAAATGTCTATCTATATGCGTTTTATGTGTTATTCTCTCGCTATTGTTTATTTTCTATGTTTTAGAATTCGTATGTAGGTAATTTCTATACGGGGTTAAAACCTACATTTGGTATCAGAGTTGTTTTGGCTTCAAGGGGACACCTTTATTGCTGAGGAATTTTGCTCAGGCCTGTGGTAGACCCTGTTCAGTGGGAGATTTGCGAGATCGATTCTAATGGTGAAAGAAGATGGCGAGTAGTGGAAAGATGAACCAATATTGATGATAGAATATGAAAAGTGAACTCCTATAGACCCAATAAAACATCTCCAAAATCCGTTGGGCCCATTGATGAAGCAAACTTGCACCTATGACCTGTTTGCCTCCAACCCTGAAATTCCATCCTAACCATGCCACTAAAAAAAGGAACTTCATAGATCACTAGTCAATCTTCTTGGAATTGGATCTAAAAACAGCCCCCATAATCACCCATTTTCATTTGAAATCTTATGGTTACATGATCTAGATTTCCTAACAAAAGCCAAAAGTTGGTGGGAGGACCTGCATAAAAGGCTACAATTTCATGCAAACCTTTCATCTCAAGCTTAAGGAATTAAAATTAAAATTCAAACACTAGAATAGAATGGAATTTCGTCATATCATTATGGATAAACAAACTCTAGAGTCATATATGTAGTGGATTCAACATCAAATTATTCAAAATGGGCACACAAATGAATTGATTCTGGAAGAAGGACAAATGATTAATTAACTTATGTAGTGGCAGAAACAAGAAGGGATCCTTTGGAAATAAAAATCCTGTGACCAATGGCTAAAAGAAGTGGAGAGAAAATGTAAATTCTTCCATAAATCAATGATCAAACATGCTCATAATAACATGATATTCTCACTTTCCTCCAAGGATGGTCAATGTTTGGTTCAACACGGGAGTTGGAATAGGAATTGGTATCATATTATCATTCCTTGCTTATAAACACCTCCCCAAATAGATCAACTACCATTAACCTCATTCATCTAGACTAAAATGAGGCTCTGATGAGGGAAGTCTTGTTTGCAGAGGTGGAAGAGGTGGTAATGGTGATTCCTAAAAATAAAATGTTGTGTATCGATGGCTATAAAACTAAATTATTCCATGTGTGTTGGCCCTTCATCACCCCTGAAGTGCATGATTTGATAGAAGAATCTCGTTGCTCCTAAAATGTCTGGTTAGGTATTAATGCTACTTTAATTACTTTATTTCCCAAATTTGGTAGGTGAGAGGATCCTAGAAAATTCTCACTAATTTCTCTTTATCATGTGATTTAAAAAATATATCTTTAATAATTGTGAACCATCTTAAACCTCTACATAACAACATCATTTCTCCTAAGGATTTTTTTTGTGGAAGGACGTTAAATTATTCATGGGATTTTAGCAACCCATGAGGTTATACACTCCTTAAAGAAATCAAAACAAGCTAGTATGCTTAAAAAGCATAACCTCTCCAAAGCCTACGACAAGTTAAATTGGGATTATATTATCCAAATTCTTTAAACCTTTGGTTTCTCTACTTAGTGGATTGACTGGATCAAGTCCTTACTCTCTACCTCGCTTACCCCCCTTTTATTCTATTCCCTTGAATGGATTTTCAACCATGACTTTCAATCCCTCTAAAGGCCTTCACTGGGGAGATCCCATATCACCTTTCATTTTCATCCTAGCAGCTGAGGGTTATCTTAAAAGTGTTGGGAGTTAGAACATCATTAAGTGTCTCTGACATTACGAAAATGATCTCCCAACGATTCATCAATAATTCATATATGATATTATTGTTTTTTCCATCCCACTGTGAGGGAATTCACGGCCCTAAAATCCATTATCAATGACTATGGAGGCCTTATGGATGTTAATTGATAGTTAAAAGTCCACTATATATTTTTTTAACACCAATTGGATCGTCCAAATATACCTAGCTTGACTCTTACAATTTCAAATCAATAAACTCCCCTTTAAATACCGAGGAGCTCCTTTGGTAGAGAACTCCCTGAGATATGCTTGTTCGTAGAGTATTCTTCAACAAATATCGAATAATCTCGACAATTGTGTGTTTCTTTCTCTCAATATGGTTGGAAGGCTTGTCATTCTCAAGTTTTTATTCAATCCCTTCCCGTGTATTAGTCATCAACCTTGGTCATGACTAAAATTATCTTCAAGTCCATTAGCTTCCTTTATAGATATTTTCTCTAGAGAGGTGAAAAGAAGGAAAGGAAGTGGTTACTAGTCACCTAGGAGAAGCTCTATACCCCTAACCTTATAGGGGGTTTAGGTTCGCAGGTCCAGGAGAGATTAATTAAAGCATTGCGAGAAAAAATATGGTGGTGTAGATTTAGGGTGGAGATGAACTTTGGAAACAAATATGGGATAGAAATATGACCATTCCTCCTCGCAATCAAAAAATTTCAAGAATCTAAGTTTCCTTTAAGCTCATCCATATGGGATATGTCACAGGATAAACAACACCATAATCATTCCTTTTTGTAGATCTGGGATGTTCACACTACATTATTCTAGAAAGATGCTTGGAAATAGCTGTCATATCTAGGGGACCAAACAAACCTCAAAGACCTAGAAATATTTACCTCATAATACTAGGGTCCTACAGTTGCAATTTTCTGGAAGTTGAATCAAGTTACAATGTGATGGAGGGAATGGACAATATTTCCAACACATCTAGCTCTCTTTGCTTGTTCAATATTAGCTCAGGAGTTACAAAACTTGAAAATATACAAATCTTAAGATAGATAAAATTCAGTAGGAATAACAAACCAAGGGGATGTTTACTCTTAGTGAATATCAATCTCTTATTGTAGGTCACCAAAATATGAACCTATATCCCATTTGGAGGAAAATATGGATGAATGGTCTTTAGCCCAAGGTCACTTAATCCCTTTGGTTGGTTGGAATTAGGAAGAAAAGTTTTCAAGGCCCCTCACTTTGCAATCGATATTGGAATTGGGAAGAATCTATGGAACATCTCTTGATTGTATTTACTTTCACTAAACATCTATGGATGTATAATTTACTTATTTTTGGATCCTCAGATTGTTGATCAAAACAATTTGGTGGAATCAATGGAGTATTGGAGATCTAGTATTTTCACCAATCTAGTGATAAATAAAGCATGGATTCTTACCCTTGGATTTGTCATGTGAATTCTTTGGAAAGAAAGGAACAAATGAATATTTAGGTAAAGGAAAATGGAGAAGGCCCAATCTAGTGAGTTTTTAAACAAAATATCCAAGAGACCATTCTCTTTGAATTGTGGTCTCAAGAGGAATAGAAAATGAATCAATAATAATCATAGATTCTCTGCAAGTTGGAGCTCTCTCCTTTAATGATATCCTCCCTTCTTTTTAATACTTCTTTTCCTAGAGCATCATTTCCTTCTTGATTTAATCCACCTCCTATGGATTTCAAAAAACTGGATTTGGATGGCATGTGAAAAGGAGACTTCAATAAGTGAGGTTCAGAGGAATCTTCCATGACTGGGATAGTTGAACTGTGAATGTCTTTACTGCAAAACGTGGTGTTACAAGAACAATGTAGAAAAATTCCTTGGCCTTGAAAGAGGTTTTATTTTTGTAGTCAATGAATGATACAAAAAACTCCAGGTTGATGATAATTCTCCACTAGTTATAGAGGCAGCAAGGAAAATCATCAATGAAATACATGTTCAAATATTTTCCAAGAGTTCTAGAATTAAGCACATCATCTCTCGCATCCATACACTGTGTTTATCTATTTGCTATGTCATAACCTCCCACTCTAGCTGAATTAGCAACAAAGCAGTGGGTTTCTTAGCAAATTTAGGATTTCAAGATAGTGATATTTGTCTCTTAGAATCTTGGTCAGAAAGGGGATCATTTATCTGGAAAGAATCCTTGCAATCCATTTAAATGCTAATTAGATACCCCCAATTTGGATGATGAGAAACATGGAAATGGAGGTTAAAAGGGTGCTTGCCTCCCATAACATTTAAGAGTGGGAGTGGCATGACCATCCCTCCCCATCCAACACATGTGAACTTAATTCCTCATTCTATACAATGGATAGTATCCCTCCAGAAACTTGTGCCATGCATCAAGACTTTTTTTTTTCTAATTTATGTTGTGTCTAGCCTCCCTACCCACCATTCGCGGGCTTATTGTTTTAGCATCTTGTTAGTATCAAAACAACACTTGTCAATTCAAAAGAAAAATGGTGTGTCCTTTAACTTTTTTTCTGAGATTGGGTCACATGCCTTTGGTTTTCGAGGGTGAGGAACCTAGCATTGCATGCAATGCATTACATCCCATGAATCCAAAATGAATAGAAGCTTGCATGAGAAGGTGGATGCAAGTTTGATGCCAGAACTGGGATATGTTGAGCTTTCATGCCAAGAGATGCTACAAGTTGCACTGGGTTGAAGAGAGTCACCACTTACGGTTCCACCTTGTACTCAGTTTTTGAATTGTGCTAGATATGATGAAGTGGGATAATGGTAGTAGGTTTCAATGTAATCCCTCTTTTCCTCTTATCTATTGTTTTGAATTTGCGTTCTTCTAGTTTAAGTCTAGATATATCTTTTTAAACATTTACAAGGTGCATTGGGATTGGCTCTCTAGTGTCCTCTCACAGTACAGGGTCTCTGCATGGATGTGGGTTTCTTTATGTTCAGTATATGGGAATTTCTTTCCATATAGGCTTAGGTCATCCTGAACCCTCTGTTCCTCCTAGCTTGTCTTCTATTTCGATCCCTTTAAACTCCATCTACTCAATATAGGTCTTGTTTGGGTCAATTGTCTTATTTGATTCCTCTTCTATTTTCGGAAATTCAATGACAATGCATGCATTTCTATAGGGGTTTTGGGGGCGGCAGAGGCCAACAAGGCATATTGTGTGCCCAAGCACTAGGCTCAAGAAGCCACAACCGTCTTTCACTCTACTACTCACCAACATATTCGTGAAGGAATTCTCTAGCTTGAAACCCTAACCATTAATAACCACCAGGCATACTCTTACTCCTTGATCATGGAGGAAGTATCCAATTGGATTCCTTACACTAGTCATACCAAAGGAAGAAAAAAATGGTATCTTAATTCTATCACTCTCCATTGGAGGTTGAAAACATTTCTGAGTAAAGTCCTAAAAGAGAAATAAAAAGATCAAAATGATATCATTTCTTCTATGAATGAGATAAAGAGTGCACAACGCCATCTTCACTCATGTTTGGCTACCTTGGATGCTCAACTAATTCATACAGAAAGCCATCTTCAATTTGAATTCAAGCCTTCTACTCCCCTAACACCAACGCATAGTATCCTATTTGAGTGACCTCATTAGATTCTTGATCACTTATCTAAACTTACTTTAGTTTTTTTCTTCGTTGTGTTACTCAATCTCTGTTAGAGCTATTTGATTACAATAATAAACATTTTATTTTATTTTGACTATTACATTATCGATCAATAAATCTCATTTCCATTATAGTGGATTGAGACCAATAATAATATGAATTGTGATGAAATAAGATGTTTGAAATAATGTAATGTGAAAGTTTGAAGTAATGAACAATTAAGTTTAAAATGAAATAATTTGTAATTCATTACACAACATTAACTATACATACATATATATTGATACGTTATGACTTTTACGTTTTTGAACTGTAATTTAATATAATCAATGTATATTATAATTATATTAAAAATTATTTTATATTTATTAATATTTAAGTTTATTATATCGATTTTTAGTATTATTTCGCTATTTATTTTAAATAAAATATTTTAATGTAGTTAATTATTATATAAAATTAGAAATATATAATGGAATTTTTTATTTTATTTTCTATTTAGTATTTAGTATAATAATTAGTTTTTATATTTAATAAATAATTTAATGTTTAATATAAAATTTGTACTAACATAAAAGCATAATAACTTATAATTGATTAAATTTTCTTATATATAAAATAATTAAAAATGTTATAGTAAGTAAAATATTTTTAAAATATATTATATAATGTGGGGCCGATGTAATTTGTTAGGAATCATACAAAGTTACATGCAGAGAAGAATATTATAAAGTAAAGCATACATTAATTTACATTTACGAGAGGGGTGGGTTAATCTTTTAACGAATTATTTTTTTTCAAGTTAAGTAAAATTGGAGAAACCTTAAAGAAAGAATTTTTGTAGTTAATAAATATATGATTAAAATAAATTATATTAATTCTATTTTATATTTAAAAGTATAATAAATAAAAATAATAAAAATAATTTTATTAAAATATTGAAAATTATATAAATTTGTTAAATTCCAGTGAAAATGACTTAAGGCTCAAGCGGGGTGGTATAAAGACACGAGGGTCTGGTTAAATTTTTGGGAGATCAATGAGAATGACACATTGCAAAATATTAATAACATTAAACATATTGTTCTAAGTTCAAAGAAAAAATGTGGTGTGAGAAAGATTTAACAGCTAAATGAAGGTCATCATCCCCACTGTAGAAGATCAAAATTATCTCTTTGTTTTAACTAGCTCAAAGAAGAAAATTAATATAGTGAAGATTAGAACAAACTCTCATGAGCTCTACAGTGAAACAGGTCATTGGGCAGTTCCTAAAACACCATGGATGGAAAGGATCTGCCATATCTATGAGAATAGGAACATCGAGGATGAAAACCACTTCCTATTAGAGTGTCCCAGGTACAACCACATCAGATCTCAGTTTCATAATCTTTGTTGCAATACTGAAATTCCTAACCTTTTACAAAGTCAAAATTATAGTGAGCTCGGGAGGCTTCTCTCCAAGCTCTTTGAGTATAGGAATAAAATCTTAAATCAAACTGAATAATTTGTTTCTTTAGGTCTGATAGACCAAAGTTTGGTCTTAGTGGACGTTAACCACCACCACCACCACCATCATCATTAAAAAATAATGTAAAAATAAATATAATTATGTTAATTGGCATGTATTTGTTGGAATAAAGATTTTAGAATTTTAATTTAATTATCAATAATTATTAGGTGGATGGTAGGAATTTAACTTTGGTATAATATTTTAGAATATCATTAATAGTACGGGTTGAGATTTATTTTAAAAGTAGTGATGTCTTTTTTTCCCTTTTAATTAAATTCATTAAAAATTTAAGTGTCATATAAAATGATTTATGTTTCTTTTGGACACATGGTATGGATAAACCATGGTATTGTAACAAAGTTTATTAAATTATTAAAAAATTGTATAATAAAATTGTAACATGCTCAGACTAAACCATGCTTAAATTCATTACTTAATAAACAATATGAAGGACAAGGTTATTTGCTAAGTGTAATTTTTTGTTCTTTACCTAATCACGCCCCTTTTAAATTTTTTGTCATCATCGTCAACTTGTGGTGACGATGAACCACACTGGTTGGTTCCACACTGGTTAGTTCGAAACGGGTCGACAAATGTCTTTTTGATGTGATTTACACCGAAGCTCTTCTTATAAATATGATGGATCACAGAAGCCTCAATTCTACAATCATTAATGTTGTTGGGGTGGATGGACATGAACTCTGATGTGCACATTTAATAGTATATCATTTTTCATTATATTAACGCATATATCTAAGGTGGCACCTCTATGAAGGTTCTCGATGTATTGTCCATACCACTGATCTAACTGTTAGGAACACTTGGATCTATCACCATCGTTGATGTTTCACCATCTGATCCAACAGTCGTGATTGCTAGAGGTGAGTTAGGGCAACTATCTCACTCAACTTTGGTTCTGGCCCTCATTTAGTCGTGCATTCTGCTACCACTTTGTTTTCACCTGCTTAGCGAACCAGGGTCACCTCTTGGCTTCAGCTATACTAATTTCTCACTGATTCTCATTGATTTTACCTTCATCTAGAAGTTAGTGGAAGGATGGTTCTATTCACTGGTTTTTACATGTGAAATTGCAGGTTTCAGTTGGGGGTTTGGTTACAACGATGAACATACCAATTATTCCCTTCTTCGGCAAGGGAAATGCCTCGAACCAGGTAATTCTTCCACCTGATTTCTCTATTCTTACCGTGTTCACATTACAAAGAGATAAGCTCTTTAGATTCCGGGGAAATAACTTTGTTAAGATGAGTCGGGTTTCAAATCCTAAATTTCCTTATGTTATTTCTTTTCCCTCTTGATTCAGATGAAATCCTCGTTTTCTTAGAGAATCATGTTTCTTGCTTCTTTTCTCAGGTAGCACTAATCTGGTCCCGGCTCTCCATTTTTGTATTCTCTAGATTCACTCGGTTAGCTTGCTCTCACAAATGGGTTTTTCATTTTTCGAAGTTCTTATTTATCTTTACCATCTCTGTGCAACGACCTTCCCTTTTGTGTCTAATTACTTTACACGTGGAACGACACCTAACCCCTTTGTAACTATCATGGCTGATTACGGGGTTTCAAGTGCTATTATTACACTAGATTTTAGGGGTCGACTATTTTCAATACATTCAGATTAATACCCTAATGGTTTGTTTATTATTTGGGCAAGGATTTAAAGTCCGACTATTCGTTCATTTATCCCTTTTTCTTTGTGGGGATTTGCGCCTATGTGCTCTTATTATAACCATTGTAATTTATTTTCTTTTCCAAGTCAATAGAAGGACCTCTTGCTTAAGCAAAAGAAAAAAGTTTGACTATTGTTGAAATTTCCTTATTTTTTAGTTATGGCTATGACTCATAATTTTTATTCTTCAATACTAGAAGACCGAATTCCCTTTTTGGGTTAACTTTTTCTTCACTCTGAATTTACCATAACTGTTTAAGTTATTTATTCTGTTTATGAAATAAGCTTCTTCTTCATGTGCAGGAAATGTCTCTCTTTTCTTTTATTAGAAATTGCACTGAACTATCTATTTATCTGTGTTTAATGATGTGAATATTGTTACTGTTTATAAACAATACCTATAGAATTTCTGTATTACTTGTTCTGTTCTACTTTTGGTCATGCTTAATACTTCAATTACATATACAGAGCATAAAATTTCTATTTCTTCATGGAATGTATAATTATGTTTAGTCCCTGACTGTGTTAAGTTCTTAAACTCTTGAACACCCGATAGAGATTGGAGTCTCCAGAACCAGAGAACTTGTTCTCTCTTCCCGTGAGGTGTTTGCCTAAATTCTTAATTCATATAATGGATTGTTCCTTCTGAATCCTCAGGGTTACATGTTGGAACTCAACCTGATATTTTCCCTTTTTGCAAGTTGAGTCTTCTACGTCAACTCTACTTAAAGATTTATGTTTCTTTTATTTAGCCTAACTTATCTTTTAAACTTTCTCATATCTAATAGATATTTACATAAAACCTCTCTTTACGTTATTCGGTCCTTTCAAATTAAATCTGTTCTACAATAGGGTGTAAGTTAGAAATATTCATTGTTGTTTCAGCTTGACCTCTTGAGTTCTAGGTTTTGTTTTTTTAGAAAATAATACTTATTCCAAATATATAAAAAATCATAGACCAAAACCCATACTAATGCAGATACATAATAAATATTTTTCATAAATAAAAAAATACTTATCTGAAATTAAACTGGATTTGAATTTAGCCTGACTTGCCAAGAATGTTAAATAGGAAAGACATCTCCTCCCATCCAACGAGAATGGAAATCATGTCTAATTCCCCCTCCCCTGAGCTCTAAAATCCTCAGACTAGTTATATCGACAATGATCCTTGACTGGATTAGTATATAGGCATCAAGGTTTCCCCAGCCTAAGACTCATAGACCTCTGTCTATGTCAAAGTCTTCCAGTAGCCCTAGTGCAACTCAAGAAAACTCTTCAGGCAACATCCTGCCATACATGTACAGTGTCCTATTCAGGTGTGTTTTCTTCTCCCTCTTAGTGTTGTTTTCCTCTCCTTTGTTAGTTTTTCCCATGAACATGAAAAAGAACCCATTTTCTTTCCATCTAGGATGTTTTATCCCTCTTAGAAGGATGAGAACACCAACTTCCATAATTGTCTGAGAGTTATTTACCTTTCATTAGGGCATTTCTAGAAGTTCCAAGACTTGTCATTTTTATTAATTAAAATAAAAATAATGGTTTCACTAATTGTTCCATATCCATTTGACTTGTCACCAAGTCCTGTTTTTTTAAGTCTTAGTTTGTAAATGAAAAAAAATAATTAACTAAAAGTAAAAACAAGAAACTAATTATTTTCATTTATGGGGATGTCACATCTCTCTCCCCTTGTGCGAAACATTGTTCATGGTGTTCATCCTTGCCCATTAGAATAGGTCAAGATATGCTTGTTGCATAAAATCCTCATCCTCCTAGGTAACCTCTTCTTGGCTAAAGTGTCTCCATTGCACCTTAACCTGGGTGATAGCTTGCTTCTAGTGTTATTTCTCTCTGATAGAGAATATGCAGGGGCTCTACGAGGAATTATTCGTCTGGTTCGACCTGTTACACCATCAAAATTCAGTTGTTGTTCCTTTATACTAATCTTCTACGACTATTAAAAGAAACAAAAACAAAAATACTTGTTACCTTTCTATCTCACATGTACATCATGCCAATTAATCACATGTCTGGGATCATAGATATATTTATTTAATAAGGAAACATGAAACACATTGTGAACTCCTATGTGACTTAGTAATGCAATTTGATATGCTACGGGTCCCACTCTTTCCAATATTAGGAAAGGTCCAGTGTATTGTGGTGTCAATTTCACGCAACCCCCCCATATGAGTGTACTTTTATTAGGTTTTATTCATACATATACATGTTCTCCTACATGGAACACCCTATAAGTCCTCTTCTTATATCGTATAATTTTTGTTGGTCTTGGGAAACTTTTAAATTTTGACGAACTCTTTCTATTGTTTGCTCCATTTCCTTTAACATGTCTCACCCTAAGATTAATTTATCATCTGGGTTGCTCCAATTTGTGGGTGTTCTACACCTCTTTCCGTACAACACCTCATAAGGACTCATCTTTAAGTATTCATGATAATTGTTGTTGTAGGAAAATTCCACTAAATGAAGGTGCTCCTCCCATTTTGTTGGTTGCTTCACTATATACATTCTTAGCATATCTTGTAGAACCTAGTTAACTCACTCGATTTTCCCATCCTTTTGTAGATGGTAAGTTGTGCTAAACTGAACCTGCATACCTAATCCTATAAAAATGGCCTTCCAAAATGTAGAGGTGAATTTAACATTCTTGTCTGAGATTACTACCTTTGGTATTCCATGAAAGTGGAAGATTTCCTTCACAAATATTTTTGAAATTTCCACAATTTTATAAGTGGATTTAACAGGATTGAAATGAGTTTTTTACTTAATTTATCCACTACTACCATAATGGAATGATTTTTTTTTCCTGGTCTTAGAAAGTCCCATGATAAAATCTAAGGTACTCATTTCCCATTTCCACTCTGGAATAGGAAGTGGATGGAGAAGGCCCGCAGGGTGCTGGTGCTTAGCCTTGACCTACTGACATTTCAAACATTTGGATAAGTATTCATAAATGTCTTTCTTGATGTATGGATAAAAATAGTCTATCTTTATTGCAGAAAATAACTTCTGATATCCAGGGTGGCCTGTGTAAGGGTTCTGGTGAAACTCATCTAATAAAAATAGTTTAAGAGCTAACTGGTTAGGGATGTATATCCTTCCTCTAAATGCAAACATATTATTATGATTTATATCGTACTCATAGGTTATTCCTGAATCCTTAGTCTATTTAGCTTGCTGCCATATAAATTTATATTTAGGATCCTTGAGAGAACTTTCTTTAATTTTCTCAGATAGATTAATCTCCACTTTACCAAAGGAAACCTCATACACATAATGCACCTTTTGACTCAGTGCATTGGCCACTTGATTCTCTCTACCTTTTAGGTGCTTAATTTTGAAATCAAATTTGCTTAATAATGTTGTCCATTTGGCTTGGTGAGCATCTAAATTAGGTTCTTTGAAATAACTAGTTACTATTGTGATCTGTTAACAAGATAAATTTCTTTCCCAGAAAGTAATGCCGCCACATTTGCAACACACAAACAACTTCAGTCAACTCTAAATCACAGGAAAAATACTTCTGCCCATACTCTTTTAGATTATGAGATTTGTATGCAATAACGATGTCCTCATGCATTAAGACTCCCCCAACGCCTTCCTTACAAGAATTTGTGCAAATAGTAAATTCTTTTTCCAGATCTGCTATCTTCAACACAGGAGTCATGGTTAATAATTCTTTAAGCTGCTCAAAATTGTGTTGACATTTTGTTGTCCATCTGAACACCTTTCCTTTTTTCTGTAATGAAGTCATGGAGTAAGCTATCCTTGAAAACCCTCTTATGAAGTGACGATAATAACTGGCCAACCCCATAAAATATTAGATGTTCGCTAGATTTTGGGGGACAGACCACTACATAATGGTTCTAATGTTTTCGAAGTCTACCACTATACCCTCCGCCGAAATTACATGACCCAAGTATTAGATATGTTCCCGATAAAAATCACACTTACTAAATTTGGTGTAGAGCTAGTTTTCTATGAGGGTTTGTAATACAACTCGAAGATGTTCCTTATGCTCTTCCAAATTTTTTTAATATATGAGGATATCGTCAATAAATATCAATACAAATTTATCCAAATATGGATGGAATGTTCCATTCATTTGACTCATAAAAGTCATTGGGGCATTAGTAAGCCCAAATGGAAACACGACAAACTCATAATTACCACATCAAGTCATGAATATTGTCTTGCAAATGTATTTCTCTTTTATTTTGATTTGGTGATAACCTAATCTTAAATCAAATTTAGAGAATACCATAGCACCCTTAATCTAATCAAACAAATTGTCGATTCTTCGTAATGGGTACTTATTTTTAATCATTAATTTATTGAGTTTCTGGTAGTCGATGCACAGTCGTAGGGTTCCATCCTTTTTCTTTACAAACAATATAGGGGCTCCCCAGGGTAACGCACTCAGGTGGATGTACCTCTTATCTAACACCTCTTGGAGCTGTATCTTTAGCTCAGTTAGCTCTGGTATGCTCATTCGGTAAGGTGTTTTGGACATAGGGGTTGCCCCAAGAGTTAACTCTATCATAAAGTCAATTTCTCTCTTCAGATGTAATCTTGGAATACTTTCCCAAAACTCATCCATAGTATTGAACCATTGGTATCTCTTCCAGTGTGGTATTTTTTTCTTTGGAGCTAGTAACACCTACTTGTACTGTGCATATTTGAAAGCCTTTCTGAAGGCACTTACTCAATTGACTAGTAGTAATACGTGATATTTTAACAACCATTTTGATACCTTCAATTTTCTACCTTACACCTTTGTCAGTAAGGAAACTAATGGTCTTGTCCTTGCAATTCACTATGGATGAGTGTCCCTCCAACCAATCCATCCCTATGAGTGCATCATAGGATCAGAGGTACTATGTTCAATTTTACGTTAATGTTTTTTCCTCCTACCTCAATAGGGAAATTTTCTACCTTGGTGGTTACCTTCCTCTTTGCTCTAGTCGCTAGTTTAACCAGTCATGAATTTTTAAACTTAACACTTCATTAAAAACATAGTTCAACTATTCCTAAACAAACATAACTTAAACATGCACCTGAATCTATTAAAATAGATACATAATGGTTAGCCAAAGTACCTTAAAATTCTACCATCACAGGTTGATACTCAGCTTGATAATCCTCCAAGGAAGCATTAATTCTTGGCATACTCCTAGCTACCTCTCTTGTTGTTGATGCTTCTTGAACATTTGTAGTTGGTTTAGTTCTGGCTCAGTGAGGGCATTTTTTATAATAATGAGGCTCTCCGCAACCCCAACATTGCAATGGTGGCCTTTGAGACTAACTAACATCTCCCTTATTGGATGCTTTAGCTTGTTAGATTTCATTTGGTATCTTAGGCTTTGGATGGTTCCACCCCACAAGTCCAGTCAATAGTTTCTAGAGTGGGGCCTTGACTCCTGAAGGTTTAACATTCTTATAACCTTGGAAATTCCTCTACCCTTTTTTATTAGTCCAGCCCTTTCTCCCTTCACCTTTCCACTTCATTTGTTGTTAACAAATTATGGCTTTATGAATGGCTTCATCCATTGTCCTTGGATTATACAATTCCATCCTTTCCTTTATAAATACCGATAAGCTACTAACAAATAGTTGCACTTTAGATTTTTCCTCTTGAATATAGGACACATACCACAGAAGGGAAGAGAATTTAGTTACAAATTCATCCATTGACTGTTGCCCAACCTTGATAATGAAATTCTTTATCCTTCTCATCATAAAAATGTTTTTTTAAGTATTTATCTTTAAAATGCTTCTGCAAATTCTTCAAATATATTTCCTATTCGTCAATGCCCCACATCGTTTTAATCTCCTCCCACCACAGAGTAGGTTTACCCTGTAATTGATATATTGCTAGCCTAGATTTCAAGTTATCATCATAATAGTAGATTTGGAAATATTTGTTCATGTTAATTAGCCACACCTTGATTGTCTCCTCAATTCCCCCATCAAACATTGGAGGTTTAATTTTATTAAATTCTCCTTGCAACTCAACTTTTTCCTTTTTGGTTCCTCTACTACCTGAGGGATTTTTTGATTCCTCTTCATTTTCGACCCTTCCTCCTTCATCATCTAGATTACCCTCCCTTATACATTGTGTCTCAACTCTATTTTCACCCTCTAGGCTAGGATTTGGATTTCGTTGATTCTATCTATCATAGAGGATTTTCATAATTCTCTCCTACTTCGGCCTTAGTATTTCATTGTCGACCCTCATATTCATCATTTCAACTCGTAATTTTTGTAAACTTTCCAACAATATCACATTTATATTCTGACTTTCATTTCGCAACTAGACCCACATTTCTGGGTTAGTTTTAGTATGAGGGATCGTTCTAGATGGATTACTTCCAAATCCTCTCCACATTATTACTTTTTCTCTTCTTTTTACTCTATGTGAAATAGGAAAGATTAGTTATTACGTTGTCGCCCAAACTGGCCACAGTCTTGTAACCCGTCTCTATTACTAATAGTAACATTCTCAAACCACATGCATATAAAAAAAAATTACTTTATGTTATTATTACTCCCCTTAGCTAATGGATGGGAAATATGTTTAAATTCATACATAATAAATAATATGCAGTGCAAGGTTATTTGCTAAGTGTAACTTTTCATTCTTTACCTAAGCATACCCATTTTAAATTTTATCATCATTAATGTTGCTTTGGTGGGTGGACATGAAATCTGATGTGCACATTTAATGGTATATTGTTTTGCATTTTATTAACACATATATCTAAGGTGACATATCTCTAAAGGTTCTCAATGTATTATCCTTACTACTGATCTGACTAGTGGAACACTTGGATCTATCGCTATCATTGAAGTTTCACCGACTGATCCAATGGTCGTGATGTGTTGGAGGGGAATTAGGGAAACTACCTCACCCAACTCTGGTTCTAGCCCTCATTCAGTCATGCGTTCCACTACCATTCTGTGTGCACCTGCTCAACAAACCAAGGTCACCTCTTGGCTTCAGTTGTATCAATTTCTCACTGATTCTCATTAATTTTACCTTCATTTGGCAATTATTGGAAGGATGGTTCTATTCACGGGTTTTTACTAGTGAAATTGTAGGTTTTAGTTGAGGGTTTGGTTACATCGATGAACACACTGGTTATTCCCTTCTTCGGCAAGGGAAATGCCTCAAACTAGGTAAGTCTTCCTCTTGATTTCTTTGTTCTTACCGTGTTCACATTACATTAAAAACCAATAATTATCCCATTATTTAGTTCTTTCAGAATTAATTTCATAACTCATTTAATCCCAATAAAATAATCTTGAAATTGGTATTCTTTTATACTTAATCAATATATAAAACAATATTATAATAAAATTTTATTCAAATTTTTGAGACAATACTAAACGGAAATTCATTTAATTTTACCATAATAATAATAATAATAAACAATTCTAAATAATGAAGCTTAAATTCTTTTTTACTACATAAATTTTAATAATTAAAATCATATAACCACATTGAAACCCATTAATAAAATTAAAAGATTGGAATGAATATTCAATATATTAAATTAGTCAAATTAATAATTTAAAGGATTGTAATCAAGAATCAATATATTAAATAAGCCAAATAAGAAAGAAATAAAACATTAAAAATCAATATTTCGAAACAACCCTAATAACTATTTAAATCCTAATCTTATATATTAAAATAAGATTAACAATTAAATATAATAAAATTTTCAATTAATAAAAAAATCCTAAAGCGTAATTTCATTCAATTAATTTCTCATAATAATAAAATAATAATAATAAATTAATAAACATAATGCATCCACCAACAATTCAAAAAATAAACATTAATAAATTACATAGTATTTAGATATAATAATTATAATATATATAAATTTATTAAGAATCCATTATCACAATATATAGATTGTAATCAAGAAAACCATATATTAAATAAGTCAAACAAATAAATGAAACATTAATGAAAATTCATTTTTGAAGACAACCCTAATGGCTAATCAAACCCTAATTTCATAATAAAATCAATTAAACACATTAGACTAATATAATAAATAAATTATTTCTAAAGAGTGGAATCTCCATTAAATCAAATAATAATCTGAACCTTTTTCAATTCCTAAATAAGTAAATAAACATAAACTATAATTCTTTCGAGATATCAAACAAACCTAGTCAACTAAATCATTTCTTATTGATCCTTTCTTGAAGGTTTATACATACATAAGTCTATCTCTAAGATACATCATTAATATCCTCTTAATCAATTGGTGTATCCCCTTAGGATGGACTCACTTGAAAGTCCAAAACATTGGGTTAAATAAACTCTATGAACAATTTGTTTCTCTCTTATTTAAAATTATCCCCACCTGTATGGATTCACTATTTAAAAGTGATCAGCTCTTTATTTGCTCATATTTTTCATGCTGCTATAGGTTATCTATCATCTTGTGGGGAAACAACTATTTTCAGGTAAGTCAGGTTCCGAACCCTAAATTCCCTTATGTTATTTCTTAGCCCTCTTGCTCCAAATGAAACCCCCATTGTCATACAAAATCTTATTTCCTGTTTCTTTTCTCAGGTAGCATTAATCTGGTCCCGACTCTCCATTTATGTATTCTCGAGATTCATTGGGTCAACTTGCTCTCACAAATGGGGTTTTCATTTTTTCCATGTTCTTATTTGGCTTTACCATCTCTTCACATCGGCCTTCTTTCCTATGTCTAATTACTTTACATGTCAAATGGATCCTAACCCATTTGGAACTATAATGGTTTATTATGGGGTTTCAAGTGATATTATTAGACTACAGCTTAGGAGTCAACTATTTTCAATACATTCAGATTGATACCCTAATGGTTTATTGTAGAAAATATTGTAGATTCACAAGCTCATGTAATATACTAAAGCAAGAGACAAGAATCTACTTCTACTTTCAACCAACGAAGGCCAATAGATCGATGAAAACCATATGAACAAGAAGCAGATAAATCAATGGCTCATAGCATAAGATGTATATGTGCAAGTCCACTTCTCAAAACCCCGCTATCTGTATTGCATATATCAAAAATATGAGTGAAGATAGAAAGCTTTTTCTCACCAGAACAATTTCATAGAAGTATGCTCAACTCTCTCAGCTCACAAGCTAACTCTTGGCCAACACTTAGCCAATTTTGTAGCTCTCCAAGCCTCTAATCTCTTACATAATTCATAGGATGAATAGCCTGTATTTAAAGGGAATTCATGCTTCCAAAACTGCGCAATCCAAACATAGTATCAATCTCCAATGCATGCATGGTATTTACACTCCAGTAAATAATAAAATTGATAGTACATTGTCCCTACACTCTAGTCTCAGCTAGGTATTTCTCGGAATCAACATGCGTGAGTTTTTGACGAGGGAATCTTTAGTTAACTAGAGTGACACTTGTGGATGCACTAGTGCAGCAACTAACTGTTAGCTCTCTATTAGTTCCACAAATATTTTGGAACTAATTTAACTGAACATAACTCATTAAACCGAGTAATCTAATTTCCAACTCAATTTAAACTCATAATGGACCCCTTAAACTTAGGGAGAACATCTACACGACTTTATAAAGAATTACAATTCAAAGCTCCTAAGTTAATTAAGTTAATTAAACTTAATTAACTATTTACAAGTTTCTATGAGAATAGAATTTGATTTTATTTCTCAGTTTAATTCAAGGAAAAATTAAACTAGAATTTATTGTTGCCATTTCTCAACACTCCCTCTCAACAAGAAAGGGATTACTAGCTACCCCGATCATGTCTATGTGAAACTCAAATTTACATCTTGACAATGCCTTTGTCAAAATGTCAGTATCTTGCTCCTCCAAGGTAATGTACTCTAACAACATAATCCACCTCAATACACAATCTCTGAGATGATGATATGGAATACCAATATGCTTGGATCGATCATGAAAAACTGTATTTTTCAGAGAGTTTGATACAACTTTGGTTGCCACAGTAAATCACAGTTGGATCCATATGTTGACCAAACAAACCAACCAAGATCTTCCTCATCTAGATGGCCTCACATGCTGCCTAACTCACAACCATGTACTCTGCCTCTACTGAACTGAGCGCAACCGATATTTATTTCCTCTTGTACGAAGAAACTATTGCTGACCCAATACTAAAGGTCCCTCCTGATGTACTCTTCCTCTCGGATGGACTCTGTAGCCAATCTGCATTGTTGAAGCCTTGAAGCTTCACTCCCTCTATCTATCTATATCATAATCCATACTTTGAAGTTCCCCTGAGGTATCTCAACACATGCTTTGCTACCTTCCAATACAGCTTGATAGGCATACCAATCACTTGACTAAGTTTGCTAACTTCATAGCACATATCCGGTAATGTGTTCACCAAGTATATGAGTGAAACCACAAGCTACCTATAAACAATAGCTTCAACTACTTTCCCTGAAGTAGCATCCTCCTTCCTCTAGTTACCTACTAGAGGAGTCTCCATGGGCTTGTTGCTTTCCATGTGAAATTTCCTGAGTATCTCGTTGGCATAATTGCCCTAAGACACAAACAACTCCCCATCACCCTACCATACCTCCATGCCAAGAAAGTAACGTATGAACCCCATGTACTTAATATCAAACTCTCTTGCAATGTCTTCCTTGCAAGATTTGATGAGCTAATCATCACCCGTCAGTATGATATCATCAACATAAAGTAAAATGATTAATAGTTTACCGTCCACCACTATGTGGTACAAGTTCACATCTGCTTCACTCTTCATGAAGCCCTACTCGGTGAGGTATCTATCTATCCTGGTGTACAAAGCACGAGGTGCTTTTTTCACCCCATACAATGTTTTCTTGAGCCACCACACATGCGACTCACTGTCAAAGATCTCAAAATCTTCAGGATGCTCTATGTACACCTCTTCCTCAATCATGCCATTAAGGAAGGCTGTCTTCACATCCATGTGATGTATCTTCCAACCCATCTATGCTGATAGTGCCAATATAGGTCTGATCAACGAGTACCTTGCAATATTAGCAAAGGTCTCATAGTTAGTCCCATCTACCTATGAAAAGCCATGGGCCACAAATATATCTGTATGCTTCTCCACACTACCATCTGTACCTTGCTTTACTTTGTAAAGCCAACGGGAGCTCACCATTGACTTGTCCTCTGGTCTCGGGACCACATCCCAAACACTATTACGAATTATGGAGTCATAGTCCTCCACCATGGCATCAACCCAAACTGGCTACTGCACTGCTTTCTTAAAGGAATATGGCTCTGTCACAACACATTCGCCCATAAGAGTCGTGTATCTAGTGTACCTCTTAGGTGACCTCCTCTATCTGTGCTGAAAAGTGGGAGCTCCCACATTCTCTTGCGCATGATCCAACAATTTTTTAGCCTCTCTGATGTGCTTTCTTCCTTCTCAGGGAAGACTCTGCTTGAGTGGATGTCTCCAATCCTGTATCCTCTGCATGTGGATGCTCCATATCAATATGAGGCTCCTTAACTTTAGGAGCTAAAAGCTCCTCATCTTCATGTAGCGCAAGCTCCCTCTCAAGGGAAACTCACATGGCCTTCTCGTCATCGAATTTGACACCCCTGTGAACCATTGTCATCCCGTTGGTCAACAAGTACATCTCATAGTTATGAGGTGTATTAGTGTACCCCACAAATATCCCCAACTCTTCTATAGGCTTAATATTCTTCCGTGCAGCTTTTGTCACATTGTAATATACTGATGACCTAAAATTCCTGAAGTGACCAACATCTGGCCTCTTATTAGAATCAACCTCCTTTAGTGTCTTCATTTGAAGCATCCGATGTGGGCTATGGTTCTGAACATAAA
Organism: Pinus taeda; assembly: GCA_000404065.3. Lineage (NCBI taxonomy): Eukaryota > Viridiplantae > Streptophyta > Pinopsida > Pinales > Pinaceae > Pinus > Pinus taeda. The sequence continues at coordinate 50,125 of APFE030536887.1, forward strand.
CCATTGTGTTGCATGCCTCATCCCACAAGTGTAGTGGTAGGTCCTGATCATGCAACATTGCCCTTGCTACCCCTACTATGATTCTATTCTTCCTCTCAGCCACCCCATTCTGTTGAGGGTTATGGAGTGTCATTAACTCCCGTTTAATCCCTCCACTACACAAAGGTTCTTAAACTCATTTGAGACATACTGACCACCGTTATCACTCCATAGAGCTTTAAACTTCTTTCTCGACTCTTTCTCCACCAATTATTTAAACTCACAAAACTTTGTGAAAGTTTGATCCTTTTTTTGCATGAAAAATATCCAACATTTAGAAGAATATTCATACAAATATAACATAATACCTGTTTTTGGCTGTGGATGTTGTCAAGAAGGGTCCATACATATTTGAATGGACTCACTCTAGAATAGCCTCTACTCGAATGTCTCTATCGTGAAAGGAATACATGGTGTATTTTCCCATGTACACCTGTTTCATGTATCAACTTACTCAAGCGTACCTTTGGGAAGACCAGTAGAGATTTGTTGCAATATCTTCAAAGCCCCATGATGAAAGTAACCCAATCATTTGTTCCACAACTTGCCAATGTCTTAGCTTTGCACCCTTTCTTCTTTTGTGCTCAAAGCAGCACACGCCTCTACCTCCAACTTATAGAGATTCTTCACTAGAATCCCTATCTTCTTTACTTGATCCGTGGCTATGTGTCAAAGGAACTCCTTTCCTTTGGAGAAGATCACATCATAGCCTCTATCCTCAAGCATGACAACTGATACCAATTTCTTCTTCAGCCTGAGCACATACATAACATTCTTTAAGGTGAGTGCAGCCTCTTTCTCCCTCTAAAAAGTAACCGTGCCCGAGAAATAATGCTATGCTTCCCGTTGTCACCCATCTCGATATGCATCTGGAGATCTTTCTCATCCAAGTCACTAAATAAATCCTTATGGCTAGTCATGTGGAACGAAGCTTCATTGTCTAAGTACCATAAAGTTCCCATCATTGATGACACCATGCATGCAATGAGTGAAAGATCCAATTTGAATTGAGAGGGAAAAGCCTCACCCGCTACTCCTCCTGAGGACTTCTTCTTAGACTTATTGAGTGGAAAATTTGTAGCAAAATGGCCCAACTCATGAAAATGAAAGCACTTAAATTTTGTCATGACTTTCTTCTTACCTCCATGTTAGGAATCCGATTTGGAATGGGAAGCTTTTCCTTTCCCCTTTTTCACCTTAATCGCTAAGGCACAGTTCTCTTCGTCATCATCCTTTGATGAAGAGCCATCATTGGTGTTCCTCCTGATCTCCTCCTACATCAAATCCAACCACAGTTGTTCCCAATCTGGGAGATTCTCCTAACCATTGACAAAGTATTGATAACTATGCCAACTCTTTGGGTGTCCTAGAAGAGAAAGAATCACCTTATCATCCTTGGAAATTGTGATTCCAACACTTCCAAGTTCATCACGACATTGAGTGAACTTGTTCAAGTATTTTAGAATAGTCTCGCCTTTCTCCATTTTGATTTTTCAAAGTTTGTCCTCTAGTGCCAATTTCATTTGGTCATTATTATTCTGATATAAGTCCGTCAATGCTTTCCACATGGCATATAGAGTTTCCCTGCCATGAAGACTCGAGACAATGCGGTCTCTAACTCCCTCATGGATTATCCATCTCGCCTTCGCCACACACTTCTTCCATTCAACCAGATTATTTGCATCTGATGTTGCTGGCTTAGGAATATCTTGATTAATGAATTCCTTCAAGCCATTATCCTCTAGCACAACCTCAATTTTGTCCCTCTAGGCTATAAAATTTGAGTTGCCTTAAAAGGAATAATCAAGACACAAATTGTAGAATTCCTTCTGCCCATCCTGAAGTATGTATTGCAGATTCAAATTTCACTTGTAACTTATTGGGACAAGGTCGCTTGTGGTCAATTTCGGGGAAAAAACCCAAGTTTTGGGGTAGAAAGCCCAAGTTTTTATTACGTAAAGTGGAAAGTCTTCGTAAGTTGTGGCCACGAAGCGCATACGTAGTAAAGTGTCATAAAGGGTTTTCCCCTTCTTTTATGTTAGTTTTGTCTAAGGTAGTTTAGTGAAGTTGATGATATTGATGAAGACAAATGTAATGGGTCATTAGAGAAAAGAGAAAAGAGTCTTAGAGTAGAAGAGAGGCTCTACACCTGTGTGCACAAAGGCCTAGAGTAGAGTCTGCAGCTGAGTGCGTAGGGAAGTCTTGAGTCTGTAAGAAGAACTGAAGTATCAATAAAGAGATTATTCTGGAAATATATGTGTTTTGTCTATCTATTTATTTTATGATTAAATGTGCTATTATGAAATGATGAATAATGAGGTTATGATTTAATACTGTATTGATGCGTAATTCTACATGTTTTACGTTGTTATAAGAACACAAGTAATAATATATATTTATGTGAAGAATATCTTACTGCATGTTAAAGTTATCAGATAATTAATCTGATATGGGTAAATACAGAAGTAGGAGTAATCATAGAGGCATGAAGGTAATTGATTCACCGATTTAGGGTTCTTAAAAGACATTCATAGACCTTCACAAAGGTTTAGAGGCTGGTAAGAGGAAGTTATATCGATAAGCCTTAAGGGCTTATTAGGGAATAAAACGACATCCTGCTCATCTCTAGGTGTGGAAACTTGGTTCTAGCATCCCCCCATACTGCTTCAGGTGAGACTTTAGTCTGCGCTCCATGGATTGATGCCGAAAGGGCCAGTAGTGTAGGGATTTGTTTGGAAAAAATAACTCTGAACCTGGGTTAGGACCCACTAAGCCAACAAATGACTACGTTGCCAAGATCGAGATCTACATAAAGAGATGTGTGATGTCACATCACTCGAATCCAACAAAGAAATAAATTGAGGAATGGTTGGATATAAATATCCACGAATTTATGGTTCAAGAAAATAGGAATCCGCGATTGACGAAAGAATAGTAGTTGGACAGGTATATGTACATAGTGATACACGAAATTCCCAGTCGAATTATATGAGTGGGTCGCTAAATTAGAAAACTACCAAGGAAGGTAGAGGCTTGACAGTCCAATAGTGTGGACCCCGAAGTTAGTGTGGAGATTGGAAGCCTCTGAATATAAGATCGCACACACTATCGACCACTAGGTTGATTGTGTCATCGGAGGATTTGTGACAGAGTTTGCGGTTGATACTTCGATCAGCTACAACAAAGCAGAACGACATTTCTTCAAGGGAACATGATGTAAGTATTTGAGATCTTTGAATACTTGGATTAAAATGCTCTTGTGTAAAAAATGGATTATGGAATTACCTTGATATTTGGAGCTACACGAAGTGGAATGTTATTGAAGGATAGAAGGAGAATAGGTCCCGAATATAGCCCGCTAAATGAGCCTCCTCTGAGTGACGACCAAGGAGGAGCACAGGCTTCTCTACAAAGCACTGTCTAGTTAATAAGGTAAGGGTTCCCATGAATATCCCATCCCCGCACACCACTTACTAGTCACCTCCACAACATACACCTTTTCCCACACTGCCACCACCTCCGCCACCATTCAATATGGCGAATGCAGTGAAGTTGCCCATTTTCAAGGGCTTGGGAAATGAGGAACTAGACCAATTTTCGTTCATTGCGAAGGTTGTATAAACAACCTAGAACATTACAGATGATCAAATGAAGAAAGAAATGTTGGTACATTAAGTACTCCAGGATCATGCACTAACATGGTACATTAAGTACTCCACCAAGAAACTGACAAGTGCATTGGCAGACATTTAGACTATGCTAAATAAGGAATTCAGTAGACTCAATTATGAAGTGAAATCAACTATGGGATTCAAGGAAATTATGATGAAGCCTAGCGAGAAACCCCAGGAGTTGGATCAGATATTGAAATGCAAGATCTGTGAAGCTAACATGAATCTTATGGACGGGCAACAGCGCGAATGGTTTGTGGCTTCTCTCTTGCCTCATTTAAGTCATGGGGACTTCATCCAATGAACCTCTAACATATCACATATATTCGTGGCATATTAAACAATACCTTTAATTTGACTACATATTGGAAAATGCCTCTAAAAGTTAGATTATTTAACCCCCTACCAATACGAACCCAATACACCTTCGCAATTTTAAAAGCCCCTACTTTCACTAGATATTGTAGGTTTCATTTTATCATTAGAATGTTTTATACCCCTTTATATTTTTCGTTAACTTTGAGCTACATTTTTAATACCTACCAATAATAAAAACCCTTTACCCCTTTTTATATGCTCAATATATTGTGTCATTTTTTCCTCAATATATATCCCCTAATATGAACCCACATGGTATCATATTTCTCCCTAGTGAAACCAGGGTTGTTTTATCACAGGAAAAGATTGGGACCCAGGCAAAAGCCCTTGAGATTGCGATGAGATTACATGAGACACCGATTCAAGATGTTTCTGTAGGAGTTCAACAGATTCACATGAAGTTGCATAATCTTTTCGTAAAGTTCCAAAGTCTGAAGAAAGATAGAGTGGCTTAGCCTGAAGTGTGCGAAGAAGTTTGGTGATTGAAATGTAAGAGTCAGGGGCATGATAAATATCATTGCCCTGTCTTCACGAATTATGTTGTAGGAGGAGGGTCGATTCCTTTGAGGCTAAAAGCTCAAGTAGGGCCAAGTACAGGGCCCACGCTATGGTGAGCTATTTGTCAGGTAGCTAGAAAACATGTGATAGATAATTGTCACTTGCTTCAAAAATTTGTACAGACACCACAAAAACTCTTCTACAACTTCTGTAAATCAGTAGGTCACGATGAGTACAATTGACATAGTTATGAGTTAATGATAGAGAGAACACCCACATATCAGATGTAGATAGAAACTCGGTCTCCGAATCAAGGTGTTGGGGGAGTGCGAGGAGGATATCAAGGGTGCAGACGAGGCCGAGGCAGAGGAGGACCGGTGAGAGGTCAGGGAAAAGTTATTTGCTACAATTGTGGAGGGTATGGACATTATGAATGAGAATGTACAAACCCGACATATTTGCCATTCCACTAGTATTCTCAGTTTTACCACGTGACAGATGATTGCCCTGTATTAATAGATAAGATGCGTGGAAAGGGGATGTATCCTGAGTAACCTACCTAGAACCTGTAGATGATGAGGGCTGAACCCCGTGAAGAAGATCCTAATGTGCATATAGTGTTGAGAAGTGGAATGACGATTGACAGAGATAAAGGAAAGAAGCCTAAAGAAAGTGAATGGGTCCGTAAAGCTCCGGAGAAGGAGTTTGGATTTGAACTAGACCACGCAAAGGAAACTTTCATGGAAGCAAAGAAAAGATTCGCTGAGGTTTCTACCTCAAGAAGTTAGGATAAGAGATCTGAAGAAGTGGACCCATCCATGCTTAATACCTTTTTGGAGACCTGTATGAAGCTACTACATGATAGCAATGTCGTGAAAGGATTACAAGAGTTGATCAATAAATGTGCTAGTAAATAAAATTCTCTTGAAGGACCATGTGTGGTCAAGAAAATTGGTAAACATAAGGCAAGAAAAAGGCATGAGATGAGGTTCACCACACAAATAGGAGAATATGAAATGGGATATGTTATTTTGGATCCTGGGTCAGATGCGAATGTTTTTCCTAGACAAACATGGGAGAGAATTGGGAGACCTACACTGCAGTGGTCTCCAATTCAATTGAGGATGGTGAATCAACAAAATAGTATCCCCATGGGAATATTGCATGGAGTAATAGTGGATATTGAAGGCACAAGTGTGTTGGCGGATTTTGAAGTGATAGATATTATCGATAACAACAATCTCTAACCTGCACTCCTTGGGATCGATTGGGATATTTACATGAATGGGGTAATCAATTTGAAGAAGTGGACAATGTCATTTGAAAGAAAATCGCTTCATGTAGTAGTACCTTTGGACCCTGCAGAAGGACTGTGATATACTAAACCGATCAGCGATTATGAAAGCGACAATGATTTGGACTAAATCTACAAAATAATAGCATGAGATCAAGATTGGGTGAATCTGACAGTAGATGGACATATTGCGTGGGACTGTGAAAGCTCCTACACATCAGATTTAGATGAGGAATTAAAACACTGGTAGAATCGATTACACAAAGTGTCTACACTGTGTTGCAATATGATGACAAAATCATTGCACTGTGTATCATTAGAGGTAATAAGTTTGCCATACTATTATGGTTTAACTAATGTAATAAATTTTTGGATGCATTTGAAAGGGAAGTCCCAGAGAAGTATTGCTTCCAAGCCTTGGACTTGGCATTGTGCACTACGCATGCAAGATGGTGGGCTATGCATAAAGACTATTTTGACGGATGGTGCGAATACAAAAGGATGATGAGGATGTGGTTTGGTAGCCCAAAAGTGCGATTGATAGAGAAATATGATGGGAGGAGTGTCCTGCATGATCACTTATAAAAATGGACTGATGCTTATGGAACATAGCTGCAATAGGAGTGGGTGCATTTGTTCTATCACACTTTGGACGTAATATCAATGAATTGGTACTTGGAAACAGAGATCCGTCATGGGACAGACGAATGGCATATTTTGAGATAGGGATTCGTGATGACATTCAGCTTTGAGGATGGATTCGAGTGCATCGATGAAGTGTTGCAGGAGGTCAAAGAAGCAATCTTCAAAATCTTGCAAGATCCCTTAGATGTGATTCAACCAGATTGGACCTCCTAGTTGTGCCATGCGCTAGAGTGCTACAATGTGACTGCTAAAGAAGAAGAGGAGGATCTAAGGAACATTAATATCCTAGAGGTAGAAGATCACCACAAGGTTGAGTGGCCACAGATAGAGAATCCAGATATCACCACGCCACTAAAAACTAGACAAGTGAACATTGGAACAGAGGTGGAGCCGAAGTTTGCGAAGATAGGGGACTACTGGGATGATGCTAAGGTGGATAAGGTCACTGAGTTGCTCCAAAAGTACTAGGATTTGTTCCCTACAAATTTTTCAGACTTGAAGGGGATAATAGGTGATTTAGGAGAGATGAAAATAATGTTAAAACTAGATAGGGAAGCCTATGAAGCAGAGGCGATATCACCTTAATCCTAAGTACAAGGAAAAGGTGCGATTGGAGTTGGACAAGATGCTTGTAGCAGGTATCATTGAATGAGTGGAGGAATCTGACTGAGTAAGTCCCATGGTAGTCCAAGAAAACAAGGAGAAGGATGAAATAATTGTATGCATAGATCTTAGGAAGTTGAATGATTCTTCCATTCATGATCCTTTCCCAACTTCATTCATCGATGAAGTGTTGGATATTGTTGACAGACAGGAGGCCTATTCATTCAATGATGGTTTCTCTGGATATCATCAGATAAATAACGCACTGGAAGACAGGAGTAAGACTACCTTTGTGACTGAGTGGGGATGTTTTCAGTATACTGTAATGCCTTTTGGACTTAAGAATGCGCTGACAATATTTTCCCAAGTAGTCATTGCAATATTCAAAGAGTTCATTCACAAGTTTGTGGAGGTATATTTTTATGATTGGACAGTGATTGGACTGGTAAAACGCCATGTAGCTAGTTTGCGTTTGATGCTAGATACCTGCCGAAGGTATTAGATCATGATAAACTTGAATAAGTGCTTATTTTGTGTCCCTTTTGGAATACTGTTGGGTCATGTAGTGTGCAAACAAGGACTGATGGTAGACCCAACTAATATCATGGTTGTAATCAATTTGGAGGCACCAACGAGTGTTAAACAGTTGAGCACAATGCTGGGTCATACTAGCTATTATCTAAAGTTCATCAAGAGTTATGCTCAGATTATCGTGCCAATGGGAAAGATGTCGAAGAATGATACTACATTCTGTTGGAATGAGGAATGTCAGTGGAGCCTAAATGTATTGAAAGAGAAAATGGTCATTGTGCCTATCCTAGTCTTCGCAGATTGGAAGAAGGAATTTCATGTGCATGTGGATGTGTCATTTATTGCGTTGGGAGTAGTACTGAAATAGGCTAGTGAAGGACAATTGGATCACCCAATAGAATTTGCATTCAGGAATTTTTCGAAGGCTGAAAAGAACTCTTCGACGACAGAGCGCGAAGGGTTAGCTATGGTGTACGTGCTATAGAATTTCAGACATTACTTGCTAGATGGACACTTTAAGATGTATACAGACCATTTTACATTAAAGTACCTGGTCACCAAGCCTGTGTTGGGGGGGAAGATATGCAGATGGCTGCTGCTATTTTAGGGGTACGATTTTGAAGTAACTGTGAAGCCAGGGAGATTGAATGCAACACGATCATCTGTCGTGCATTGAAACAAGAGAGGAGCCTACTAATTTGGAGGAAGGACTACCTAACGCGTAGCTCTTTGAGGTGCGCATGGAAGACACTTTTTTTACAAAAATCATCCACTTCTTGACTACGGGAATAGATCCAAAAGGATACACGAGTCAACAAGAGAAGGAATTGGTGGTCCACACAACAAATTTTTCTATTATTGCAGGTCACTTATATAAAATGGCATCGGATGAGATATTGTGATGCTATGTTCCTGATTTTGAACGAAGCAGTATCCATGTTGAACCTCATGGAGGAGGTGAGGGAGGCCATTATGCATGAAAAACAATAGCACAAAATATTTTACACGCTGCATTATGGTGGCCAACATTGCATAAGGATTCCAAAGCATATTGTAGGCCATGCGATGCATTTCAAAGGACCAACATTCCATCAAGGAGGGATGAACTTCCTTTGAATCCACAGGTATCATTGCAACCATTCAGAAAATTGGAAATTGATTTTATAGGACTGATTTAGCTTCCAGGAAAGAAGACAAGTGCGTGGTACATCATCATCGTGACCAAGTATTTGACCAGATGGGTGGAGGCATAGCCTATAAAGGACTATACAGGGGAAACAATAACGAAATTTCTATTTGAGTATGTGCTAACCAGGTTTGGTTGCCTGAAGGTTTTGATGAGTGATCGCAGCACATGCTTCCTTAATGAAATGATTAGCACGCTGACGGAAGAGTTCCAAGTTTATCACCAAAAGATCACGCCATATCATCCTTAGGCCAATGGGACTATTGAAGTGTTTAATAAGATTTTGGAGAATGCACTCACAAAGGTTTCCAATGCATAGAAGAATAATTTAGATGTGTGCATCCCAGCAGTGTTATGGGCTTATAAAACTACTTGTAACAAGCTTACTGGTTAAACATTGTTTAGGATGGTCTATGGCATCGAGGTTGTGATGCATATGGAGTATATTGTGCCTAGTATAGGCATAGTGAAATTCATAGGAATGGTGGACCGTGGAGCCTTAGAAGAGCGGTTTGCATAGTTGACAAAGATGGAGGATGATAGATTTTTGGCTGGATTCAATCAACAAATTTAGAAGGAGTGTGAAAAAGCATGGCATGATCGGCACATCAAGCTGCGCACCTTCAAGGTAAACGATTTAGCTTTATTATATGGTAGCAAGTTTGATAAGTTTCCAGGAAAATTTCAAATGCATTTGTTGGGGCCATATGTGATTAAAGAGATTACCGAAGGTCGAGCAGTTCAACTTCTGAAATTGAATGGAGATCCATTTCTGGGAAAGGTAAATGAAAGCCAATTGAAGCCTTACACCGAAGACTGGGCCAGATGACTATATGAAGTTAGCACAGTCTTAGCACTGCAGGAAGCGGCAAGGAGGCACAAGGATATAAACTACACTTCCCAGGTTGTAGAGCTGGGCGAAGAGGGGTCTGCATGAAACAGGATGATGTCACAATACAAACAGAATAGTGAAGAGAGCTATGCTATAGGGGTGGAGACCATGCAACACAGCTAAAAAGTGACTATTACCATCACTGTTCATGATTTGACTGACAGAAGATGTTTAAGAGGAGAAAGAGGCCAACATTTAAGGCATTTAAGGCTGAAATCAAGTGTGAAATATTTGGAAATCTGCTGCCAATCTTGCATTTATGGACGGATTTTGTGGAGAACGATCGAATTTGCCTATAAATTACAGCTGGCCACCGAGAGAGAAACACTTTTCATTCTGAGAAGTTCTAAGTTGTGTTGCCTGTTGCATGAGATCTTTGAGAATATGCTTGCAAGCCTCGCATCTGATTAGTACCCTGAGATCGATCAGAACCTCATTAATAGCTCAAAGTCTACACCAGCTGAGACTGCTAGTATTTGGGGTGTTGTCGCCTCCGAGGGAGCTGCCCCTGAGGTCGTGAGTATGGAGGTTCCCACAATAGTTCCTAAGGCATCGAGGTCGCCTAAGCCAAAGACTACACCAACAAGAGAAGTTCCCAAGCTGAAGAAGGATAAATAGAATAAGACGTTGTCAGTGTGCGATTCACTGAGGAAACATGCAGCTATACAGGCGCAGCATAAAGAAAAGCTGAGCACGAAGGAGAAGGGGAAGGTGGTCGATCTGGAGGCAGAGGAGGGCGCAAAGGATATTGAAATTGAGGGTGTGAACCCTATTTCAAAACTTTTGGAGTATATCCCTCCACGAAAGGGTAAGGTGAAGGTCCCAAAGGACCCAGATGTCAGAAAATTCACCCTCAACATTCCCCTATTGCCGAAGAATATTACCTTTGAAGGTTTGCGTTTGGTGCGGGTCCCAAATTTGAATCTTGAAGACTGGGATTTTGCAGACCTTGAGCGGTTCCCCCACCTTGCTACTGACACCTTCATGCAGAGGGTTTTATACAGACAATTTGGAGTCACCACGCTGGAGCTGGTGGAATGGATTCGCAAAGTCAACAAGTTAGGCATGCTGAACTTATTATGGGTGCTGCGCTACAATCGGTCAAACATAAACCTGATAGTCATTAGACAATTGCTGTTCTTAGTACACGACAGGTGCCTGTGGCTGAATGAGCTGATCCCCATAACTGACATGTTGATCCACAGGATCACCCTATTACCACACTCCGGGTTGAATCCGGCCAAGGCGTTTGGTGGAAAGACATGCGAACGTGACCTTGCTAAGAAGATGAAGGACAAGTTTAATCTTATCAAAAAATCGTGCTGGTATTTAATTACCAACATTTTTTACCCCATAATCAAGATTTCCCTACAGAAATTCGGTGGAAAAGTGATGAGAAAGTGTTACTCGGATGAGGTGTTGGCAACAATAGTTTCTTTGGTGGCTCGGTGCGTGGAAGGGATACAGTTAAATTGGGTGTGCTACCTGTGTCGTGAGTTCCTTACAAATTGCAGAGAGGTGTAGAATGATAGTAAGACTTTTCATATTTGTGGTTGTTTCTCTCAATAATGGCGGTCGCATGGGACTTACCGGAGGATAGACAATTTCCTCCCATGGAGAAGGATTTACTAGAAGCAACAAAGTTCGCGTCTCTTTGGGCCATGAAAGATGTTGCACTGGTGAAGGAAAGCAAAGTCTTCTGGGTGTTGATGGAGGTGAGTATTCACATTTCCATCAACCAGAAGTCGTGGTTGTCGCCAACAATGTTCAAGCAATTGTCAAGGTATGTGGAGTTCAAATTGGACTTCCACCATGTTTACATCTGGGCGCTGAAGGATCTGGATCAGAAGTGGTATGATATTCCCTGCTTAGCTACAGATGATGCCATTGTAGAAGTCCTCAAGTGATGGCCAGCAGATTGGCACACAACACTAGATTTGGCTGCCGAGACTAGCAAGTTCATGGAAAATCAGAAGAAAGAAGTGACCCAACTGAAGGTTCAACAATTGGTAGGAAATAACGAGAAGGAGACTAAGGAGAAGGCCTGAGTAGAAGTGGAGCATGCCATCAAGGAACAAGTAGAGCAGGAAAAGCACAACTCTGACAGAAGTCAGAAATCTCCTTCGCCCCGAATGGAGGAAGAAGAGCGGTCAGAACAGGATAACGACAATTAGGAGAGCACTCCCTTTTGTGTAAAGTGACATAGGGAACATGAAAATGAGGGAAAACGAAAGAAGACCAAAGCCTCCAAGTCATCACTTGATCCAATTATCTTGATAGAGGGTGACTTAGATGATATTGGTGACAAGGTAAGGGACATGATAGCAAAAATACTGTAGCAATTTGAGAAGCAACATAAGCAGGCACTAAGTGCCATATAGACGAGTTTGCGTGAACTACAGATCCAAAAACTAGACTCTAGGTAGGTGTAGGGGGCGGAGCTACATCAACTAGTTTGGCGTCGGGGACCACTCAAGTAGTAGAGTTGGTTCGATCCTTGGATCTCCGGGCAGTCGTGCTACTTGATGGAGCTTTGAGTGCAAAGGCAGACACTGAAAAGGCTACTGTTATAACTTTAAAGAATATTGGTTTGAACTTAGCTGCACTCCCTAGTGAGTTCCTTCACACCTTGCAAGCAGGTGTGATTGCAGAGCTTAAGGCCCGAGAGCAGCGTGCTCTAAGCATGATCAACGAATATAAGGTTAACAACAAACAAATGTTCATTGAGAAGACAACAATGTTAGAAGCATGGAATAAGGTTTAGGAGCAGAAAGAGTGAATTGTAGGCGTGGTGGCACATACCAAAAGAAGCGTTGTTGGAGGCCAAGATTCAAAAGTTGGTTGCAGGTGTGTGCGATGCGAAAATGGGGGTGGCCAAGGTTCAATTTGAATTGAACCCTAAAATTACATTGCTTGAGTTGAAGTCACAACCTTCAACTCTACCAGAGATCAGAGAACAATGTGAGGCAACTGTAAAGGATGGAGTCGCCACAGTAGATGCCACGGTGGCAGATTGCACTACACTCTCTGATTACTGTAGAAGTATGATGAAGCAAGAGTGACGACATGCATAGTTGCTATATCACAATGGTTGGGTAAGCTGCATGAGGCAAAGTAGTTGCTTGAACAAGTGGAGGAAGTGTAAAGGAAAGAGGTGGTCCTCAAGGCCAGATTGGGCCCTTAGCTGGACGAGGCCTATGTTATCAATGCCACCATTGAAGAGAAGCTGGCAAGCCTACAACTGATAGAGCATAAGATAAAGGAAGATAGTGCAGGACCAAGAATAGAGAAGCTGGTGGAGCAGATCAAGCAGGCAGCCACACAGAGCATGGTTGAGGTAGCAGTGGCACAATTCAAGCTGGGAAGTCTCCGCAGTAAGATCTTCGTGCAAGCAGAGTGACTCAAGGATGAGTCAAGATATTTGTGTTGGGGGCGTGTTCGGACATGGTCCCCTGTAGTCAATTTTGGGCCAAAATCCCAACTTTTTGTTATGGAAAGGGTAAAGTCTCTGTATGTTGTGGTCGCAGAGCGCATAGATAGTAAGGTGTCATAAATGGTTTTTTCCTTATTTTATGTATGTTTTGTCAGCTTTAGTATATCTACCCATGGTCTGTGGACCATGGGATTGTATAAAAAGAAGAGTCTTAGAGAGTCTAAGGTAGTTTAGTGAAGTTGATGATATTGATGAAGAAAAATGTAATGGGTCATTAGAGAAAAGAGCGAAGAGTCTTAGAGTAGAAGAAAGGATCTATAGCTGTGTGTGCAGAGGCCTAGAATAGAGTCTATAGTTGAGTGCACAAACCCCTGCAGCTAAGTGCACAGGGAAGTCTTGAGTCTATAAGAAGAACTGAAGTATCAATAAAGAGATTATTCTAGAAATATCTATGATTTGTCTATCTATTTCTGTTAGGAGTAAATGCACTATTATGTTATGATGAATAATAAGTTTATGATTTAATAGTGTATTGATGTGTGATTCTGCATATTTTATGTTGTTATAAGAATGCAAGCAATAATATATATTTTCACGAAGAATATCTTAATCCGTGTTAAAGTTATTGGATACTTAAGCCGATCTGGGTAAATACAGAAGTAGGAGTAACCACAGAGGCACATAAGTAATTTATTCACCCGTTTACGGTCTGTGAAAGATAGTCATAGACCTTCACAAAGGTTTAGAGGTTGGTAAGAGGAAGTTATATCAATAAGCCTTGAGGGCTTATCAATTTGTGTGAAGGAAGGTTTAGGACATAAAATGACATCACGCTCATCTCTAGGCACAGAAACTTGTTTCCATCATCCCCCCATACTGCTTTGGGTGAGACTTCAGTTCATTTTCTATGGATTGATTCTGAAAGGGCCAGGCCAGTAGTGTAAGAATTTGTTTGGAAAAAATAACTCTGAACCTAGGTCAAGACCCACTAAGCCAACATAACCTAAAACTCAAAAATTCGAAATCTCATCTAGTATATTGTTCTAAGCTATGATACCATGTAGAAAATCATGTAGATTCACAAGCTCATGTAATCTATTGAAACAAGAGACAAGAATCTACTTCTACTTTCAACCAGCAGAAGCAAATAGATCGATGAAAACAATATGAACTAGAATAAGATAAATCAATGACACATAACACAATATGTATCTAGGGAAAGTCACTACTCAAAACCCCACTATCTGTATTGCATATATAAGAAATATAAGTGAAGATACAAAGCTTTTTCTCACTAGAACAATTCCACACAAGTATGCTCAACTCCCTCAGCTCACAAGCTAGCTCTTGGCTAACAATTAGCCAATTATGAAAATCTACAAGCCCCTAATCTCTTTTATAATTCCTAGGATGAATAACTTGTATTTAAAGGGAATTTAAGCCTCCAAAACTGAACAATCCAAACATAGGATCAATCTTTGATGCATGCATGATATTTACACTCTAGTAAATCATACAACTGATAGTTCATTGTCCTTGCACTCTAGTCTCAACTGGGTCTCTCTGAGAATCGACATGCATGAATTTTGATGAGGGAATCTCCAGTGAACTAGAGTGATGCTTGTGGATGCACTAGTGCACCAACTAGCTGTTAACTCTCTATTAGTTCCACAAACAGTTTGGAACTAATTTCGCTGAACATAACTCAATAAAATGAGCGATCTAATTTCCAACTCAATTTAAACTCATATTGGACCCCTAAAACATAGGGAGAACATCTACATGACTTTAAAAATACTTCCAACTCGAAATTCCTAAGTTAATTAAGTTAACTAAACTTAATTAAATATTTACAAGTTGCTATGAGAATAGAATTTGATTTTACTTCTTAGTTTTATTCAAGGACAAATTAAACTAGAATTTTTTGTTGTCATTTATTAACATTTATTTAATACTTAGGCCGATAATTAAAGTCCGACTAATGTTTAAATTTCCCTATTTTTCAGTTATGGCCATGGTGGATAATTTTTAATGTTGAATACTGGAAAAATGAATTCCCTTTCTGGGTTTATTTTTTATTTACTCATAATTTATCAGAAATGTTTAAGTTATTTATTAGGTTTATGAAACAATCTTCTGCCTCATGTGTAAGAAATGTCTCCTCTCTTCTTTTATCAGAAATTGCACTGAATTATATGTTTATATGTGTTTAATGATGAGAATCATGTTACTATTTGTAGCGCATAACTGTATAATTGCTATATTACTTGTTCTATTCTACTTTTGGTCATGCTTAATACTTCAATCACATATACATAGAGCATAAAATTTCTATTTCTTAATGGAATGTATAATTATGTTTACTCCCTGATTGTATTAAGTTTTTCTTGAAGTATTGAATGCTCGACAGAGGCTGGAGACTCCAGAACCAGAGAACTCATTATGTCTGCCAAGGAGGTTTTTTTATGAATTCTTAATTCATATAATGTATTTTTCCTTCCAAACCATCTAGGTTACAAGTTCGAACTCAACCCAATATTTTCGCTTTTTGTAGCCAGAGTCTTCTGGGTTAACTCTACTTAAATATTTATGTTTGTGTTATTTAGCCTACCTGATCTTTTAAACATTCACATATCTAACAAATATTTACATCAAACCTCCCTTCACGTTATTCACTCCTTCCAAATTAAATCCATTTAGCAACATGGTTTAATTTAGAAAGATTCATCTTTGTTCTAGCTCAACCTAAAGATTCATCTTTGTTCTAGCTCAACCTCTCGACTTCTAGGTTTTGTTTTTTAAGAAAATAATACTTATTCCAAATATATAAATATTCATAAAAAAAATACTAAACTAATGCAGATACATACTCAAGACTTTTCATAAATCAAAAATACTTATTTGAAATTGAAACTAGATTTGAATTTAACCTGACTTGCCCAAAACCTTAAATAGGAAATACCTCTCCTCCCCTCCAAAGAGAATGGAAATCATGTCTAATTCCCCCCAAGCTCTAAAGTCCTCAAACCAGTTATATCGACAATTATCCTTGACTCAATTAATATTCACGCATCAAGGTTTCCCTCGCCTAAGACTCATAGAACTCTGTATGTGTCAGAAACTTCCACAACCCTAGTCCAGCTTAAGAAAACTCTTCCAGCATTGTCCTGCCATACTTGTACAACGTCTTGTTCAAGTTTGTTTTCTTCTCTCTCTTGGAGTTGTTTTCCTCTCCTTGGTTAATCTTTCCCAAGAAAATGAAAAAAACCCATTTTCATTCCTTTTGGGATCTTTAATTCCTCTTGGGAGGATGAGAGCACCAATTGCCATAACTATTTGAGAGTTATTTAGAATTCATTAGGGTCTTTCCATAATTTCAAAGACTTATCATTTTTATTCATTAAAACAAAAATAATATCTTCACTAATTATTCCATATCCATTTGACTTCTCACCATTCATAGTTTTTATAACAGAAAGAAATAATTAACTGACAATAAAACCATGAAAATAATTATTTACATTTATCGGGGTGTCAAAAAAGTGGAGCGAATATCCATAGTTAAGAATAATGGTACATGTTTTTATAAAATGCATACATGGTTAACTTATATATTAATTATTTTTATCATTAGTAATAATAATAACTATTTTAAATAAAGTTATAATTTCATGGCTTTTTATGATTTTTTAAATTTCAGAAATTTGAGCTGTAGAATGAAATTGCTATTTTGATGTTTATTATGAATTGATGCAAGTCAACATTTACCAAACATTTAATTTATATGACCACGTTAATCGTATTAAAAATTAAACATAAGCCCAACCAACAATAACAAAGATAGAAACGATATGCATGAATAACTAAAAATTTACAAAATATTGAGAAAACTAAATTTTATAAACTTTACTATCCATTTACTTTAAAAACTGACAATATATATATATATATATATATAAAATTTACCAAAGCATGATTCTTTGGTCTGGTGATGGGTGAGGTCTAAATTCATAATGCACATGTTTCTCCATGTGAGCCATTTTTCCTTCAAGGCATTCAAGTTTATTGCACCACTAACCTAGTTGCAAGAAAATAAACCTATCATGCATATGCTATGATTTCTTTGGAGATCATTCATGAAAATGATTAGCGAATTTCTATCATCATAACTATTTATGCTCATATGTTCCATGAGTTTAGTGAGATGAGAAAATTATCTGCCAAAGCTTTCTTGATTGATATCAACCTCATAAATGGATGAAGTATTGGCTCCCCCGACCAAAAAAAATTCGTGACTATTATCAACCTCATGAATGTCTGAAAGATTGGCTCTCCCTGACCAAAATTCGCAAAAATGAGTCTGCCATACTCACCTCCCCTCCCCCCTCTCTCTATATTTAATTTTATGAACTAAAAAATAAAGGAAATATTTATCTTAAATAAAATATTTTTTTTTCAATTTTAAATTTATAAATAATAATTAAAAAGATATAATTAGAGAGCAAGAGTTATAAGTTAAAATGGTTTATGATTAATATAATTTTTAATGTATTTAATTTAAATATTTATTCTATAGAGTTATGCTTATATTTAATAAATTGTAAGATTTAATTTGATTTATTATAGAATATATAAATTATCATTAGTGGCATAACCATTGTATAAAAATAATGATTATTTAAATATATATAATAATATATATATATATATCATTTATTATAGAAATAATAGTAATTAATTATTAGGGTTAACTATCGTATTAAAATAATGATTAGTTTGAATATATAATATATAATATAATAGGATATATAGATATACTAGATAATTATAATAATATATATATATATATAATATATATATATATATGATTTTAAGGTCACGACCAAACCAGACACCAAATTGGTGTATGAGACCCCCTTTTATGTGGGGCAAGAGACCCATCTCCATGCAACAATTTGACTACTAAGTCTACGAAGGCATACATACTCTAGCCCCCTCTAGCTTTGAACCTGTGACCTCTTAGGAGGAAACACATGCTCTTAACCATTAGGGCCACTCAAGATAACCACATAATTATATAATTTGTATTGGGACATGTAGGGTTTACATAATAGAATATGTTTGCAGTTCTCTTCAATAGTTTTAAACATGGAATATTAGAGTGGCCATATCTTTCCTATAATTGCAAAAAACACAATGGGCAGTGCACGATGCTCATAATTGTTATCACTATATCACTAAAAAATAATGGGTCTTAGACTACACCCACCCATGTATAATCGAAGTTAATAGTAAATGTTGTTTTTAGTCACAAAAATATAAGACTAGAAGCGAACATTAAAAACGTCCAAAAGGTTCTTATTGCACTCCCATGACCTTGTTTGAACTAAGGATTATAGTATCCAATCTTCGTTGATGTCCATTTTTGGATTTTGGATTGGTAGTAGTGTTGTGGGTTAAGCGATGTCTAATATTTGTGTTCTCAACCATATTATAAATTTTGACCTCGTAAATGACCACAAGCCTAATTCTCACCACAGACATCTATCCTTAACTCTCAAACTTGACATGCACACCAGTCACATGCAAAACAATTATGAGAAATTTCAAAAGCATACTCATATTCATAGAAATAAAATGGATGCCTTCTTAAAAGATTTAAAAAGGATTTAGATCTCTTAGTGCATAATGATACAATTGATCACATCTACCATAATTTTACTACTACCCTTTCCACTACCATTAAAAGGTTCTCTAGTAAGGTGTCATTAAAAAGATTAATATAACTTCCAACCCTTGGTATTATAATGATTGTAAGATTTCCAATAAAGTAATTCAAGATGTCCCTAAAGAAACTATAATGCTTGAAAAAATCAGTATGTATAAAGCTCTTATTAGAAGAAAAAAAATGTCATACATAAATAAGAGGCAAGAGAATTTTTTCACCTTTCTAAAGTTGAGCCTATAAAGCTTTGGAGTAATGTTGTTGTTCATAAAAGGAAGGAAAATAATTCGATCCCCTTAAAGAACTGGGATATCTATCTTAAGAATCTATATGATTCCCTGGATACATGGGAAACATCTTAAACACTCCTATAGAGGAGGATATCTTTTCTTTGGAAGGCATAGAGTTTGGGCGTAAGAAGCTCACTAATGGGAAGGCTAAGGATATGGAAGGCTACCAAGCTGAAATTTTCAAGATAGGAAGATCTATCCTTATCCCTCATATACACAAAATCCTCAATTTGGTGGTGAGACATGGCTTCCCTAAGCCTTGGATGCAAACCATTACTATACCTATATTAAAAGTGGGGATAAAATTGTTCCATCTAAGTGGACCATTATGATCAGCCACATTTTTTCCAAACTATATGGGCTCATATTTATAAAGGAGATTAGCCTCCAGCTTGAAAGCCATGGTAAAAGACCTAAATGGAAAGTTGGTTTTAGGAGACATCACTCGACTATAGATCATCTTGTCACTCTCAATATCATTTCTCAGGAATGTCACTATAGTAAAACTTACTTTCTATGTTGTTTTTTTCACTTTACAAAAGCCTTTGACATGGTTTCTTGGGATAAATTATGGTGTATACTTGAAGAGATAATGGTTCCTCTCGAGTTGAGAGTTTTTATCACTAGGCTATATGAGAATGTTCCTTCCAAGATTGAGACCACTGAGGGTTAGTCTAAAGAAATTAAATGCAATATCAGAGTTAATCAAGGGTGTCCCCAATCTCCTATCCTTTTTTGCATTTACATTGATAAGCTAGAAGAGTGTTTGGAAGTTGCACGATATGATGGCCCCAAACTCATTGTTATTCTCATTACTCTTCTCCTTTATGCTAGTGATATCATTCTTCTTTCTATAATCCACGATGATCTCGAGAAGTAGCTTAGAATCCTCCATGACTACCGCTCAAAAATGGATATGACTATTAGTACTAACAAGACCAAAATCATCATAATTGTTTAGTTATATAATTGATCTTAAATTACTTATATGAATTATCAAACATGGCTAGTAAACTGATAAAGTGTAAGTGTTAGAAGTATTTGGTTATTCATACAAACTCTAAATTAAATTAATTTATCAAAATCTAAATTATAAATTAAATTAAGTTATTGAAATGCACATGAGAAAATTAGTTATTCCTAGAAAATAATATTATCTCTACAATGATGATCACACTGTCTGCTTTCAAACAGAACTACTTCTACTTATGAGATTCCACACTTTACTTTAAAATACAAATCAATCTCAGACATCACATAAATGAAAAGTAGTCCATACTTTTCTTAAATGAAATTCACGCTCTGTTTCATAAATGAAAACTACTCTTACTTAAGAAATCTCATGTCTAAAGAAAATCACACATCTATATGAATCAAAAACAAACTTGCATGAAAAATTAAATGAAACAAACTTATACTTAAAACACACTCACACTTACTTGACTTAAAGATCACACATGCTTGAATTTAACAACTAATTATGCAAATTAATCTACTATCTAAAATGAAACTCTAAGTGAAGCTAGATCACTGCTACTAAGCTTTATCCACATGCATTCAAAATCTGAATAGTAAGAATGAATAGCATAATGATTTTAACTTAACTATGGAAGAAAATTGAAAACATGAATACTCGGCTGAATAAATAGAAATCTACGAGAATATAAGCCTAATAGATAATTGTGAAGACAAAGCAAGAATCCTTACTGTCTTGAGGGGCGCCTCCATGAGAAGCAGGCAATCATTACATTATTGATCAAGCACTTTAACCATCCATTGAGGAAATGAAGTGATTCTTTTATAAACAGAGCATTAAAAACATCCTTAAATCTCACTTTTACGTCCTTACTTAATAAAAGGTTCATTTCTGCTGAGAAGCATATTTATAGAGCTCATAGCAATAAATTGTTTAGAGCTATATTCCTAATTCATATCAACAGAAACCAAATTTAACTTCAAAAGATAATATTGCATAATTCACTCATGATTTGTATTATCAAAGAAAATCATGAGGCATGAATCTCGTTCTCACTCGCCTATTGCCGATTACAGAAGTTGACTTTTCCTTTGACCGCATTGCTAGGACCTATTTCCATCGAACTGGTTCATGAGAATAGAAGGAAATCGTTGAGTTCATCAATTGTCACCTATCCATTTATTTCGTGTACTAGATAGCACCTTAGAACCTATCAAACCATGAACTTGGCTGCAGAATCATCGATGGGTAGCATGGTCATCCATCCAATTGTGCAGAGAGAGATCAAGCAACTTTTTATATAAGTATGAATCAGACAACTTTTGATATAAATATGACATGGTTTCTTCATGTCCCTCGTCCAGTAGCCATCATAGTAAATTGAGGGATATTTTGTTAGCAGGTACGTCAGATATCCGAGAAATTTATGGAACTATTTTTCCGGTGGGAATTTCTATCAAATTATTTGAAATGCAGGGATAAAGTTGAGAATAATTAATATTATTCTATTATTAATGGAGAAAATGGTTACATTGTTGTAACTTTCTCCCTAGTTTAGGATTAGTTCCTATAGTTATGGGGTTTGGGTACAACTTCCTATTTCCTAGTATTGTATTTAATGATGTAATCTTTCGATTGAATGGTAATAGAGTGAACGAGAGAATCCTCTCAAGTTTTGTGAGTGTAGTATCTAGGTGCAGGCCACACCTGAGACCTACATCTCTTTCTTTTCAATTCAGTGCATATTTTATCTTGGTATCAGAGCTCAGATTGAGTGAGCCTGATCTTTGTCACCTGTGAGGCTGAAGTGCCTGTAGAAGCTAGCTTGCCTGTGTGGCGGAAGTGCCTGTGTGGCTGTGTATGTACACGAGAGCTCTGTGCTCGATTGAGCAGGTGGACTGCAGAACACCTGGCTCGGACTCGGAAATTTTTTTTTTCTGAGAAGAAAGGCCGATTGGCGCGGGTTTTGCGCTGACAGTCACGCCAGAAGACCGATTAGCGCGGGATTTCAGGGAGAAATCACGCTAGAGCACGGAAATTCAGGGAGGAATCGCGCTAGAGCACGGATTTTGAGGGAGAAATCGCGCTATTGTGCCAGAAAGCTCGATTAACGTGGATTTTGCCAGGAAAAACGCGCCAATTTTTCTACTCTAAGCGATTTTTAATAAGCGCGGATTTTTCGCTCGGGGTAGCGCCAAAGAGATCCCTGAACAGCGTGAACTTCGTTTGGCGGTTTGCAAACGGAGCGGATCGGCGGAGGTGCAGATCAGTCCGAGAGAGACAGATCGGGAAAGCGCCAGAGGAGATTTGCGGGAAACCTCAACTTCGTGTTGGCGATCTGCAAGGAGAGAAGGATCGGCGAAGTGGAAAATCAATCCAGAAGAGGTGGATTGGATCAACTGTGATCAAATCGGTGATTCGGCTGTGTTGGAAATGCCGAAGTTGCTCATTGGAGCACGAGTGCCAGACACTGCAGATCGGTAGCAGAGGCAACAGACAGATCTGACAGGTATTTTTTTTTGTTGTTAAATAGATTCAAAATGAGTAACACAATGGAGTCTTACCTTAACGAGTCTGGTAAACTCAACGGATCGAACTTCACAAACTGGAAGTTCAAGATCTAGACTCTGCTCGAAGGTGCGAATGCTTGGGCTATAGTGACAGGCGACGAGCAGAAACTGGCAGCAGCCCAACAGAAGGAAGACTGGGAAAAACGAGAAAACAAAGCCAAAGTCCTACTGAAGATGTCTGTGAAAGACAATGTCATTGCACACATCAGAGATTGTAAATCGTCTGCTGAGATCTGGACGAAAATCAAAAATATCTATGAGAGCCATAATACAAACAGAGTTTTGGCTCTGAAAAGCAAGCTATTTTCGATGAGAATGGATGAAAGGGAGTCTGCTACTGCATTTGTAGCGCGAATCAAGGATGTTAAGGACGGATTGGGAGCCATTGGAGTGGCGGTGGATGATGAAGATCTTGTTGCAATTACGATGAATGGGATGCGTGATGATTTTCAAACCTTCATCACTGGAGTATCGGCAAGGGAGAAAGCACCCTCGTTCGATGATATCACTGCGATCTTGTAGCAAGAGGAAGATCGAAGGCAGAACCTGAATCTGAACCCCCAAAGTGACGATCTCGCGCTGGTGGAAAAACGAAGACTATCTAAAGGAAGGCATTCACAGCAGCAATCAAAGCAAAGAGGAGGAATATCATAGAAGAATCTGCACTCTCAGAAAGGTATGCTTGCAAATCATTATGAAAAGAAATGTTTTTATTGTGGGAAAATGGGTCATATACAGAGAGATTGTTATCATAAGAAGCAGGCTGATGACGCAAGGAGGAGACAGGTAAATCCAAAACACAGAGGATATTTTGTAGAAGAAGAAGAAGACTTCAGTCATGAATTTCGACCGTTTACAGTCGATTGTGCCCTAACAGCATCAAACGAAGATGACATCTAGTATGTCGATTCCGAAGCATCATCACACATGCCAGGTAATAAAGAATTTTTTGACAGTCTTGAAGAAGTTATAAATGGATCAAAAATATATCTAGGGGATGATAATGGATATCAGATTAAAGATCATGGGGTGATTTCAGTTAAGTTGCCTAATGGAAAAATTAATCACCTTTCAAATGTGTTATATGTACCTGGAATAAAGAAAAACCTGATATCTGTATCCATGATGGCTGACCAGGATATGCATGTTGAATTCTTCAAGACTCACTGTGTGATAAAGGATTTTAGGGATGAAACGGTTGCAACAGGCATGCGAGTTGGAAGCCTGTACAGGTTGGATGCAAAAAGTATACCAAAGCAAGCCATGGTAGCAGGAGAGTCGATAGCTGAACAACTCTGGCATCAGAGGTTTGGTCATCTGAATCTGCAGGATCTTATGTTGTTACAAAAGAAAGGTATGGTCGAAGGTCTCCCCATCTTTCGTAACATTCAGTTGAATTGTGATGGTTGTGCCCTAGGAAAGATGCATAGAGAACAGTTTCTTGTGCATGATAGGAGGAGGCAAACAGAAATCTTAGAGCTAGTGCACACTGATGTATGTGGTCCCATGCAAACAAGGTCGCTAGGGGGAGCATACTATTTCCTGTTATTTACTGATGATTGCACTAGGTACTCTTGGGTTTATTTTTTAAACAAGAAAAGTCAGACTTTCCAATGTTTTATAGAGTTCAAAACCCTGGTAGAAAAACAGTTTGGAAAAAGTATTAAAATTATCCGATCTGATCAAGGAGGAGAATACAAATTAAAGGAATTCATGAAATACTGCAAAACTAATGGGATTGTTCAGCAATATACAGTGCCGCATACACCACAGCAAAACGGAGTTGCAGAGCGTAAAAACAGAACATTGGTGGAGTGTGCAAGGAGCATGCTGCAAGGTAAGGGTCTATCTAATATGTTTTGGGCAGAAGCGATAAATACTGTTGTATATTTGAAAAATAGAAGTCCTACTAGGATTCTTGGTTTCAAAACTCCTTTTGAAGCCTTATATGGATTTAAACCAGCAGTAAATCACTTAAGAGTCTTTGGGTCAAAGGAATTTGCACATGTAACCAAAGCTGATAGAAAGAAATTAGACCCTAAGGTAGTTAAATGCATCTTAGTTGGTTATGGCACAGGGTTTAAGGCATACAAACTGTTCAATCCTGACTCTCGTAAGACATTTGCTAGTAGAGATGTAGTCTTTCATGAACAGGTGCAGGAAAGGAAAGCTGATGTTGGAGATGATTGGCACATTCCATTGCTATTGGAGGAAAGCAGCGAGGATGAGACGGAGCAGGAACAGGAGAAGGAAGAAGAGAATGAAGAAGAACAGCAAGAAGGTGAAAAAGCAGGCCCAATCATTGCAGAGGAAAACAAATTTGAGGTAAGTCCACCCCTACCAAGGAGGTCAGGTAGGAAGACTCAATTACCATTGAAGTTGAGAAGCTATGCTTTAATGTCAAAAGTTTTGAACATTGTAGAACCCTCTAATTATAAAGAACCTAGCCAATTTAAGGAATGGAGAGCTGCAATGGATGAAGAAATGGAATCAATCTTTAGAAATGATACTTGGGATTTAGTAGAGCTGCCTAAAAATAAAACTCCTATAGGATGTAAGTGGCTGTTTAAACCAAAAATGAATGCAGACGGAAGTATAGATAAGTTAAAAGCTAGGTTGGTTGCAAAAGGATACTCACATAAAGAAGGTATAGATTTTGATGATACTTTTGCACCTGGAGCAAAGCTAAATACAATCAGATTACTTATTACTTTAGCTACTAAACATAATTGGGAATTATACCAGCTTGATGTCAAATCTGCATTTTTAAATGGTGATTTAAAAGAAGAAATTTACTTAGTACATCCAGAAGGATATGTAAAGCAGGGGCAGGAACATCTTGTTTGCAAGTTGAAAAAGGCTTTATATGGTTTAAAGCAAGCACCCAGGTCGTGGTATGAAAAA
>APFE030536887.1:91905-148899 GCA_000404065.3 Pinus taeda
TTTGTATATGCCAAGGTGTACCAATCTGTCCGTGCTACATGCTGAAAGCTCTGCTCTTGCTGAATTGTGTTGTTCATGCTCCCCCTGTCTGTAAGCAAGGTCTGCAAAAAGGTGTTCTACAAGAACATGACTCTATACATCATATGTGACCTTCCTAGCACCAAATACTCATACATAAACCAAGTGGGGATATACCAGAAAATGACAACCAAGCACATTACATCATTCATCCCAGGCATAGTGGGGAAACCAACATAGGTCGTTACATGACCTTAATATGACTGAAATATTTCATCAAATGACTACAATAGATAGAGACACACTATTACATCATGAGTCTTGATATGACCTTTACATCGAATGATATACATGACATTTATAACAGAGACCAAACACCTAAATAAGATCATGATAAACATCAGCAATGCCACTGTATGATCTGCTCCATAGCATCTGTCACCAACAACTTGTATTAATGCATGAATCATCAAGGTATGTCCGTATCAACTCATCCTTTTGAATAGAATTCAGTATATATAGAATCATTCTATCATATGTGAGAAACACCATAGCCATCCAGATCTGCATAGACCAAGTATCATCAATTGGGAATATCTGCATCAATCAACATATGTACGAAACAACCTATCATCATATAGGTAAGAACTCATCATCATCATATCTGCAACAATGCAAATTTGAATAATAATCCATGTATCCAACCAACAATCCTCATCCATATGTGTGCTAAGAACAATAGGAATCCGACATCATAATTGTAATATATGATCTTTATGCATATGGCGACAACAGCATATGAGTGACTCATCATCAAGTGAATTCAAGCTATGTACTTCTCCTTATCCTTATGAAGATCACCATGTAAGCACCATTAGAGAATCAACCACAAATCTGATCTAAATATCAACTACGTAACCCCAAGAATCATCTGAACAGCTCAACCATATCATAGCAAGATGAATCATTTATCCATATAAGCATCATCACCAAGGACTATTAACCATAATGCCAACAATGCATTAAAAGCATGTGCTCCCCCTAAACCTGTGCCATCTTGTTTACTGTCAGATCTGATCATGCATATCAACAAGAAGAATCAAGACATCATCACTAGAAACAAAACACTTCTAACCATCATTTCCACACATCATTAGCAAATTGTAACCATTATCAAACAGCGCAAATAAATCGAATCATAACTGATCCTTTTCCTGAACCTGTCCCTACTGCCTTTCCTCAACCAATCATATACGCGACTATGCCATAACCAACTCGCGTATATGCATGAATTCTCTTTAAGAAACTTGCATATGAGATTTAGGACACTGAAATTTTACACTTCCAGTTCCCTCTGATTCTATTATGTCTGTATGTTGTGTTGTGCCACCTCTTTCTGACTGTACTTCTTTCTTCTTCCACATCTTCAAGTGTGATGATGATGTTTTCTCTTTTTGGTATGGTGCCCATACTTTGTTCCTGCATTCCTTAGCTATATGTCCAAGCTTGTTACATGTGTAACATCTTACATGTCTCATATTTCTTCTATAGCAATCAACAGCTCTGTGACCAAACATATTGCAAGCAAAGCAATATCCATTAAAGTACCTTGAATGAGATGATCTTTCTGCATGATGGTCTTGAAACCTCATTTTTCTACATCTGGCTGCAACATGCCCAAGATTATGACATACATAACATTCAACATTATTCATAGGAGGAGTAAAAGATTTTCTTTGAATAATTTCTTTCCTTGGTTGATGATGAGATTGACCTTTCATCTCCTTGTTGAGCATTTCAGATTTTGCAGTCGAGTCCCTTGTCTTACTTTGTGAACTAGATTCACTTTCAATAGATTCATGAAAACCAAGACCAGTTTTGATAGTAGGAGACCTTGGACTATTAAGAATATCATCCAAGACTTTAGTACTATCTTGAAATTGTAACAGTTTATCCTTTTCTTCTAATTTATCTTTTAGAATATTTACCTCAACTTGAAGTTGTTCCTCCTTTTACAGACATTGCTTCTTCCAGATTTCTTCAGACTTTCTTCCTTCTTCCATTTTTTGCCTTAGATTGAGTATCTCCTTTTCTTGTTCTTCATTTAGATCCTACTGCATTTGACGAATTCTGAAGGCACATTCCAGCTGAGATTTTAAACTGATGACTTCATTTTCTTGTTTTTCAATAGCTTGGAGTAGATCTTTATTCTGTTTCTTTGATTCTTCAAGATCTTCTTTTAGCGAGCGGATTGTGACTTCAAGATTTTCATAGTAACTGGATCTATCTCTGAATTTCTTGATGGTTGTGCTTCTTTCATTGACTTCATCTCTTAATGATGTTACTTCATCCTGCAACTTTTGATATTTGTCCTTGAATACCTTCCTTACCTTGTTTCCTTCTTCTAGTTGGGCTTTTAGTTTGGTAGATTCTTCTTTGAAGTCACATTCCATTTTGTTCAATAGATTTTGTTGATCTCTGAT
Source organism: Pinus taeda (assembly GCA_000404065.3). Lineage (NCBI taxonomy): Eukaryota > Viridiplantae > Streptophyta > Pinopsida > Pinales > Pinaceae > Pinus > Pinus taeda. Next base: position 94,407 of record APFE030536887.1, read on the forward strand.
TTTGTCTGAAAGCCTTTTAAATTCTGCCTCTATTTGATATCTTTCTTGTTCACCCATAAGAGCAAATTCAGTTGTTTCACTATCACTTTCATCTTTTCCAAATGGACAGATAGCTAGAACATTAGAGGATAGAAAATGCATACCTGATAGTTCATCTTCATTCTGAAATGATTCTGAATCTCATTCTGAATCTGAAGAGCTTCTTACAGCTAATCCCCAATCGATTCTCCCACTGTCATAGTTCTTCTGAGATGTCTTCTTCTGCTTACATGCTTTCTTATTAAGCTTCTTTCCCATTGTTCCAAGGATCTCCTTCAAGCGATCAAGCTTCTACAAAAGGACCTGCTCTGATACCAATTGTTGGAAATAATACTAAGAGGGGGCGGTGAATCAATATTATCACATCAATAAAACTTTTTCATTTCCATATTCAGATTCATATATTCTACTTCCACAACTTCTTATGATTCAGTTAGTTGATCCTTAATGAGTGCATTAGAAAATTATCAACCATATTAACAGTAAACAGGTGCACTAAAATAGAATAGATCATCACACATAAGCGACACACGTGAACACCATGATATAAGGTGGAAACCCTATGTGGGAGAAAACCACCTCCTACAAGTCATCTCAATCTTCTTCTTAATAAGAAAATCCTCTTACAATATTTCTGTACTGGTGCAGTCTTATACTAATACGCAGGCTTCTACCTACAAAGAGCTACAACGCTCTCTCGTTCTCCAGTCTCTCCTGGAAGGGAGCTACAACCCCCATAGTTCTTGTACTAGCTAAGATACTAGTACGTAGGCGCCAACCTACAATCTCCTCTCCTCCAGATACCACGTTTCATACATTTTCAGACTGGATACTCCTGAAGCACAACACATAATCTGAAAGGCCACGTTTCATCCAATTTTCATACTGGACCCATTAATATCATTGAATCACATAATCAATCAATCTTCTGAATCACCCAAACACCGGATCAATACATATACAATGATAATATATGTGTTAGCACCTAGATCTAGTCCATCAGATCACATAAATGTGATTCATTATGATCCTGATCCAATATTAGTTCTCATCCATCAATACTGAAGCTAAACACAATCAACCAAACAGGATATCCAGAATACTGACACCTTTAAATTGTCATGAGAACCCATCAACAACCAGAACCACCTGTGACTTCAAATATCATAGCTCAAATTGTATATGCTACTACAATGAACCAAACCTACATACATACGCGCTTACACCAAAGCCAACCCATGTACAGATCTATAAATATTCAACCATGACTTGTAGCGATTTCAAACTTAAGTTATACCCAGATCAGATCATTACAAGCGTCAGTATACAGATCTACAATAAGCATAATCAAATATATAGAGATAGTTCATTTCAAACCATTTGATCCCGATCTATCCTTAGATCTTGTTCTCCATCAACCGGTGAGATCCCTCTTTAGCTCAGATCCAGATTTGCACCATAACCCAATCACAGTATTCCAGATCTAGCACTTTATCAGATATTCAATATTTCAGATGATGCTTTGCTAAATGATCTCCTTCCTCTTTTATAGTCTTAGGCATTTCACAATACCACAATCCAAAACCATATTAACACAATAACATGGACCCAATACTTGGGATCAACACTTTTGGATGCAATACCACATACCAAAACCATAGGATCAAAAATTGTTGGACTAATACCATGAACCAACCATGAAAGTGTGTGAGATCAACACTTTCGGATGAAATACCATGGACCAAAACCATAGGATCAAAAACTGTCGGACTAATACCATGAACCAACCATGAAAGTGCATGAACTTTTCTCCACATGGAATAAATTTTTCTCTTCATAAAAGTCCGTGAACTTTTCTCTACATGAAATAAAATTTTCTCTGCATAAAATTCCGTGAACTTTTCTCCACATGAAATAAACTTTTCTCTGCATAAAAGTCTGTGAATTTTTCTCGACATGAAATAAACTTTTCTCTACATAAAATTCTGTGAACTTTTCTCTACATGAAATAAACGTTTCTCTGCATAAAATTCCATGAACTTTTCTCGACATGAAATAAACTTTTCTCTGCATAAAAGTCCGTGAACTTTTCTCTACATAAACTTTTCTCTGCATAAAATTCGGTGAACTTTTCTCTGCATAAAATTCCGTGAACTTTTCTCCACATGAAATACACTTTTCTCTGCATAAAAGTCCGTGAACGTTTCTCTACATGAAAGAAACTTTTATCTTCATGAAATTGGGTGAACTTTGCTGCACTATAATTTATCATCTGAGTGATTTGCCATCAAGGACAACACTTGTCTCATAATGCCAACGGTATCCTCTTGATATTTTGTTGAGAATAAATCTTCAAGAAATTAGTTAGGGACATGTAACCACCAACCTAACTACTTGACATGTGAACAATATAAACATATAATTGTCATTCCATTTTCCACATAACTTAACCCGAATAAATAATTATATAACTTATAATAATATTCGGTTTGTTTAGTCTGTAGTAATTTAAATATTTATATTTATTGGGGATATCACATCTTCCCACCTAAAATTAAACATCGTCCTAATGTTTCTCTTCTAAAAATAGATTTGGAAAAGTATCCCTCATAACCTATTCATCTTCCCAGGTGGCCTCCTGCAGCCCAAAGTGCTTCCATTTCACTTTAACTTAGTTGATAACTCATTTTCGCACCGTTACTTCTCTTCGATCAATTATACCCATGGGTTTGACCAAGAACTTGCCTTCCGGTTTGACCTATACACAAGAAAGACAAAATTAATGAGTCCTCTTCATTAGTAATTGGTCTTACAATCTATTTATAGTATGTCATGTTCTTAAGTAATTCTTCTAAATTACTTGTATGTCCTGCCAATTCATTATATGGTTAGGATCATATATGTATTTTTTTTAATACAGAAACATGACAGAAATTATTCACATGAATATGGCTGGGCAAGGCAAGCTGGTAAGCCACTAGCCCAGTTTGAGTTAGAATTTGGAAAGAACAGCAAAATTGGGGTGCTAATTTAGCACATCCACTCCATTGCAATGTACTCTTCTTGGCTTGTACAAGAACATAAACATGACCTCGAACTTGAAATTCCTGAAAAAATCTCTTTAGATCAACAAAATTCTTTTATCAGTCCTAGGCAACCTTTGAATTAGAACGTACCTTTTTAACCATATCCTCCATTTATTTTAACATGCCTGGTCCTAGCATGAAATTGTCCTCTGGGCTGCCCCAACTTAGGGGTGTCCTGCACTTACGCCCATATAATACTTCGAACAGACTCATCTATAGAGAGGTATGGTAACCGTTGTTTTAAGAAAACTCTACCAAATGTAGGTAGTTGTTCCATTTAGATGGCTACTGCATGACGTAAGTTCACATCATATCCTCTATTATTTGATTTACTCACTCAGTTTTCCCATCCGTTTGAGGATGGTAACAAGTGCTAAAATGTAGTTGTGTGCTTAAACCTCCAAATAATTCCTTCCAGAAAGCTGATGTAAATTTTACATCATGGTTAGGAATTATGATCTTTGGTATTCCATGTAATCTAAAAATGTTTTGCATGATTATGTTAGGGATTTGTACAACCTTCTAGGTTGACTGCACTGGTATGAAGTGAGAAAATTTTCTTAATTTATCTACTACCACCGTTATTGAGTCATTCTGTTTTTTAGAATTAGGTAGTCCTATAATAAAATTGATGGAAATGGTTTCCCACTTCCATTCTGGAATAAGCAATGGGTGGAGTAATCCAGCTAGGTGACGGTGCTCTGCTTTCACTTGTTGGCATTCCAAACAAAGAGCCAAATACTCAACTACTTCCTTCTTCATACCAGGACATAAAAAATTCTTTCCTCAATGCAGTAATTAACTTCTGCTACTTGGGGTTACCTGCATGCAAAAGTTTATGATATTCATCTAAAATTAAATTTTTAAGATTTTCTTGATTGGATACATAAATTCTCCTTCTATAAATCAGTAAACCTTATGGATTTACCTCATATCCAAACTCTTGTTCATTATTGTTTAAAATTTTAGCTTGCTGTCATAAAATTTTATATTTAGGATCTTGTAATGCTACCTCTGTGATCTTCTCATTAAATGTAGTTCGTAATCCACTGAAAGAGACCTCATATGTATAGTTTACCTTATGACTTAAGGCATCTGCGACTTGGTTCTCCTTTCCTTTCAAGTGCTTGAATTCAAAATCAAATTCAATTAGGAAGTCGACCAAATGAGCTTGCGTAGCATTCAAAGTGGGTTGCTTAAAATAATTAGTTAAAATGTGATGATCGATCATTAACAAAAATATCTTACCCGTTAAGTAAGTCATCACATCTTTAATGCATGAATGATATTTGTTACCTCTAAGTCATAGGTTGAATATTTTTTTCATGTTCCTTAAGCTTCCTAGACTTTTAGGAAACAACTTGGTTGTCCTGCATCAGTATGCCACCTACACCTTCCTTGTTAGCATCTTCACGAACCACATAATATTTATTTGGATCAACAATGCTCAGAATGGGCGCAATGGTGAGTAAATGTTTAAGTTGATCAAAATTCCTTTGACAATCCATGGTCCACTTAAAAGTTTTTCCTTTCTTTTATAAAGAGGTAATGGGGTATGCCACCCTAGAAAAAGCTTCAACAAATTGCCTATAGTATCTGGCTACACCCATAAATGATCTTATATTAGCCACATATTTTGGTATTGGCCATTCCATTATAGTTTTTATTTTCATTGGATCTAGAACAATTCCATCCTTGGTAATGCCATGTCCTAAATATTGGATTTGCTCTTTAAAGAAGTCACATTTACTATACTTGGCATATAGTTGATGCTCTCTTAAAACTTGCAAAACAATACAAAGATGTTCTATATGGAGATGTTCTTTATGTTATTCTATATTCCGAGAGTAAATTAGTATGTCATCAATAAAAATTAACATAAATTTATCCAAATACTAATGAAATACACTATTCATGAGGCACATGAAGGTTGCAGGGGAATTAGTTAGTCCAAAGGGCAACACAACAAACTCATAATGCCCATAACGAGTTCTAAAGGTTGTTTTTGCTATATCTTCTTCCTTTTTTCTAATATGATGGTAACCTGAATAGAGGTCGATCTTTGAGAACAAAGTCACACCCTTCACCTGATCAGAATACTCATCTATTCGAGGTAAAGGGTATTTGTTTTTTATGGTCAATTTATTTAATTAATGATAATCTATGCATATTCACAAGGTTCTATCCTTCTTCTTAACAAAGAGCACCAGAGCTCCCTAAGGTAATACACTTGAGCGGATATATTTTTTTATCAAGAAGCTCTTCTAGCTTCATCTTTAATTTTGTTAACTCCGGTATGCTCATTTGATAAGGGGCTTAGGATAACAGGGAAGCTCTCAGAATCAACTCAATGGTGAAATCTATATCCATCTTTGGAGGAATTCCTAGAATTTCTTCAAGAAACACATCCGGAAAATTCTGCACCATAGGTTTATTTTCTAAAGAAACATATTTCTCCTTTGAATTAGTATATACTACTTGTATTTCATAAATCGGGTAGCCTTTTCTGATACATTTTTCTAATTGAGAGGTTGTTACTGGTCTTAATTTCAGTGGTCTTAGTATCCCTTGAATTGTCTGCCTCTTTCCCTCTTCATCCATATAGTTAATAGTTTTGGTGTTACAGTTAATGAGGGACCAATGTTTTTCCAACCAGTCCATGCCTATTAGGATATCATATGATCCTAGGGAAAACACATTCAAATCTGCCATAATAGACTGACCTACTAACTTTAGAGGGAAGCTACTGACCTTGACCAACACCCTTTTTTTTCTCCCATGGCTAGTTGTACTAACCAAGGATTTTTAAACTTAACTTCTTGCAAACAACAATGTTCTACTACTTTGGGACTAATATAACTCAAAGTAGCTTCTGAATCAATTAAAATAGATATAGTTTGGTTGAAGACTTTACCTTCAAATTCTATCATGGTTGGTTGGTATTCTGTTTGATCATCTTCAAGGGTAGCATTGATTTTAGGACTACTCCTTGCCACTTCTCCCACAGAAGACAATTCTTGAATCTATGCAATCTGATCTGTTCCTTTACGATGTGGACAGTTTTTTACATAATGTGGTCCTCCACATCCCTGGTATTGTACTGGAGGTCTAATTATTAATTCCACTTTAGTTCTGCCCGATTAATCACTTGTTTGGATTCACTTGGAAGTTTGAATCTCGGCTAATTTCTATTCATATTCCTGTTTGCTTGCCCTTATAGGGTCCCTTGTTGACTGTGGCCTTATTTCCCTTGTTGTTAGAGGTGAACTTAATCCCCATTGTCATCCCATCTCTTTCCCACATCTCCCTTTTACTTGTTTTGTTGATAGCATATTTGAGCCTTTCGTATAACTTTGTCCATGGTTTTTGGGTTATTGAACTAGAGACACTCTTTCATGAACAATGATAGAGTGTTGTTGATAAATCACTACACTTTCACCTTTTCTTCTCGTATGTAAGGAACATACCAAAGCAAGGACATAAATTTTATTATCAACTCATCCATAGACAATTTTCCCAAGTGAAGATTGTGAAACTCTTTCGCCTTTTCATCATAAAATATTTCAATTAAGTATTTCTCCTTAAAATACTTTTGATTTTTTCCCAAGTTATGCTCCGATTATTTACTCCACATACCGTTTTCATTTCCTCCCACTACATGATGGATTTTACTTGTAGCTGAAAGTTGGCCAAACAAGCCTTTAAATTGTGGTCGTATTCATATAGCTGAAAATACTTATTCATATTGATGAGCCAGGCTTCAGTTGCCTATTCCTGTTCACCATCAAAGAGGGGAGGTATTATTTTCTGAAATTCTCCTTGCAACTCTATTTTCTATCTTTCATTTTTTTATGTTCTGATACATTATTAGATTCTTCCTCATGATTCTCTTCGTTGCCTTCTATTTCTACATTATCAGTTTGAAATTATTGTTCACCCGTCAAGTTCCTGTGCTCAGGACTGGGAATTGGTTGTTGTTGATTCTCTTTATGAGATAGACTCTTCGTGATATTTTCCTGCTCCTGCATCAACCTTTCATTATCTACCCATAATCAAGCCATCTCATTCTTCAGTTCTTGTATAGTTTCCATGGTTGTAGTATTGGTATTAGGTGGCTGTTCCCCCAACTGTACCCATACCTGAAGATTGGTTTCTTGAAAGGATGTTGGTCCTGTTCTTGTCACGGTTCTGTGTGGTGGAATCTTCGTCCTCCTCATGCTTATTGCTTTCTATTTCTTTCTTTGTGCACACCACAAATGTTGCTATTTACTTATATTCTAGAGGTCTCAGCTTCGCAACCTGAGTGCTCTGATACAACATGTCACACACCCATGCAACATAAGCATTTAAAAATAGTAAAAAAAAAAAAAAATATGTGAAAACTGTCATTCTTGGTAGTAGTAAAAAAATCAAATGTCAACATGTTGATATAATGGTGTAACTTTACCATTTACCATTACATTATAATATTAACCATAAGTAGTGAGATTGTTTTATTACGAATCATTATGTTATTACAAACATTATCTATCCATATTGAGTTGTATAGTAAGGCAATTTACCACCTTAACGTTAACCTTCAGTGTTTTAAATTTGTCGGTGGACTATTTTACTACTTCATTTAATTTTCAGGGTGACATGACTGCCTCGGCTTCGCGGTGTTATGAGTATGGAGTCTTTTCTTGCACTTCAGTTGGCCCTCCTGGACTTGGTAATTTCTCCTCATCCACAGTTTCCTTGATCGCATTCCATTGGACTATGGAGGTTGAATGAGTTCACCTATGCCTTTTCCGCAGTCTTATATCCACAACATTTCTCTGTCCTGGGTTTGATTTCTCCTACATAAGTGAGATCAGAAATTATTACCTATCTTTCTATCCCTGACATGGTTATTTTGTGTGTCGTTTGCTAGCCTTCCTTTTAGGTTAATGCTTCCAATTCCATTGGATCTATCCATGACACACTTCCGGCTTTTTGTTCGATGCTCAGCTTCGAGGAGGCATCCCTGAGCCCTGCTGCTTCTCAGGTAAAGAGTTTTAGCATAATCATTGGGTTTATGGTTTTACTTCTTAATTATTAAATGTTTGTCTATTTATAACTCTGTGATTTTTCTACCCAAGCAAGATTAGAGGGTTTCATCATGAATGGGGAACAAATGCTAGGGTTCTAGCCTCAGATTTGGTAAGAAAATCCTAGAGGAAAGCTATCATGCCTAGCCATCGGGTACTATGCTTAGTCGAGAGACATTTCTCCTGGTTTTGAATGTTAGAGTAGGGTTTGTTACAGTCGTCTAAACTCTCATTATGGTCGTTATTTGGTCTCAATTATTTTAATGTACTTATTTTGGGTTTACAAGAACTTGGTCTTATACCCTAAGCATTTGTTGGCATGTATCGGCCTAAGCTGGTTAATTGTTCCAAAAGGGAGACCCTTGGGTTGATTGCTCGAACCTAGGTCAATGCTTGTTTTCCTTTCATCCTATCGCAAAACTGATGTTGAGGAGAGGCGGGCTTCAGTCCATTGTGACGAGCCCTCTCGAATCTGGTTGTATATACATTTTGATTCATATTTACTTATTACCTTTGTCTTTTTTGGATTATCCTTAAATGTTTCATAGTCCGTTTCAGATTTTCTTTCCTCTGGATAATGTTGTGGTTGAGAGTATTTATGGCCAAATTCAAAGTTAATCTCTTTTATACTTGCATAACAGTGGATTATACCTAGTTCTTATATTGGTATGTAAACCCTTAAGTGACTGTATACTTGTATTTGGGATGGCCATTGGAGTCTTGAACCTTTTCTGGTTTGGAATTGTGTTTTTATTCAAAATGTACTTTGTTGTAATTTGCTAATTATAATTGTAATACTTAGTTCCTGTTGTGCTATTGATGCTCTTTAATAATCTGTTTATGGCATTTCTTGTTTGTGTGGAAACCTTGTTCCGTAATTTGCTATCCTACCATGGGGGCACTAATCAAGGAAATTATGTTCTTTTCCTATAAGAGAAATAGTAGGGTCATAATAGCTTTCCTTCTAGAATGAGAGTTGTTACTTGTCGTTTTCCTATATTGCTAAATTGTAATTTTAGATACAACTGTTTATACCTTTTTTAATAGAACAATACAAATTTTCTCGTTACTGTCTAAAGTAAGCTATGTGTTTAATAGAACATAGAATCCTGCAATAATATAAAAATTGTTTTACCTATACAACCCAAGATTTTATTTATCTGAATGTTTGTAAAGGTCTGCTACTAGAATTTAAATTTTGCTGCTTTTTCCTCCCAATCGTGAGATCGCCTTAACCAGTTTGTCACCCCTCGAGCTGTTCCTCGCATGCAGGAACTATCTTTCTGAGACTACAATCTCTTTCATTACAGCTATCTAGTCCAAACCAGACTTAGCTCTAGAAAACCTCCTAACATCTCAGCGTAGAATTTTGATTTCAAACCTCGTCTTTCCTTTCCTTTTTCTTTTTTTATCTTACATAGTCATATCCTCTTGATCTTTTCTTGAGAATAAATCCTCAAGAAATTAGTTAGGGACAGGTAAATACCAACCTAACTAGTTGAAATGTGAAAAGTATATACATATTATTATCATTCCATTTTCCACATAACTTAACCTGAATAAATAATTATATAACTTATCATAATATTCAGTTTGTTTAGTCTATAGTAATTTAAATATTTACATTTATTGGGGATATCACATTTTGGCTAGAGTTAGAAGCAATTTTCTAAAAGCTCTTTTCATCCATGTTGTTTAATTTTTTCCTATTCATAAGTTGTCTAATCAGAGTCATGCTTTCAATGAGAAAAAATAGTCCTTCAATAAGAAGGATAGGATATAGAGAATTTCCTTTAATCTTGAAATTGTAGGTTATAAACTACTCTTCGATTTTCCTCCATCACTTTCAGAAAATGTTGCCCTAAACCTCACATCCATATAAAATAATAAAGGTGACAGAAATTTCAAAGAAGAGTTTATTTTGATTTTATATCTAAAAATGTGTTGACTAACAATTATTTTCAAGTCTATAATAAACTTTATTTTTAATTTATCTTTTTCTCAATACTTGTGATCCAAAAAAATTATATAAAAAAATTCTTCCAATTATTATTGTATTATATAAAAATATGATAAGTAATATTTTTTTTTAAATATATATTTTTCATAATAAATTGTATCATTGAAATATTCTTTTACTTTATAATAAAAAAAATTGACATAAATAGGAAAGGTTTTATAAAATCTGTGCTCGTTCACATCCCAAAAAACCTAGAAATTTTACATTTTGTTATATTTTAATAGCAAAATTATATTTTTGAAATATCTATATATATATTTTACTTTATAATAAAATAAAATAACATAAAATAGGAAATATTGATAAAATTTGTGCACATCCAAAAAAACCGAGAAACTTTACATTTTGTTCCAATAGACGAGTTCTTCTGAGAAGGGTATGAGGAGAGGTTCAAATTTTACGTCAGCCTTGTTCCTATAGTCATGTCTGAGACAAAAACTGTAACTACCATATACTAAAAAAAATTGACCTCCTGACAAAAGGCATTTATATTGAACATGCATGTCTTGCTGAGGAAGGTGAATGGAAATCTTTTCCAACGAGCCACCCAGTGCACTACTTTCCATGCTCCTATTTTCATCTTGAGGGCATTGAAACTGCAGGTTTGCAATCTGACATTGAACCCAATCCAATTCATTTTCCAATTAACCGATCTTGGACTAGTGTTGTTGTATTTCCTCTGTCAGAAATAATATGTTCATTTTCCGATTGACCAATCTTGTAGTGGTGTTTCTATCTTTCCTTTCTCAGAAATAATATGTTGCTTGATTGTTGATTGAGTTGCTAGTGGAGGGCATTGATATCTACTTGGTTGTCATCGTGGGCAGTGGTTATAGGGGCCAAAATTGTCCATCAAGTTGCATTTGTCAAAGATGTAGAGGGACTGCCAAACGCCAGGAAAGACCACAATAAGAAAGAATTGGGATATACCTCCTGGAGATAATGTCCTCTATGAATAATTCCGCGATTACGAGTAACTGACTCTTCTTTCCAATTAGAGCTATGCTTGAAGTCACACAATACAACTAAGAGCCTTTTCTGATAGGAATGGGAAACTCCAAAATGGGCTTCTAACACATTCTCAGAATCTCTACGCTAGTCACTACCTAGTTATTCCAACTACTTGTTACTGTGGAGAAAAGCAATTGCTAGCAGAAAGTCCATAACCTCCATACTTGTTCTCTCGAAACAGAGAGGGTCATATGAGACTCCAACCCTTTGGCGAGGGAATTGTGACGCAAGAAATGCAGAACATAGGTGATTTCTAGGCGTACAGAGTTTCTTTGAGATGTAGGTAATCCCTGAGCTTATCTCGATTGCCGATTCTCCGAATATTTGGAAATCAAACAAATATGGGCACAGAAATCAGACAGGCATGAGTACGGGAAAAAATTTGACTATGCCCATGTCCATCTGATTGCAAAATATTTAAGGAATTGGCAATCGAGATAAAGATGATGGTAGGTATGTAGTCCTTCCGATTGACTCCATAGACATTGTAGACACAAGCATGAGCTCACCCTCCATAAATGTTGCCATCCCTTCATAGGTATCCCATGTTTATAGCTGGCACTATTCCAATCCTCATAAACTTGGCCCATCTATTTGCCATCCCTTTAGAGGTATCCCATGCTTATAGCTGGAATTGTTCCAATCCTCATAAACTTGGCCCATCTATTTGCTATCAGATCTAGTACAATAGCAGACTTTAAAGAGAAATATGGTCTAGAATAATTTAGGTTCACATGTATTGAATAAATGTTTCCATATAGTACATTCTCCAAGTCTTCCACCTCAAACAATATGGCTTGTACGCAACACTAACCACTTATTATTGAACTGATTCCCAAGGGAGAAAGCTTATAAGGGAAGTGGATATCATTCACCTTGTTGTCGAGATTTATTTGATTTGTACTAACTATTCGAGGAGCGAAAACAGGACTACAAATAAATTTGGCATAAATCATGGTATTACTAACCAGCTTGAGGATCCATTGACTATGCTTTGCTCTTCTCTAGTTAGCAAGCAATATTGGCTTGAGAATCAACCTATTTATCTTGATTGCGGAGAATGTGGTAATAGGTGTAGATTTAATTTATTTGTTTGAACTATTTGAGGAGTGAAAACAAGACTACGAATACCTTTGGCATAAATCGTGGTATCACTAACCAGCTTGAGGGTCCATTGACTATGCTTTCCTCTTCTCTAGTTCGCAAGCAATATTGGCTTGAGAATCACCCAGTATATTTTGATTGCAAAGAATGTGGTAATAGGATTTTTGCCAAAAACAGTAGGGTTCCTTTAATTCTTCTTAGGAGAGAAGAAAGAATATTGGTTCTAGGGAAGAGAACGTGAATAAAGGTGTTGAATTGTGAGAAGAGAGTAAAAAAAAATGATTATGGAAGAGATATTTTTGTTCTTGATCAACGACCAAGGTGAAGGCTATAATGTTCAACAAGCTTATTCGTTTTGTGATCCAGAGTCTGAACGTGCTTAACTTCCTGATCTCCATCCAAATTAAAAAAATCTCTTCCCCTCCTATTACGACCACTTTATATTCTTAAACTTATTTTTACATTTGAATTTTTTTATCATATTTAATTTTTATTATTTAAGTATTCAAAAGTATTTATTAAATTTTTTATTTTTAAAATAACATAACCTAATATTAGAATTAGTAAAAAATAAAATTAACATTATAATTTCTATAAACTTAAATAGTTACTAAATGTATTTAACCTTCGTAATTTATTATTTAGGTGAATATAAAATAACAGATACATGTATACATCCTAAAATACATATAACTAATGAGTCCGGGTAAAATTGTAGTTTTAAACAAACTCGATGAAAATAGTTTGATAACATTGTTCAACCATAGTACGGCATGGATTTTCTAAAATCAGTTTTAGAAAAATATAATTTTTTTTTCAATCATGACAAAGTGCGTAAGTTTGTTGAGGACTAACATTCAAGTTAAACTTTAATTTATTTGTTTTTAATTTATATGAAATAAATATATTAAAAAGTTATATATATATTATGAGTGTGTATTTATAAAAAATTGATACTCGAATAAAATTAAATCAATCCTCGAATGTTGGCATTTTTCATTAAATGTATTTGTAAATTTGAATATGATTTTTTTTTTGGGTAAATTTATTATTTTATTTGATTGAATAAGTGGATGTGCCGTAGAGACACAAGGCACTTCATTGCAACTTCGAGATGAGAGTAATTAAGAATGTAAGCGAGAGTAGGTTGTAAAAAGCAATTTACATGTAGAATAAACCACTATCTTATGATTAGATGGATGTGTCGTAAGGTGGAAGATTTTGTTGTGATACAGAGTTGGTTCATTCTCTAAGCTTGAGAACTACTCTTCCTCTCACTAGTGTTTACGGAATAGTTGGTTGAATCTTAATTCTCTGGTTAGAAATCAACCTAATTTTATTTTATGCAGATTTTATGTATGGAGGTTAGCTTATTAAATGAGGGAAAAAAAATTTATCTCTTGAAATTAGAAGTTACAACTTTCCATTTACCTTAATTTGAAAGGATATGTATTTATGATAGTTATTTTTTCTTTCTATTTGGTGTAAAATATGTTTTTTGCTTTCATTTTCCCCTATTTCATGGTATTTTGAATAATTTGGAGAAAATGGCCCCCATATTTTTGAACAAATGATCACAAAAGAATAATTTATCTCCATTTAGAAAATCAAGAGTCTTATTGTTACGTCTATTTAAATATTCAATATTGTTCTTGTCATCTTCAAATTTTGCATTTGTTTAGTCATGGTCATTTCTAATGCGCGAGGGTTGTTCACAAAGTTGTGGAATTTGAATTAAGAAATCAAGACTCAACACACAATGGTACAGGGTTATTTGCAAAGTGGTGGATTTTGAATTAAAAAGTCAAGATTCAACACATAGTGGCACATGTAACTTTGTTTATTTGTTCCACATTCCAATTCCTCTTGCACTCTCTCCCTTTTCCTCTTAATTTTTTTCGTTTTTTTGGAACCATAACAATTTTTGTTTGTAAAAGTGTTGATTTTGCTAATAAAATAAGTATTTTTGATTATCTCTACCCATTACGGATTAAAATCCATGATGCCAAAAAAATTGGCGTTTTATCATCAAGTGCATCTAATGAGTAGTGATTCTCTTGTCTAGTGGCTTCAATCTCTTTTTATATTCACCACAATTAAAAAAAGAGGGTAGACAAGAATAGATTGAAGGGATAGGCTACTTATTTGTAATGTTTACAGGATTCAAAAAATTTAAAATCATTCAATATCCAACTAAAGAAACATTAAGAGAGGAGAAAAATCTAGGTCGAAAAGAAAGAGAGAGGAAGAAAACCTAGATCAAAAATATAAATGGAGAAGAACTTGTATTTATAAAAAAATGATAAAATACGTACCCTACTCTATGATGTATACAAAAATCCAAGTTTATTGGAAAATTTTACATGATAATAAGGTAAAAATAAAACTAACTAGAATGTCATGTTCTGATACTAACAGTTTAGGTGAATAGCTTACAGAAAGGAGTGAAGTCTATTTGTGTTGTAGCAACATTCACCTAAGCTAAAGTGATTACTACTATTGCCTAATTTCACCATATTGTAGCCTGTATGATTATATGATTATTGTGGAATGTAATGAATAAGGGAACATGAAAAGGGTTTTCCCATGCACTGAGGGGTTTTTCTTACAGCATATTCAATTCTTGCAACATTTATTTACTTTATATATATACAAAGGTCTAACTCTAGACTAATAAACACATTTTTATATCATGAAAAATGTTAATAGTTATGTTAATTGGTTAATAATAATTTTTTTACTAAATATATTTAGATTTAGATTGGTGTATTCTCATTTTTAATTAATATTTCTTACTATATACGTTTTATTGAAATCTTGGAACATTCCATATATAATATATATATATATATATATACTAATCACTCTCGACTAAAACATAGTTTATCATTAATGAATTACTTGTTTGATTGCTAGTAGTTTATGTTAATGTTAGTTAATAGATTTAAGATAATAAATATATTTGACTTAGTAATCAAATAGTTTAATTAGTTATAAAATGTATTCGGTAGTGATAATTTTTTAACTAAATATATTTAGATTTAGATTTGTGACTTTTAAAACTCTTTTTTTTCTTACTGCATACTCTCATACTCAAATCTTAAATCATCGATTTTCTATATATATATGTGTGTGTGTGTCCAACTTTTGACTAACAAACATAAACATAGTTTTATATTACGAAATATTTTAGTTAATATATTTAGATTATTAACTATATTTGGTTAGTAATAAATGGTTGATTGGTTAGTATATGTTTTTTTACTAAATATATTTCAGTTTAGATTTGTACCTTCTCATACTTGATTTCGAATTAGATTTCTTTAATTTAACATCACACACCTTTGGGGGTGCCTCTCCAACCAGTTTCCCTTTGGGATATATAATACCTTTGTGGTAGGGTGCCTCTCCAAATAGTTTCCCCTTGGGATGTAATAAGACTATTTTGGTAAAACATGATTAAAAAGATGAAAAACGATTTGCAATAGTGTATAATAAGAACCTAGAGCAACATTACCAATGACTTTTTTTTTTCCCAAATATAGAAAACTAGTTATTATAGTTTAACTAAATATTTTTCTTTACTATTATATATATTCTATAATTATCAGGAATCACCAAAATATTTTACAATGTTCTCCTAATTTTTTAGAAGAATAGCCAGAATTTTCAATACTTTGTAACCTAGTGAAAAATTCGCAGATTTAACAAAATTTTATAATTTTAGTCAAAGATTCGATAATATATATATATATATATAATATATATATATATATTATTATATATATATATATATAATTGAAAAATTAGCCTATACATTTTTCTATATGCCACGGGGATTCATTGATTTAGTATACATATAAAATTTGGGGGGTTTTTTAAAATTTTCCCTCATGAAAACATAATGAAAACCTTCAAACCTTTGATACCACACAAGAATAAATACACGTTTTTCTGAGGATAAAACATTGTACACACACTTTTACCTTATACAAGTCACATATAAGTTGTGTGAACCATGTTTTCTTTTCACTCAAACCAATTTTGATATTGCTCCCCCTCAGCTCGTGCACTTCCCAAGCTTCTTGGTAATCTTGTGGGCCTAATCTTGATTTTAGCCTCTTTGACATGCCATGTTTCTACTACAACTCATCTTCATCACTTTTTCATGCAACCCACGATGCTACCATATGCTCCCTTGAGACCATGAAACCCCTCATTGCCCTTCTCCAGTATTTTGGTCAGTAAAAGAAAGAATAGAATATAGCGGGGACTAGCTTCTCTTACTCATAATCTAAAGAAGACATTGTCTTCAATATCTTATTTCTTCTTGGACTTTTCTTTAGCACATATACCTTATGTGTATTTTTATTCCTTTTTCTATAATCTTTCGAGTGTCTTCTTTTATAATTTTGCATCTTATTGAAGTAAGTATGACTACATGTCCTCTACCAGTCAATCAATATGACCCACACTTTGGATGTTGTTCTTTAACCCCTCAACCAACAAGACATTAGCAACAATTGTGTTTTTAGGTTGGTTCTACCTTTACCTAACACCTTTGTTGGTACGTTATTTCCAAGAATAACGTTGTTACCTTTGTTTTTATTTAAATAGATAAATATATTATTATCTCTAGACATATGATAAGAACATCCATTATCTATGTAGCAGTGATCATCTTCCTCTAGCGCACATAATACTAGGTCACATTTCATTTGCTTCTCTTACTTTTTCTTCCATACTTTGGTATGATGACTATTGATAGAGGCATCATCTTCTGTCATTTTTTTAAATGGATCCTCCTTTGAATTCTTATTCTATTTCTATTATAGCTAGGTTCTTCCTATTGTCTATATTGTCTTAAAGAACTCATTTATTTTCTCCTACACTCCTTTGCCACATGTCCAAACTTATTACATGTATAACATCTTATGTGACCAAAGAAGGAGACAAATGGGTCATGTATTCTAAGATCATTCCACTTATATGATCTCTTCCTCATATTCCCTTCATTTCAATATGATTTGTAGCCTATGGCCTTATGTCCAAATGAATTAGGAGTAAAACAATAACCATGAAAGAAACTTGTATACCTAACAACAACTAATCTTTTCGTGGAGAGTGCTTTTCCTTGGCTGCTTGCCAGAGACATCCTCTTCTATTGTATCATGTGATTTTAAGGTATAAGAAATATACTTCTAAAATAAAAAATAATGTGTCCAAAGTTGTGGAAGATAAAGCACTCAACATCATTGATCAAAGAAGGAAAATAATTGTTGTTCCTCCTATGAAACCATCTCTAGGAGCAAAGGGTATTCTTGAAAATTTCATTATTCTTAGCTTCTTACTTGACCTTTTCGTTAATTAAGAAATGAAGAAAATGTCACTCTGCATACTGGACCTTCTAGTCATGCTACATGTCTTCATACTTGAAGTATCTTTCGATTGCATGGACCAAATTGAGTAATTCATCCATGTTAAAAGTACCATCGTACATAGACACTTCCATTTTTGTTATGGATCCGACCTTTGTGACTAGCCTTATTAACTACTCCTATGTAATCCCTTCTCTTGGTGCTTTCTCTCTTTCCTCTTCGAATCTTCTATCTTCATTCTCACTGACATCTCCTATGGTCGGTTCCCTTCTTTGAGCTACCTCCATGGCTTCCATATTCACTTGAATGCATCTCATCTCCAACCAAAACTCAACAGTGGCTCCCCTTCTTCCTTGAACTTCTTATATGGGTGGCATGTTCATCGTAAACTCTCTTTTTTTCTTTCTGAAGTTCTATAGAGCTTCGTGCTTTGTTACCACTTTGACATGGAAAAGGTCATTTGATAAACCTTGTTGGAATGAAGGGCTAGAGTTAGGCCCCAATTGTTATTAGCTCCCAAGGATTTAAACTAAGGTCACAAGATAGAGGGTATGGTGGGTTGGAACTGAGCAGAGGGTCAGGATTTTGACATACTCCTAACAAGATGTTCCATTAAAAACAATGGTGGGAATTTGGTGAGTTTAATCAATGAAGGATGTATGATGGGATCAACATTTTTTGTTAAATGAAAAGGGGGAACCCTGTGAAATAATTTAAGGAGTGTGAGGTTCAAAAGTGATTAACAGATACAATTCATTAAGGTAATCAATAATCCTCATTATTCACAGAGGCGGATATGCCTTACGTTAATAGGAGGTGGGGTGACACAATTGACTTTGTCCTCACGAAAAAACCTAACATGCCTCCCTGGCACATGAACCCTCCTTAAGCTCACTTTGACTCTTTCATTGGAAGCTAGTTCAATGTGTGATTGGGCCAAAATAGATTTCCTACGATATCAAGTTTATCCACATTACACCTCCATCCATTTCTTAAACTCTCAACAATATTTCCATATCACAGGAAGTCGAAATAGTAGTCAAGTAGTGTGTAATGCTAAACCAACTGCTAACGTAAACTATAGACAATTCTACTCCGCAATGGAAAATTTCCCATGCTATGGAAAGGCCTATTTGATAACCTCCCAACCAGTGTGAGTTCCTAGGACCAATCGTGAGCCTTATATATATAACACAAAGGCTAAGAAAAATTATGGAGGACTTAGATCTGTGTCACTAGCTCTTCCAACAACAGTAGTTTAGACACAGGTTAATTTGACATTGATTCAACCATTGCTTCTTTTTTTGACGAGAAGGTAACTCAAACTCAAACATGCAATAAAGTAGAAAAGTACACATAGCTTCTATTATAATTCATATTACATAAAATTACATCAGTAGGGTGCCACTACACAAGACTGAGGGAGAGATCCTAAACATCAAATCTCTCCTTTTATGCCTCTCGTCTCTATCCAAAAATATCTCCATGGGGAAAAATGGAGTTGTAACAAACATCCCGTGGAGATTCCTACAAGTGTCCCCATTCGAGAAGACTAGGTGCCACCTAATATTATCAGATATCTACATCTATCCTTAAGGGACACTTAAAAAAAACTAACAAATTCCTATAACTTAAAATATTTCTAAAGAAAATATTCTTCACATCAAAAGAAAAATAAAGTTTTGTGGGATGCTCCTGCATCAATTTATTTTTCTCAATCGCTAATCCATGGGTTAGGATATGAATCTTAAATTGAAGGATATATGGGTGGGATTTGATCCACATTTGTGTGCATGGGTCACTAGATTATTTTATAACCTCTCTCGGTGCAACCACAATTTCAACCACTACCTCAAGGTCCCCCATAGTTTTGGGTTAGTCTCTCATAAGAATTTAATCCTGCCTAACTCTAGAATACTTTTCTCTCTCTATCATTGGATATAACCTCTTTGAACAATAAAATTTACTTAAATACATTATAATATGTTATATTTAATTCAACAATTATTTATAATACTAAGTAATTTAATATAACTTTTAATGTATTAACATATTTGGATTTTTATTATTTTATATCTTTTAGCTTCTTAATAAATATTTTTATAATTCAAATTAGATATATCAAATTTTTATATAAACAAAATAAACCTGAAAAATTAAAAATAACAAAAAAATTTAACTACTAGCATAGATCCATCTTAAGTACGAATCGAAAATGAGCAAAGAGGCATCAAAATTTCTTTAGGAGCAAACATATTTTAGAGTGCAAAAAATAATGTGTAATTTTTCATTGTTTAAATTGTATTTTTTAATGTTATAGACATTACAAAACTTAAACTTGTGAAAATTCTTTGTTAGATTTTAACAAACAAACAAAAAATATAGATAAAAATTAAATTGTAAAATACTAAGACACTTCAAATGTTTAATGATAAAAATATATATTTTTTTTCAATAGCTTTCTAAGATATATACATAATTTTTTAAAAACAATATATAAAAATATACCAAAAAATAAATTGTAAAATACTAAGACCATTTCAAATGTTAGATCTCACTACGATTTTTAATGATGAGATTAATCCAAAGACAATATCCACTACCATTCCAAATGTTTTATCTTAAAATATATTTTTTTCAATACTTTCTATGATATATATACATATTTTTTTAAAACAATATATAAAATATTTTACTAACATGCATATTGAGCTATTTTATTAGTGCACATTAAAAAGTTTTTTTTTATTAATATATTTTTAAGTATAGTTCAATATTAATTTATATCAAAATATTTTATTCATAACCCGTATTGAATATTTCATTTTATACAACATTTATGTTGGTTATAGGTGAAATTGCTTTTCTATTTAGAGAATAATATTTTTTTATCTAAAGAGGGAAACTTGTCAACTCCAAATTGAACATAGACATAGACATATTTACAAATTGATTTCACACTGGGATGTATAATAATCCTCTCGGCTCAATTAAATGAATAAATATATGAGGTAGTTTAAACCTAGTATTTAAAATTTAAAAACAATAAATTTGTAAGTAATTTAAACTTTCCGTGTTTGTAATCTTTTAAATATAATTTTAATGAATATTATTAAATTTTTATAAAAAATATTGGTAAACTAAATTTGAATTAGATCTAAGACTTTTGTGATCCATAATGTAGATATGCCTTTTGGATTAATCACATCATTAGGATTTGGTCGACGTTTCGAACCAACTAATGTGGTTCATCCTCAGGACTTATATCTAAATTTGAATTATGAAATATAACAATTATAATTATATTTTTCCAAATTCATATTTCATTAATTCGTCAAAAGTTGAAAAGAACCGAAGGTACTGTCAGATGCACATGGAATGTGGGCACACAAATAAGGTAAAGTGTGAATACATTTTCTGTTAACAAGTGATACACATTTATAATATATGGGAGTGACCATTGGATTCCATATTCCAGGGTCTCTTGGAATCCCTTTGACTATTTATCTTCCACACCATAACCCTTAGAGTATTAGGTGTCCAACATTTCTCCCCTTAATCTGGAGTGGTATGTATGAGTCCAAGAAGCGAGTTGTAATACAAAATGTGTAAAAATGCATGGCAACACTAAGTTGAATGTGCTCTCGGAAAGGTTGGTATAAGAGGGGTGGTTTAAGGATGACCACCAACACTAGAATGCTTAATGCAGTTCACAGAACTCTTCCAAGTCTGGGACGAAGCTAATTTCTTTTGCTAGAGGAAGTGCTCTTGATGTTTTGAAGAGGGAAACCTTCAACCTTGAAAGGGAGGTCTCACCCCACATAAAAATGGAGAAGCTCAACCTAAAAAGGGAGGTCTCAACTTGTGATGGTTTAAGGATGACAACCAACTCCCGAATGCTAATGAAATTCCTGGAACTCTTCTAAAAACTCACAAGAAGTTGAAGTCTTCTACTAGAGGAAGTGTCCTCAATTCTTTGAAGAGATGTCGCAACACCGCATAGATGGTTTAAGGCTGATCATCAACTGAAGGCATTCTCAGGGGAATCTTTATCTCTGGCTACAACTTTGAATTTGGTATGGTAGGTTGTGGCTTAGGCCGGCTTGATGTGTCTCTGAAGCTTGTAGATGACCATCACTTCCCCCCCTATTAGATACAAGGTGAGAAGATGAAGAGATCTCAACTGCAAGACTTTTCAATATTCGAGAACAAATCCTGTTCTATGAGCAAAATATATTCATGGCTATTGAAGGCCATTACCAAGAAGTGATCCATCCAAGATAAATCTTTGTTCTTGGAGGAGGTTTGTTTTTCAAGCATCTCTGTGAAGAATGGGTACACTAACCATAATTATTGCACGGATGAAGATCAAAACCATGATCTTTCACATGGACAATTTGGTCACAATGTTGGCATTTAAAAATTTGTTGTTGTTGCTATAGAAAAGGAGCAGAATCTGGAACAACTAAAGGTGAACTGTCATGAAGGAATCCAACACTCTGAAATTGAATGGGCTTTGAGTAATCTGGAATATGAAAGGAAACCTCCTTATCATATCTAAGACATGTTATGTGCTTGTTATGGACAAACTCTTCCCAAGGTCTAATGACCGACTTGAGAAGTGCGGGATGAGTTTCTGCATCTGCATGTACAGTTGCTACTTCAATTTGCACTGGATCTGAATCAACTGTAACATGGTTTACTTGCTATTTATGGGAGTGTTTCAATTTTTTTAATAGAAACATGTTCAGAATGATGTCTCCACTATTGTAATTCTTCATGCTGGAGTTTTGATTCAAGCTACAGAAACTTTGTCTTTTCATGTGGATTTTGCAGACAGGTTTGAATGTCGGAAAGAGAGGCTTTGCTAATTTTGACTGTGCTGTGGGTAGTGGACATGATTAGAGTTTTCAATAACTCTAATATTCTTTCCAGCTTAGCCGTTTTTCATAACATATGGAAAATAAAGATTGTGAGCTTCAATTGTATCACTATATACCAAAGTCTTCTCTAACAATTATGCACTATCTTCTTCTACACAGAATATGAAGCCTTAATGGTAGGATTTGGAGTAACAATTAGGATTAACTTTTCCATGGAAACAACTCAAAAGCAGAGAATTCATATATACAAAATCAACCCATCAAAACAAGGAAGCTGAGGGTTTTGATGCCATTACCTCTATTGTGGGTCATCGATGCTTTGCATCCTTAAAGTTACAATATCACACCATTTTCCATTATATAAAGGGATGGCAGGCATAACCCATTTTACTCCAACCATAATCATGCATATCCAACATCCTGTAGTTCAAGAAATAACATTAACAATGATGCAAAGCATGAGACAAGATAACTTGGATATGAGCCGAAAAACACCAATTTGATATCATAGAGCTCCAACATCTAGCTCTGAACATGAGGTTGCATCCAAGACACTCGATGCCAAGACATTGAGGCGTCTTGCCCAAAATAGAGAAGCAACAAAGAAAAGTAGACTGAGAAAGAAGGCTTATGTCCAGTAGTTAGATTCTAGTTGCATGAAGCTTAGTCATCTTGAGCAAGATCTTCAACGAGCAAGAACACAAGGAGTTTTCCTTGGGGCGGGATTCGTTGCTGATCAAGGCCACCCAAGTTTGAGTCTAGTTGCTACTATTTTTGACATGGAATATTCATGGTGGCTAGAGGAACAACATGGTTGAATGTGTGAGCTGAGAGTAGCATTACAGGCCCACATACTAGACAATGATCTAAACTTATTACTAGACAATTGCCTACACCACTGTGACAAAATATTCCGGTTGAGGAGCATTTTAGCCAAGACAGATGTGTTCCACCTGGTTCAGGGATGTGGAAAATGCCTATCGGGCAGTGTTTCATGTGGATGGGAGGATTTCGTCCCTCGGACCTTCTCAAGGTCCTGGCTCCTCAGCTGGAGCCCTTGACAAAGCCACAGTTTCTGTGCATTTGTAACTTACAACAATATTCACAAAAAACTAAATAGGGTCTTCTACAAGGAATGGAGACTCTCCAACAGTCTCTATCAGAAACCATAATATCTGGATCTCTGACCTCACCTTCAAACACACAGAATTACATGGAACAAATGGCCATCGCCATGGGAAATCTTGCCAACCTAGAGGGATTTGTGCACCAGGCAAACAATTTGAGACATCAGACACTTAACTAAGTTCACCGAATACTCACCATTCACCAAGATGTGAGATGTTTTTTCGCCATTGGGGAATACTTTAATTGACTTCGAGCATTGAGCTCCCTGTAGTGTGCTCACCCATGAGAGTAGCACCTACTTGATGGAAGCTCTTCCACCGCAATGATGATGAAAACTTCATCTGCAAATTATTTCTCCACTTTATGATCTTTGGCAACATCAACATTAGACATTGGGAATTTCACTTATCCCAGAATCCTGTTTTTGATTAATTTGTTTATAGATATAATTATGAAATTATCAGCTCATTGCAGCACCCACAGATCTTATCAAGTAGAAGAGTTATTTTTCTGGGTACCAGGATTGTTGTTACTTGTAAATGTGAATTGACTACAATCCCATGAAAGGCTGATGTATCTCTAAATATGGGAACCATGCACTATATTGAACAGTAAATGTGATAACAGACCCCTTAAGTTTTAAATTCTTTGTAGTTGCGTGCTAGATTTTTCTATGCCCATTCAGACTCGATTATTACAAATGTATCTTATGCCCTCACATCTTCAAATATCAAGTTGGTATGCAGAACGAGTAGCTGAACGTGCTAGAGCAGTCCAATGGTAACAAAAGAAGTAACATTCAGTCTCACACAACCCTTAATCATGCGAGTTGCTTGTGCCTTACACTACAACACTAGCTTGGCTTGGCTAACAAAACTGGATGTTATAGCTAGGAGTATACCAGTGACACAAGTACGCAAAAAGGTTGTAACAATTCCTTCAAAGGATAGTGGTGACAGCGTGCAACAAGAATAGTAATGGTAGTTCTAACACATAGGGAGGCAAAACTGACATTTAGAGAGTCCACAGAAGAAGTGGTTCAAATTAGAGCAGGGCTAGAATTCTCCTGCAACTCTAGTAGCATGTCAGATGCACATGGAATGTGAACAGCCAAATAAGGTAAAGCGTCAATACATTTTCTATTAACAAATGATACACATTTATAATACATGGGAGTGACCATTAGATTCCATATTCCAATGTCTTTTGGACTCCCTTTGACTATTTATCTTCGACACCATAACCATTAGAGGATTAAGTGTCCAACAAATATGTGTGTGGAAGCTATTCAACCTTTCCCAAATCTATAAACGTATCTTTTTATACATTTTTTTTATCACTTTTAAAGCAAATGTAGGCTGAAAATGATGTAAAAACCGCTAAGTGAGGGTTGCAATCTTAATATATATATATATATATATTTTTCTTTCATCACTTCCTAAGCAAATATTAACTGAAAATGATGCAGGTACTGCTAAGTATAGCTTTCAGGCTTCCCTCAGAATTTTCCATTAAGCAGTTGATCAAAGTAAATCTTGTAAGTTCCGTCTGGATTTTCAAGAAAAAACGTAGAGGCTTCCAATTTTATTTAAGCGACTGGGAAATGTAGAGTTTACATAATAGAATCTGTTTGCAGCTCCAGTAACTTCAAATATAAAATGTTAGGGTGGTCATACCTTTCAAATGATTGCAGGATGCACATTGGGCGGTTCACGATGCACACCACATCTCTCATACAAATAATAGATCTTAGAAAACGACTAATCATGTAAAAACAATAGTTGTTAGCACGGGCCCAACCATGTATAAGTGATCTGAACGGTAAATCTTGAATTTAATCACAAATACAAGGCCAGAAATCAGTGTTAAAAAGGCCCACAAGGTTCTCGTTGTACTCCCACGCAATTCGTTTGAATTGTCAATTACGAATTGCTGACAGATGTCCATTCAAGCCTGATCCAAAAAAAGGGGAAAGACAAACTAGTGGTGGGTCGGCGATCGCAGAGAGCGTTATAGAAGAGCGCCAAAAAATTACGAAATGCTGACAGATGTCCATTCAAGCCTGATCCAAAAAGAAGGGAAAGACCAACTAGTGGTGGGTCGGCGATCGCAGACAGCGTTATAGAAGAGCGACAAATAATTTTGTTTGCAGGTTTGAATCATAATTCGCACTGCGGTAACGGAAAGCGTTCTGCCGTCCGACCGCCCCAGATTAAGAAACTCCCTTCATCGCATCTTCTTCGATTTATCAGTGCCCCACCACCATGCATTCCTGATTATTCAGTCTCCGTTTCTGTACATATATCAGTCTCCACTATGCTTAGTGCATCCCACCGCATAACATTTGCAGAATTTGCCACCTATCAGACAATAATTTGTTTGAGGCTCCCTCTAACTCTATAAAAGCCTCTTGCTCAGCAGGTTTCGCATAAGGGATTAGGTTGGTATTTTCTTGGCTTTGCTCATTCGATTACATTCACAAGGAATTTATAAGACAAGGAAAGCGGCAGTGGAATTGCGAAGAAATGTCGATCAACAAAATCTTCCTTCTCGCCTGCATGGCGGTTCTTCTGTTTGCTTGTGCTATTGTTGACAGCCGCGTCGCGCGAAGCGACCTGGGCTTGGACCTTGGAGGAGGTTTGGGTCTTGGTGTAGGCTTCGGCGCGGGACTGGGCTTGGGCGGGAGCGGAAGCGGGTCAGGTTCGTCCTCAGGCTCTGGCTCCGGCGTTGGCTCAGGTTCCGGCTCAGGGGCTGGTTCAGGTGCCGGTTCTTATGCAGGCTCTCGAGCAGGCAACGGAAGCGGCCGAGCTCGTGGTTCACGAAGCGGCTATGGAGCAGGCTCGGGGAGCGGTAAGGGAACGGGCAGTGGCGATGGCTACGGCGCGGGCTGTGGTTCGGGCGGCGGCTACGGAAGCGGTTATGGTTCAGGCAGTGGTTACGGAAGCGGTTCTGGCAGCGGCAGTGGCTACGGAAGCGGCACCGGCCGGGGTTCTGGCTCTGGTTCTGGTTACGGCGCCGGAAACGGAGGCGGTAATGGAGGAGCTCCTGGTCGAGGATACTAAATTCAACGGACGAATTCCACTTCTGCCAAAAAATTTAGATCCTTTGGTTTACGCTATCGTTGTATCGAAATATAATATCGCGTGATGAAATTAGAGAGCCATGGCAGGTTTACGTAGGCCTCTACTGATGATATTCTGTTTTTTGGAATAGTCACTCGGTTCATGTAAAGACTGCAAAATATAAATGAATTTTCGTCGTTTGTCAATTGATGTGTTGGCAGCCAGCATCAATTTGGTTACTGAGCTTCGAACATTTCAACCGCTATATTTAACAACGTTGCTTGAGTTGGTACCAGATTTATTCATGAGTTTAAGTGAGTGAAACTAGATTTATTCCTGAGTGAAAGTGAGAAGCAAAGTACTATATAGGATAATTAGTTGATAGGCGTTAAAAATAAATATTTCAAAAAAATCACATTATTGGTTTATTGTTTATATTCAGGGAAAATCAAGTCACTTGTTTTGTTTCATTTTTATGATAGATATTTATGTTGAAACAACTTGTTTTGTTTCATTTTTATGATAGATATTTATGTCAAATGTTTCAAGGACTTTCATAGTTAACTTATTTTCTTATGTCTAAACAAATAAATTCTGAACAATTTTAAAACATACTCCAAATCCAATCAATATATATATATATAAATACATATTTTTACCATTTAATAAAAATTTATTAAAATATTATAAATTTATAATAAGACATGTATAAAAAATAAAAACTTATTTTATATATAGATAATATTTTTTAAAATAAATCAATTTAATTAAAAAAATACGCGATTATTATGAGGGGGTAAATTTGAATCTTTAATTATTAAAAAAGAATTTTTGTAAAAAATAAATTCCGGTCATTCACCTAAACATTTTGGAACTCTATCGTCAAAATAATCACTCCAATTTAAAGCCATATATTCAAGTAATTAAAAAAATCAAACATTTTGCAAGTACTTGGATTTCAAAAAAGATGGAATTCCTTCCGTACTTGGATTTCAAAAAAGGTGGAATTCCTTCGGTACTTGGATTTGAATATATAACATATATAGATGTAATTCCTTTAATACTTGGATTGAATATATGATATATATAGAGAAGAAGTTATGATGAATGTAAGTTAAAAGATAATACATGTGAGCAATAAAATTATTATAAAATATAAATTTACTAAAACATAAAATTTAAAATGTTGGGTTATTATTAAATTATTAAAAAAATCAATCAAAAAGTGATGGAACCTTCGTTTTGAGGATCACATAAAAATGTATATATATATATAAATATTTTATATTCAATGTAGTGTTTGATGCATCATATTTTGAAGATTTAAAAAATTGAATATGAAAATATATCTTATAAATGTGTAAATTATTTAATATTTCATATAAAGTTGATCTCTGATTTTTATAAATAAATATAAATTATTTCAGAAAATTTATAAGGGAATTGTTTTTTAATATAATATGGACTAAAATATCACTATAAAGGATATCATATACTTGGTTATTGAATCTAAAACAATAATTAAATCATTAGTATTTTATTAAATTCCTGTAAGGTTATATTAAATATACAAGGAATTTAGTATATTGTTATTTTTTTATGGGACTTTTTACTAAAATAATGACTAAATTTATGGGAGACAGATCCTAGCCTTTTTCGCAAATACTACAACTCAGTCCCTCTACATCTTTACAATAGTATATTCTTACATATTGTGAGCATAAGAGAATGCAAAAACAATATGTTGAGTTTGTGAGGATTTTGGAGGAGAAAATCCATGGAGAGTTGGTAGCGTGAAGCCAAATTAAAATTTGTTTCGTGTTCTCGCTTTTCTTTACTGGAATTCCTATCTCTTGTGAGGGGTCGTTCCATTGCAATCGAGGAGAAGGATTTTTTAGATATGTCTCCCATGCATGATTTTGCATGAGATGTTTTAATTGTTGTAGCTTTCATGTACATCTTTAGGGTAGACTGTTTCACCTTCGCAAGAGCAAACGATGTCAATTCCAATGTTTTTTTCTCAAAATATGGGTCTGGACTAAGAGGGTAAACTTATGAAGGGGCTTGCTCTTCATTTTCCACTAAGGCTTATGCATTTCCTTTATCCTCATTTTGGGATTCCTCCATAGGGATATCTTCTTCTTATTATGGATCTTAAAGATCCTTAAAAGGGTTTTTGCTGAAGGAAAGTTCTAGGATTGGATTTGTGTTCGTGGATTTATTTTGGTTGCATCATTGTTCAGTTGATTCCTTCTTTGCTTTTGTGTTGGTAGGAAACTCGTCACTTTAGAAACAAGGACTTGAACCTGTTCATATTTTTTTGCTAGTGGAAATTTTCGGAAAAGTGCTTATGAGAGTGGCAGAGAATGCATTTGAAAATAATTTTCTCATAGTCCAATTCGTAGATATGGCTCCATTCTCCAAGATTTCTCTTTAGGGCCTCTAGTAGAATTTCGTTGAGGTTTACGTTAACACAAATGTGGACACAAGAAATTTTACCTCTTTTTGGTTTTGTTTTATCCAAATAGCGGCACAACTTGTTTCCAATGTCTTTTAGTGCATTAGAGCCCCAAAGATGAAGAGGGAGGTGTAACATTTGAATCCAAACTAGCACGACAATGATCTCAAAATCTGGATTGAAATCAAGAGTTCTTGGAGTGATAAAGAGGCCTTTGGACCCCTTAGAATATGGACTTGATCTTAAAATAAAATCTATTTCCATTTATTGAGAAGCAAAAAGACATTGGAACCCATTCCAACTGTAAAGAAAGTTTCTTGTCCTTGAAGCTTGGGGGGCCATTTTTCTGCGATCCAGGTTTCGAAAACTTTTGTATTTGGCCACACACCCATAAGATTGTTGAGAAATGATTTCCCTAAGAGAGATTAAGCTCTCTTGCACAAGTTTAAAGTAGAGAGATCCATTGCAAGGATCTCAATTAATTTATTCATAAATTTATTGTGGGTAAAATAAGTCCCTTGAGGTTTATTACCCTGCCCTAGGACTCTAAATGCTAACTCCTCCTCCATGTCACTGTGAAAAAAATACTTGAGAAAAGAAAAAACACCAAAAACAACGAAAACAAGTGTTCAACTACTAGTTTGAAGGCATGCCCAACAAATTGATCCACGTGTCTAAACCATCTAAATGAGCTTGAGTGTAATATCCCTATAACGACATATTTACTCTTAACGCTCATAAAAACATTATTAAATTAATATATGTTTAATTTTTTCATCAAGAATTAGTTGGGGTTCTTGGAAATGGTTTGAACTACTTCCTATTCGATGAAAAAATCGGGAGAGAGGGGCATATGAGATGAAGTACATTGCACCTCTCGACATTTCTACACATCTTTTGCCAATCTATTGTTGCTACAAATATTCAGATAACCTTTCTTTCATATGTTTTTTTCACAAACTTTCACTTTCCTTACATACATTAGTCCGACATTTTTAGAGAAGGTGTACTTCATTCCTTTTTCAAGATTTAGATCCTTGTTGAGAAACACTCAATGCCCGAGTGCGAGTGCTCAATTTTTCTCTCTCGATATATGCATTTGGAGTTGGTCGTTATGTGAATCCTTAACATTTTGATGGCTCAAATCATGGCCAAGATCAAGGACAAGTATTACGATGGAAATTGTAAGGCCAAGATTAGCATTACCCTTGATGATTGTCAAAGTCATGTGCTTAAGTGATCAATTCAATTTGAAATGGAAACAATTAAAGGAATCTGATGCAAAGTTAGCACACCACCATTTTCATGAAGCTTTAATAGCCTCTTCTGCCAGCGAAGGTTCTAAATATTGTTTGTCTCTACTAAATAAAAGAATGTATCACAGTGGGAAAGCAATGCAAATGTACAAGCGAAGAAGTGAGAAAACAAATAAGAGCTCACATCAAGTTATATGCAAGAAATATAAGTATCTTTTACCAATTCTATTGAATAATAATATGCTTTTGTTGTGCTAAATTTCCTTGAAAAAGAATAAGTTACTTTATGAAAAAATCTAAACTATCAAACATGAACTGTAAACTCAAAATGAGAACTCTAGCAAAAAAACATGAAAAACAACCCAAAAATGAAAAGTGTGTATTTTGGAAGCATACTTTTTTAAAGTAAATTTTCAACATTTTTTAAAAATGGCAGCAAAAACCAATTTTTTTGTACAAAAAAGATGAAAAAACACACTAAAAATGAAAAGTGCTGATGTTATAATAACAATTTTTTTTAGGGTACAATTTCAACGTTTTTCAACAATGGCATTAAAGATAAAATAATGGGACCCGAAAAACCATAAAGTTCCAATAATTTCCGGGCATGACGTTAAACATAGAATGTCGTGTCTTTGAACATTCTTAAAATACCAATGATTTTTATCCATGTCGTTAAAGATAAAATATCATGACTCTAAAAACCCCAAAAATTCTAACTGTTTTTAACCATAACATTAAAGATAAAATATCATAACTCAGAAAAACTTTAAAATTTTGACAAATTTTAAACCGTGGAATTAAAAAAACCTTAAGTTTTCAACAAATTTCAACCATGATATTATGAATAAATTATATGACTAAAAAAAACATTAAAAATGATCCCCTAAATGAAAGAGTCATTATTCCAAGAGTAATTTTTATTTCAAAAGCTAAAATTATAGCTCTTTCCAAATCTTAGCCTAAGACAATTTATCCCATTGCAACAAAATCATAAAAGCCAGCCATCAAAATGAAGTATCCCCTTTTAATGAGGCATTAAAATTGCAACATGTTTTTTAACTATGGTATATCAAATTATAGAAATACATAATACCATGTCAATATCATTGTATAATTTAAAAATTCAAGATTAATTTTTATTATATATTTTTAGTTTTAATCAAAATATCAATAGTTGTAGATTGAATGAAACATAAATGATTTCTCTAAGTTATTTTTTCATTTTGGATATACTAAAAGAATGAATTCATCATGATTAAAACATATAATCCAACAAACATAGAAATGAATGATAAATTCATGTAAGGTCATATGGAAGTTAAAATATTTATGTTAAGTTACCATGAAAACACCATTTACATAAAATGCCTTATAAAATTATTCAAAACCGCTCATATGTTATGGAACACCATCAGAATCTACAACATATTCAGATGAATGACTGGATGTAGATGAAGATGACCCATATTCTTATTTTTCATCAGCTAGTGCCCCATATAAGTCACCATGAATGCCCATCATTTTAGGTTTCAAAAGTATTATAGATATATGATTGGGTTTAGTAGACTCCCATTTTAACACTGTTTGCTTTGGTAGCAACCTCTTCAGAATCTCTATGGTCCTAAGGTGAAGAGTTCCACTCTTTTTTAAATTGAACTCATAAGCAAGTATGTCATCATCCTCCAATTTTAAGAGGTCTTTGTGTTGACAATTTCTATTTGTACCCTTTATTTTTATCTTTTTCTAATTTGTTTATAAACTACCATCTCTAACTTGTACACACCATTCAATGAATGTGTATTTGTGGTATACCAATGTACTTCAAGACCTACAACATCTTAATTTTCTTTAATGACCATTATAACCTTGGAAACCCAGAATGGATATCCATGTGGATCTCCATCTTCTAACAATGTGATCATGCAACCCTCCTTAACATCCTATACAAAACCCCTGTAAAGGTCTTCCATGGATTCACATTGTGCATGAGATCTTCTAGAACCAATATACATTTCTCTTTCTTGTACCTTTGGAGAATTGATAATAACTTGAGATTGTTTCTTCTCAACAATGTTTCTCTCCTCAAGTTCATTTGACAAATTTTGTGGCAAAATAAATGGAGTCTTCAAAAGTATATCTTCGTTACTTGATATTGAAATGATATCACTTTGATTATTGATAAAATACTCCCACCAAACAGAATCAACAACATCAAAGTACTCATATGTATATCTAATAGAATTTTTAATTTCTTCCAAGCATTCATAATAATTTATATGTCTCTTATGCCTTCGTACATTATGTATTTCACCAGCTGATTGTAATATCAATATATTTGATGCAAATATTGGATGATCTGGAATGAACTTCAAAATTGTCAAACGTGATGACGACCTCCATTATGTAGTAGTTGAATACTTCTTGCCCCATATAAGTGTTTTCCCATCAATTTTTTTATACAAAATTGATGTTGGAAGATAATGTCATTAAGTTGTTCAATGCATTTATCCTCACCATGCGATCCCAAAATAAACCTTCGCATGAGAATAGTTTCTTCCAGCCCATGAAAAATATGCTCTAGAATGTATGATTTCTTAATACATTCAATTAATAATTTCATTCTCCTAACATCATTCCTCCTCAATATTACTGAAAAACAACTAAACACATGATCAATATGGTCATGAGTGTTCCCATCAAAAAGGAATCTAGCCTATACCTTCTAAAAAATTCCCAATTCAACAAGCATGTTTAGATATCCAAAAAAATTGAATTTTGTTTCCATGATAAGTATTGTCCAATGAGAAAGAACATCATGAATTATGGTTATGGTCAGATTTGCATCATTATGAATATTTGGAGTTGCGAAGTAAACCCTTGGTGAAATTTTCCCATTAAAGACCATATAATCGACCAAGTGAAACTGAATACAATTTTCCTCCTGTAAATTTTTTGGTGTGTAGAAAAAATGTGGTAGAATTGTTTTCTTCTGGTCCATACCCTCAATTATGAAACCCAAATATTTATTTGTATTATCATATGATTATAAAACTTTTTCCTTTCACTTTTTTGTTTATTGAGATTTTCTTGAAGTGATTTGATAATAGAATCTACACATAATAGAAAATAAATCTATTAATAAATACATTTTCATAGTTGATAACTATATAATTTTAAAAAATAATGTTATGAGTCAATACCTCTTTCTGCCCCTTCACATTTATCCCTTTTTTATTTTAAGAGAAGTACATGTAGTACAAACCCCTGTCATTTTCTTCATAGGAATACCTAAATTGTTGAATTATTTCCTCCATATCTTCACAAAATATTGATATGTAATAAAATTACCATCTTCTTCAACACTTTGTGCATATTCTTTGTCTAAGTTGTAGGTTTCTCATCTTGAGAAATTATCTAGAAAATATATTGTGTATTTATTTGTCATATACACTCCATTCTTTGAAAAGAAGCCTTGCATCCATAACATTGCAATATTTTCTAATGGAACAAAATCTCATCTGTAACACCCTCCTCCCACATATACCCAAGCAAACAACCAGTCGGGGTAAACATGTGATGAGAGGCCACTATGATATGATTCAACCTCCTAAGTCACATTAAGGAAGTGGAACCGACGGAAACACACCATACAAGCACTAACCATCAACTACAAGATCCTCAAGAACTAATCCAATACTTTAGACAACTTGCCTTGGGGTCCCACTAAACTTTTGGACAACTTAAGCCTCAATTTATCTCATGCTATAGGCATGAGGGTGACCAGAAATCCCAAGTTTCTCTCATAGGCTTACCTGCCATTGACCAGAGACCAAATCTATCAGTGTTGTGCCAACGATTCCAGGATTTGAGCCACTTTTTCAGGCCTAGAGCCCAAGTCATTGCCTAGAATTGAACCATCTTTTCAAATCAAGAAAATAACATGGAAATGATAGTACTAAAGAAAATACTTGTTCAGGACCATGATTGGACCCCTACTAGCCATGACACACATTTTGTCAAACATATCATGAATATGTAATGTACAGGGGTAAATAACAATTATGTGCATAGGGGCCTCACACTTATCTGAGAATCACTAAGAACCATTGATTACTCAACACATTAACTACCATTCCATCCATTAGGTAATAAATAAATTGATCATTCAATTACATGTAAAAACATGGTAAGAGCCACACATGGTTGTTGTCATAAAACACATACATAACCATCATAATAAAGACAAACATATCAATGAAATCACAATCATATACACCACATATAATCCATAAAGATACTCATAGAAATATGAGGAGACATAACATTTCACGAATGATGCAAAATCCAAACCCGGGATGGGACTTCCACATTCCACCTGAATGTATAATGGTTAAGACAAATCTCTCTTCAGTCATTCACTCCTTTGTCATATTCCAAGCACGAATATGGGATCTCATATAACACATCAATCGAAACTCATCGAAGGATTTCCGAGGCCATCCACTTCAACCCATCAAACTGTGATTCCACCTTATGGTCGAACATCACAAAACCATCATCAGATTGGTGTCCATCCAAGCCTTCCAGGGCTTCTAGAGTGGTTTTCAAACCAAGGCTTCTAGGACTAGTAACTCAACCCACAACGTATTCAAGGCTTCCAGAGCATTTCCAAACTAGGGCTTCCAAGACTAGTAACTCAACGCACCTAGGGCTTCCAAATCATTTGTCCAACCAAGGCTTCTAGGACCAGTAACTCAACCCGAGATCTTATAGGGCTTCTAGAGCATTTGTCCAACTAGGTCTTTCAAGGCTGATATCAACCCAAGCTAAGAAAACATGATAACCAACCAAAAAAAAGCAATGGAAGTAACCCATAATCACCATGGCTATCTAGGAAATGGAAAGGCTATGCAATCCACTGTTAACCCCAACCATCCTCCATGCCAATGATAGATCATAACAAAAAATCCACTTACATATTCCATGCATGCCAAAACTAGTGAAGAAATCATACATGTAACTCGGTACCTGTAAGAAAATCTGATGTAGCTACTGATCTTGATGCCTTCTTGTGATTTCTTGCTCTTATATTTCCTTCTTGCTCCAAAAATCCAAGTATGCCACACCTTCCAAAAGTGTTCCAAGAAAACTCTAAGTCTCCAAGTGTATGAGACAGAGAGAGAGAATAATGAGAGAATTCAAAAAATGAACTGAAAAAAGGTTACCAACTGATCCTCAGAAGCCCTTTTATGAATGAGGCCTCTACTTTCTTCGTTTTCCATTATTTTCCTTCATTTTCCTCCTCACATGCAATGTGTGGCCTGTCACCTCCTTTTTCTCTTAATTTCCATTATTTTCATAAATAAATGTGCCAAAAATTCCATTTTGCCTTTCGAAAGCCTTAGTCATTGCCTTTTCAAATTTCCTTAGATATAAATAATCACAAGTGATCCCCATCACTAGGATTCTGCGCAACATTCATCTTGGAATAAGTGTCCCATCATCTGTGGTTATATTTTTTCCTTCATTTACTTTTATTACATGGAATTTTCACCAGGGATGTTACAGAACCCTCCCCCTTGGGGGAACACCATCCTTGGTGTTCAACATCACCTATAACCACAAAAGTATTGTAAGCAAAATATATACTATCGATGGAGCTTTATAACTTAGCTCAATGCAATATTTAAAATGATCACCCTGCTTAGAAGAAAACCAACATAACAACATAGTAACATGACATCATAACAACATATTGTGTAATGGAGCTTTATAACATAGCTCGTGGCGGTATTTACATCCATATACATATGTACATAAACCAATATCATCAAGACATATACCAAAACATATATCAAAGCATATACCAAAACACCAAGCCAAAATTGTTTTTCCTCAATTGAA
Source organism: Pinus taeda (assembly GCA_000404065.3). Classification (NCBI taxonomy): domain Eukaryota; kingdom Viridiplantae; phylum Streptophyta; class Pinopsida; order Pinales; family Pinaceae; genus Pinus; species Pinus taeda. Next base: position 130,808 of record APFE030536887.1, read on the forward strand.
AAACAAGGAAGGACACATAACCCACATTTGATCTTCCATCTCCCATGTAGCCTCATCAAGCCCAAAGTTATTCCAATGCACCTTCACTTGCCTGATTTCTCTGTTCTAGAGCATGAACACCTTTTTCTACAGTCTACATTGAGGCTCCAACTGGAATTATCCACTTGGTTCCATCTACAATATAAACTAGTCAATCACATGATGAACATATATAACATACTTTCTAAGCAAATATATATGGAGAACATCATGGAATTTCACTCTCGGAGGCAGTGAAAGTCGATAGTCTACTAGGTTAATCCTTTCAATGATACTGAAGGGTCCACAAAACCGTGGTACCAACTTGGAACACGATCCAATCCACAAGGATCTCTTGTTTGATTTGATGTGCAAGTACCCCTGTTCCCCAACCTGGAACTCCTTGGAAAACATATTCCTATATGGGTAAATCTTCTACCTATCTTGTGTTATCTTTAGATTCTTCTTGATTACCTACATTCCTATTCCATGTCTACCAACATATCTAGTGTAATCAATACCTTGTTAACTCGATCACTCCAATTGGTGGGAATGTTACGACTCCGCCCATATAATGCCTTAAAAGGACTCATCTTCAATGATTCCTTAGAATCGTTGTTGTACGCAAACTCAACCAATGAAATATACTCTTCCCACTTTTGTTGTTGATGCATCACGTACATCCTCAACATGTCCTCCAATATCCTGTTGACCCTCTCTTTTTGTTCATCTATCTACGAATGGTAAGATGTACTGAAGGCCAACTCTGTGCCCAAACCTGCAAACAACTCCTTCCAAAATCTGGAAGTGAACTTTGCATCTCGGTTTGACACAATCTTCTTTGGGACACCATGTAATCTGACCACATCTCGAATAAATACTTGTGCTACATCACTAGTTAAGAATGTAGACTTCACCGGAATGAAATGTGCAACGTTTTTCAAAATGTCCACAATAACCATAATGGAATCATGTTGTCTCACTATCTTTGGCAAACCTATAATGAAATCCATGAAAATAACCTCCCATTTCCACTATGGAATCACGGTCGGTTGTAGAAGTCCACTTGGATGCTTGCATTCTGATTTTAGTCACTGACAATCAAAACATATAGCCATGAACTCTGCTACATCACTCTTAAGATTAGGCCAATAATAAAATCTCTTCATTGTTGTTAGTGTCTTTTGAGACCCTAGGTGACCTCAATATGGTTTCTCATGAAACTCCCTCAAGATCACCTTCTTAAGCTAGCTATTATCCGATACATATATATTGTCTAAGAACTTGACCAACCCATCTATTATAAGACAATAATACATACTTTGTGCACCTGCACCTATACCTATACCACTGCCTATAGATATACATGTACCATCACCCGTACCTATACCTATACCATCACCTGTACTTGTACCTGTGCTCTATTGTAACCTATGCACAATATGTATATAGCTGACATCCTGTTGACTAGCCCGCAAGATCCTATAATGTAAGCCTGTGCCATAAGATCTCATAGCTGCTAAGTGATTTAACTGTACTCACTTATTGAGAGCATCTGCCACCATGTTCTCTTTACCTTTGATATATATAATCTCAAAATAAAACTCATTGATCATGGCCAACCATCTAGCTTGCATGGCATTCATATTCGGCTGGTCAAACAAATACCTCAACTCAATGTGATCACTCATAAGTACAATCCTCCCACTAAGAAGATAGTGTCCCCACATCTTCAATGCATGTATAATCGCTGCCAACTCAAGATCATGTGTTAGGTAGTTCTTCTCGTCCTCATTTAGTTTTCGGGACTCGTAACATACCACCTTCCCATCCTACATAAGAAATACACCAAGCTCTCTCTTCCAAGCATCTATGCATACTACAAACTCTTTGTTTAGATCTGCAATCTATAGCATTGGTGCATGTGTCAACAACTTCTTAATTTTCTCATAGCTATCCTCACACTCCTCTATCGATTCAAACTTTTTTATGTTTCCTTTGGAATGATGTGATGAGATAAGCAATCTGTGAGAAGTTCATGATGAACCTCCTATAATATCCTGCTTAACCCATGAAAGATCTCACCTCATCCACACTCTTAGGAGATACCCACTCCTTGATAGCCCTTAAATTCTCTGGATCTACTACAATTTCCTCCATGGAGACAACATGCCCCAAGTAATGTACCTTAGTCAGAAAGAAACTACACTTGTTGAGCTTAGCATACAACTGATGCTTTCTCAACAACTTCAATATTGCTACTAACTGCTTGGAATGTTCTTCCTCATTTTTAGAATATACCAGTATATCATCAATGAACACAATAACAAACTTATCGAAATACTGTCAAAACAAACTATTCATCAAACACATAAATGTAGCTGGAACATTAGTTAATCCAAATGGAAAAACAAAAAACTCATAATGCCCATACCTAGTCCTAAACATAGTCTTGTAAATGACCTCCTCTTTGATGTGTTCTTGATGGTATCTGGATCTCAAGTTAGTATCTGAGAACAATGATGCTCCCTTCAGATGATTGAACAAGTCATAAATCCTCAGAAAAGGATACCTGTTCGTGATAGTCACTTTGTTCAACTTCCTGTAGTCAATGCATAATCTGAGAGTACCATCTTTCTTCTTCACAAAAAATATTGGTGTGCCCTATGGTGATACAATTGGCCTAATGTATCCCTTCTCCAACATTTCCTTCAACTTTATCTTTAAATAAACTAACTCAGCTGTGCTCATCCTATATGGTGCTTTTGATGTTGGAGCTGCTCGCACTAGCTCAATACAAAATTCTACCTCTCTATGAGGTGGTAACTCTGAAATGTCCTCAGTTTATACGTCCTTGATCTGTTGTAAAATTGGGTACCTTCTCAACACATCAATATGCTTAACGTCCTTACCCTTATCACTAGAAATGTGCACTGCAAATAATTTACGTCCCTTCCTAAGGCTACAGTTTGCTTGCATATCTATCACCATCCTAACTGATGTAGCTTTCTTTTTACCATGTAAGACTCTTGTTTCTCCATTTTGATCAACACACTTAATAGCTTTATCATAACAATCTACATTGGTTCTATGAATATACAACCAGTCCATGCCCAACAACATTCTGTATGAACCCAATGGTAATGCATTCAAATGTGTTATGGTAGGCATACCATTCAAATCAAAAGCGCAAGCTCTTACCCATTTATTAACTCGTTTCCTCGTACCTATAGCCAAGTGCACTAACCAATATTCTTTATGAAATTCCTTACTCAAGCCACGCTTATCCACTAAGTTAGGACTAGCATAAATATAATTAGATCCATGGTCAATAAAAATAAAAATAACTTAATCACAATTCTTACCATCCATCTTAATGACAGATGCCTGATTCTCCACCTATTTGTTATAAATGCAGTATATATATGTGGAATAATATTACCAACATCCCCAATATTATGTTCCTCCTATTAACTATATAAATGAGGTCTACCATGCTGATTCCATGGATAATCTCTCCTATGATGGTCTTTGCCACAAATCCACCATTCTATAGGCTTCTATCCTATCTCCTAGTTTTGTTCTCCTAATCGAAATTTATGTTCCCTATCTAATTCATTGAACCTCTTAAATGGTGCAAAAGTCTCTTTGTTACCTGAATCTTGTGGTCTTACCTGCTTCTTGTCCCATTTCCCTTTGTTCCTGACATTTCCTTTCTAGACTAGATTTGTCTCAAACCTACACTTCAATTGTTCATAGCAATGCTTCAACTTCTGGAAGACCTTCTCCAATGATCTAGGCTCATTGAACTCGATCCTATATTTGAATTCATTTACTAATCCACTAACAAATATATGAATATTAGCATTCTCCTCCTTGAGGTAAGGCATATACTTTAGCAACTCCAAGAGTCTGCTAGTGTATTCATCATCTATCATGGATCCCATCTTTAGCTCATAGAATTCCTTTGATATTTCATCAAAGTATCTCTCTGATAGGTACTTCTTCTTGAATAGCCACTCATATTCACTCCATGTCAAATATTCCTCATTTATATCTCTGACATTCTTCCCGTCTTCCCACCAAATGTATGTTTTTCCTCTGACATTGAACGTAGCCACTCTAGCTTTCATGTTCTCTAAATAGTCATGCAACCTAAGGAACTTATTTATGCCTAGAAACCATGCCTTTGCATCTTGTTATTTATTTACCTCTCCATCAAAGGTAGGTGGCTTGATTTCCTAAAATCATCTGACAAATACCCCTTATAACTCCTCCTTTAAGGATGATACCAATGATGATCATAGTGCTTATCTGAATTAGAACTAGAATCATACTTGTATTTAGCCCCTATCCTATCCGGAGTGTCAAACAATTTTCCATCTCTGATTGTGTCATCTCTAGCTGATCTGTGGCCACCATGCGATCTAATATCATATGCTCGATTTCTCCTATCGTCCTACTCATGGTTGATCTAAAGTGGTCCCTGTCACTGCAAATCTGACAAGCTCTAAAGTATGACTGCATTTGCTTCTGCTAAATTTTCCTGTGTCTATATGATTTTGTCATTATCTGCCTTACAACTCCTTATTTCTTCCTTAAGCTTCTCAATGTAACTACCAAATCAGAAGAGTTCGCAACACCATATTTCTCTTCAGATTCATAGGGAGAGTCTTTATAGTCGACCATCTTTCTAGCCATTTGATATTTCTTCCTGTAAGGTGTATCATGTCAGCTAAATAAAATTACAATAAATGAATGTGCCTTAGTATGTATCTGGGAGGATACATTGTCTGCAAGATCAGCAAAGTAGTGTGATACATATAAAACATAATCATGAAAAAATATAGAAACTTAATACATAAGCATATGACCATACAACCATCATTCTAGCTAGGGCCCAATCATCAATGCATGACCTTAATAACAACACACACGATAACCTCATGCATGACAACGACCAATACATCATTGTACCCTTGACCACATTCAGACATGAACATGCATAAGTGATGCATAACCATCCACATATATGCATAAACATGTATGATAAGGAATGAATAAATAATACTTGAAATCAAACCTACAAGACTGATACATGCAACTGAGCATACAAGAATGTAACCAATCATGGAAGAATGTGACCAAGCATACTACAATGATACATGTAAGTGACACAAATCGATATGTAACCCTTTGTACACTCACAATGATGCATTCCTCAACAAAACATCAAGTTTCGCATGTTGACATCACTTCAACCATGAACAACATCATGCAAATGCAACAAGCACATGAAATGCAAGTGTGAGAGACATACATGCAACTAACATGCATGCATGACCAACACATAGCGCATCTAGTCCAAGGGGTGAACCATGCATTGATATCACAATGTAACACCCTCTTCCCACATCTACCTAAGTAACTAACTAACCGAGGTAAACATGCGACGAGAGGACACTATGATATGATTCAACCTCCTATGTCACATTAAGGAAATGGAACTGAAAGAAACACACCATACTAACATTAGTCATCAACTATATGACCCTTAAGAACTAATCCAATAGTTTAGACAACTTGCCTTGGCATCCCACAAAACTTTTGGACAACTTAAGCCTTAGTTTCTCTCATGTTATAGGTATGAGGGCAACGAGAAACCCAAAGTCACTCTCACAGGCTTGCGTGCCAATGACAAGAGACCAATCTGTCAGTGTTGTGCCAACAAGTTATGGATTTGAGCCACTTTTTCATGCCCATAGCCCAGGTCACTACCCAGTATTGAACCATATCTTCAAATCATTAAAATAACATGGAAATGATATTACTAAAGCCAATACTTGTTCAAGACCTTGATTGGACCCCTACTAGACATCACAAGCATTTTGTCAAATATATCATGAATATGTAATCTACAGGTGTAAATAAGAGTTTTGAGCATAGGGGTCTCATACTCAGCTGAGAATCACTAAGAACCATTGATGCCTCAACACATCAAGTACCATTTCATCAATTAGGTCATAGATACATTGATCATTCAATTACAGACAAAAACATGATGAGAGTCACACATGGCTGCTATTATAAAACACATACATTACCAACATAATAGGGACATAAATATCAATTAAATCACAACCATATACACCAGATATAATCCATCATGATACTCATAGAAATACGAGGAGAAATAATCTTTCATTAATGATGCAAAATCCAAAGATGAGATGTGAATTCCATTCAACCCGACCATAGAATGGCTAAGCCAAATATCTCTTCAACCATTCACCCTTGTGCCATATTCCAAGAATGAATGTGGGAGCTCATAGAACACATCAATAAAAACTTATCCTCGGCATCTAGAGGCAAACCACCTCAACCCATCAATCAGTAATTCCACCTCACGGTTGGACATCACAAAACCATCATCATATTAGTCTTCGTCTAAACCTTCCAGAGCTTCTAGAGTGTTTCTCTGACAAAGGCTTCCAGGACGAGTAGCTTAGCCCCCAACTTATTCAAGGCTTCTAGAGAGTTTTTCCAACCATGAATTCTAGGACTAGTAACTCAACACACTTAGGGCTTCGAGAGAATTTTTGAAACAAAGGCTTCCAGGACTAGTAACTCAACCCAAGATGTTACAGGGTTTCCATGGTGTTTGTTCAACCGAGAGTTCTAGGACTAGTAACTCAACCAAAGCTAAGGAAACATGAGAAACAACAAAAAAAAACAATGAAGTAACCCACGATCACCATAGCTATCCAGAAAATGGTAGGGCTAGGTAATCCATTGTCAATCTGGACCATCCTCCATTCCAATGAAAGATCACAACCAAAAATCCACATGCATATGCCATGCATGCCAAAACTAGTGAAGAAATCATACATGAAACTCACTACCTGCAAGAAAAATCAGATGTAGTTGCTCATCTCAATGCCTTCTTACACTTTTATTCTCTTTTGTTTCCTTCTTGCTCCAAAACTCCAAGTATGCCACAGCCTCCAAGAGTGCTCCAAGAAAACTCTAAGTCTCGAAGAGTATGAGAGAGAGAAAGAATAATGAGAGAGCTCCAAAACTGAAGTGATAAAAGGTTACCAACTAATACTAAAAAACATTTTTATGAATGAGTCCTATATTTTCTTCATTTTCCATTATTTTCCTTCATTCTCCTCCTCACATGCAACTTGTGACCTTTAACCTCCCTTTTCTCCTATTTTCCATTATTTTCATAAACCAATGTGCCAAAAAATCCATTTGTCCTTTCCAAAGCCTTATCCATTACCTTTTCCAATTTCCTTAGCCATACACAATCACAAGTGATCCCCATCACTAGGTCTTTACCCAACATTTAGCCTAGAATAAGTGTCCCATCATCCATGGTTATTATTTTTCCTTTATTTACTTTTATTACATGAAATTTTCACCATGGCTATTACATCATCTATGATGTGCTTCTGAATAAAATGTGGGATCATTTTCCATTTTTTCTTGGATTCATGACAAACGAAAATTACCAACTGAATGAAAATTTTTGAAAGAATTTCTACAGAGAAATATAGACCCAACATGATAATCATATCCCGACAATGTAGATTGCATGCAGCCCACTAAATATGAATTTTTCATGCCTTTATTCATTGACAAATATCTCTTCCTTATCTCCAATGCAAACTTGAAATCCATATGTTGCAAGCAATCCTTTTGACAACATTCACTTGAAATCAAATCACAGATAGAACTTATTGTCATGAGATATTCTGCCCTACCCGTTGTATAATTGGAATATCATGGATTTATATGAAAGGTCCATGTCTACTCCTAGATATAATATCTACTAGCAATGCCTCCATCATTTCATCATCTTCTCTATAAGTATTTTCATCATCATTTGGAGGAATATTACCTCACTATGATAATTCTATGGGCATTTATAGGAAATTCATCACCTTGATTTCTTGGAAAATATTCATTGCCATCCTCACCTGCAGAAAATTCACCACTATCATCATCTATGCTATCGAAATATCAACTAAGCTTATGTTATTCAACGTCTTCATCTGTGATTTTTAAATCCTTGCTTGGAGGAATATCATCATCATTGTTTCTTCCTTTCAAATTATTTCTTGGAGAAAAATATTCACCATCCACATCTCTTCTTCTGAAATCCTCTCTTGGAGGAAATTCGTCATCACCATGGGTGCTAAGTGGAATATTTGACTCTCTTTTCATAGTAAAATGATCATTTGCAGAAAATTATTCATCCTTCTCTTCATTAGATGGTGCTTTCATAATCCTTAGGATTCAAACTAAGTGGAAAATATGACTCTCTAATTAATGTAAATTATTCATCCTTCCCTTTGTCAGTACTGCTCTCTTAGTCCTTAGGACTAGGACTAAGTGGAAAATTTGACTCTCTATTTACTGGAAATTTTTCATCCCTCCCTTTGTCAATGATGCTTTCATAGTCCTTATGACTAGGACTAAGTGGAAAATTTTACTCTTTATTTACTCAAAAATTTTCATCATAGCCTTTGTCATTGTTTCTCTCATAGTCCTTAGGATGCTAAGTGGATAATCTGCCTCTCTGTTTACTAGAAATTCTTCATCCTACCCTTTGTTAGTGCTACACTCATATTGCTTAGGATTAAGACTAAGTGGAAAACTTGACTCTTTATTTACAAGAAATTCTTCATCCTACCCTTCCCCATTTCTGCTCTCATAGTCCTTAAGATTAAGATTAAGTGGAAAATTTGACTCTCTATTCATAGTGAAAGAATTCATGTTATATTCACCAACATGAATAGAGTTGTTACGCGACGAAGATGTTGATGCTATAGAAAGAGAAACTTCACTATCAGAAGAATCCATGACTTCAAAATAGAAGATTTTGAATGATTCAAATGCACTCTCTCCCAATGACAATTTATAACTTAGAAAATGAAAATTTCCCTCCAAAATCCCCGCCCAAAAATTTTCACTGAAATTTTTCCTTCCAAAAATTTCATTTGAAATATTTCCCTCCAAGTTTTCCTTTTAAAATTTATTTGAAAACATTATACTACAATTTTGTCTTGAAAATTTTGACCCTACTTTCTATTCAAAGTTTCCACACATATTTTCCTATAATACATTCCTTCGAAATTAAAATAAATATTTTACTAAATTATATATATATATATATATATATATATATATATCTATATATATATATATAGATATATATATATATATATATATATCCCACATTTAACAAAAAATAGTGTATCATCATAATATTAACTATATATTTAATTTTCTTAATTTTAATTTTAATCCCACATTCAATAAGTGATAAAGTAATCTCATAATCTTCACTATATAATAACTTTCATTTTTACTATTCCTTACAACACATATAGTCTTTTTGAGGTTTCATTAAAAAGCGTGGAGTGATTTTGCGGATGAGTTAGATTTCCATTGACAAGACATTCGATGTCAGATTTTTGCATTTCAAAGGTTAGCTTCCCTTATATTTTGACCATTTAGAGAGGAAATTGGGGAAAATAGGTTGCTTTATGCTAAAAAATCATTTATTATTATTATTTTTTGTCTTTGGGGGAGCTCAATTCATTAATTCAAAATTTAGGAAATCATTTAAATAAGGTAGATGTAGGTTCAAATCCCATTGAGGTGACAAATTTATGGTATGGAGGACAGGTTATAAACCCCAAGAGGTTTACTAGTAGTTACGTGTTAGGTAAACTGTTAAGTTTCTCCGGGATACCAAAAAAACTATCCATTATTATTTTTATTTATTAAAATAAATAGAATTTTTTTTCAAAATAAAAAATGTAAAAAAATTTGCACCTAGGCCAAGGTCGCACACAGCCTCTCAGCCCCCCGATGGGCAAGGGAGCCAATTCCGTGAAATAGACTTGGCCCTTCTAGGGCCCATGGGCCGCATGCCTAGTTAGGGGTGAGAAACAAGCAGACCAAGGCTGATTTTGAGAATCAAACTTGGCATGCTCACCCAAGACTCGCAAACTGGGGGCCTGGGTGGTCAAGTCTCATTCCTGGAACTAGACTTGGCCTGCCCACCCAAGGCTTGTGGGCCATAGTCTTGGATGGATAAGTTCAATTCGTGCTTCCTTCCCCCGCCCAGGCACATGGCCCACGGGCCCTGGGCAGCTAATTTTGATTCCCAAAATCAGACTTGGCTTCCGAGGATCCATGGATTGCGGGCCTTGGTGGGGTGCTAATTGTTTTGTTATATATATATATATATATATATATATATATATATATATGATAGATATAGATATATATATATATATATGTAGATATATATGTAGATATATATATATGTAGATATATATGTGATATATATATATATATATATATATATATATATATATATAATATATAAATTTTCATTTTGTAAAGTTAATTTTAATAATTTTTTTCTAATTTCAAAATTTAAAAATATATTTTAATTGTTCTTTTGTTTCTGGTGTATTTTTTTTACCTTTCGAGTTTTTGATTTTATGTTTTTTTTTTTTTTAATTAAATTATAATGAATATATTTATTTTTTATTTGTTTGTTTACTTAAGAGAAGTTTATTTCTAATTAATATATATATATATATATATATATATATATATATATATATATATATATATATATATATATATATATATATATATTGTAGAAAATGATATCAAAGAAGGTTTCTGTGAATCTTTCTAGAACAAGGGAAACAATTACATCATCTAAGGTTATAGTTGGACCCTTAAAAAATATTGTTAAACAAAACCAAATTGAGACACATTGTACAAGTCAAGCAACTGACCCCTCAATTGAAATGAAGATTATTTCAAAATGGAAGACGACATAAGAAATAAATTATACAAAATTTACATGGCATGTTAAAGGCAAAGAAAGCGATGGAGGTATGTACATATATCTATATGTTGGTATGATTTATAATGGTGGAAGTTATGAGGTGTTGGGAAGAGAATGGGACATATGTTTGGTGTTGAATATAGAAGATGTTTGTGTACTTACAAAACTGCCTAAGTCACATGAGAATCTTAGATATTGTTTTGCATTAAGGAAGTATGACACAGATGGATATTCTACAAAGATATGTGAAAAATCGTAAAAAAACATTGCACAAAACAAGTAAGTTTTCTTATTTATATTTATTTGTTTTGCATTATTGTAAGTATCATTATATTTTTTATAACTTATTTATTATTACCATATTATATTTTGTTTGATAGGATATTGTTGAGGTTCTTTCAATTATGTTGGGGGGATTTTATTATGTAGAGTGAGATATTGTGAATGTGGTTAGTTTTTTCCATAAAGAGACAAAAGAAGATAGGAGAAAGCAGTAAATAAAAATACTTCATGAATATACAAGAATACATATAGAGGATCAAAAAATAATTCCTATAGTGGATCAATCTCATAAAGATAGAGATGTTACTTTTGAAGATGAGGAAGTTGAAGCTCAAGAATTTATTTTCATTATTGAGGATGAGATTATAATTGTTGTTGGAAAGGAGAAAATCCATAAAAGGCCAAAAATAAAAATGCCCACGAATGTATCTCTTCCAGTTGATGATGAAGAAATTTCTTATCTAGAAGAAAATATGATAATCGATAGAAGGAAGAAATCAAAAGTTGGTCATTCTAAACAATTCATGCGAAATAGTGAAGATCATAGTGAAAGTTCAAAAGGTAGCAGGGAAATCATAAAACCAAGTGTTGATTTAGAGGATGACATTATTAAAATAGAACAAAATTCCATTCGAAACCAGTTGATGAAGATAAATTTAATTGAGGCTGATTGTACATATCGACTTAATGTCAACCAATTCTATGAGCCAAGTGAAGGAAAATCTCAATATCAAATTAGAAAGATATACCATCTGCATGTTCATAACTTGAAAACATTGATAAAGTACAATCCATATGCACATGTGGTTGATTTTGTTCTTCTTGTTGATCCATTTCAAGTTCCCAAAGAAGAGGAACTTGATAAGTCAAGATGCTTTTAATACAAATATTATGTAACTAGGGGGAACCATTCGACAGAGGCTAGAAGAAAATTGATGGAGGAATATCCCAATAACTCACATTTTGAAACAATGAAATGAATCATTTATGGTAGTTTAAAAGATACAAAATAAAGTTTATTGACATGGGATCATAATAGAGATAATGAATACAGGATGTCTATGACTTTCATACAAAGGGTTAGATTTATTCATAGTAATTTTGAAGAAAAATGTGGTGTGGATAAAACAATGTTTAGTCTAAGCTTTCAAAAAGAATGTTCTATGGAAATAGGTTATCAAATTGAGGAAAGAAACAATTCAAAATGTGGCAAAGTAAATTAAGATATATTCAGGGGTATGTATAACATTTTCTACTTTGCAATTAGAACTAGAGAGATATGGGAATTGGTTAATGATATTTTTGACATGTGGGAGAAGATTACCATAAAAAAACAAAAGGTTAAAAATTATAAACCATTGATATGTACCAGAAAGAAATCAGGTCCTGAAATCAAACACCTTCCAGATGATATGACTATCACACCTTAGAGAATGATGAAAGGAGTGAAGGATTACAAACTTGTCAAATCAATATTATATCGAGTGAAGTCGGGTGAATTATCATTGGATGAAGTGTGCAAAGAATTTCAAAAGTAAGTTTGTTGAGTTATTTGTACTTATTTTTGGACTATAATTTTCTTTTAAATATAACATAGCATTGTTAGTATTGTTTGATATACATATCACTATATTAACATTTTTTACTTTATTTATTCAATCAAAAGATTTATACGAAAATACAAAAACATATGATTAAGATGTTGAATGAAGATAGTTGGGATGTTGTTGTATGCAACTGCCCAAATTCAAGTTCTACATCAACACTCAAAGTTTTTTTTATCTTACATTTAAAAAGGTATGTTGATTTAAACATTCATTTTTATTCATATGTATGTTATTTGTATTTTATTACTTATACATATATTTTTTTATTTCATTAAAGATGTTGAAGAAGGATGTACATGGAGTACTAAATAATTTCAAAACCTTTACTAAAAAAAATAAGTTGGACAGGCTGAGAAAGAAACGTCCTAAGAATGTTGAACTTGATCCTAGTCTTAATCGTTTCATTTGGAATGGGCAACAGACTATCCGATAGTAAATAATGCAACATGATTTTGAAGACATTACCAAAATCATACCTAAAAGTGATTATTCCTTAGTTATTGCAGATATTCCTCATGGTTTCAATTTCCCAAACATTGGATATGATAGTCAGCCTTATACTTTTCAAGATTTCAGTAAAGTGGTTATGGGATTTCAACAAGTCGCAACATGACCATTTTGGATATTTGTGAAATTTAATTCAGAAACACAATTTGCAATGTTATCATCAAGCTTCAAGGGAAAATCAAACTCAACAATGCATCTTACATGGTAAGACATTGAAATTGTATATCTGATTAATGTTAAAAGAATTATTTATGTATAAGTTAGTTGAACTCTTACTATTTCATGTTACAGGCAAAAGTAAAATTTTATTAGTTGCAAAGATCGACCAATTATAAGTGTTTGTGAGCTCATTCATGTTGAAAGTTTGACAAAAGATAATAGCTATAAGCCTATGCTTCTGAATTGGGTAGATGGAAAGAGTAATAACCAAGTGACGATTCATGATATTGTTATAAGAAAACTAACATATGAAGATAAAGAATAAAATGGAGAGATAGTTAACATTTATCAAAAACCACAAAAATTGATTAAATCTCTTATCGGTTTATGTTCAAATGAAGGAGATTTAGTTTTGGATCTATTCTCAAGTTTAGGTAAGTTTTATTATATATAATTGAATTTCAATATTTTACTTTTTATTTTTCATGTGTTTATACTAATTTACTTAATTATTTATTTTGTACTTGATGATTAAGTACAACAGTATCATGTTTCTTACAAAAAAAAAAGAAATTGCATTTCCATTCAAAAAAGACTCACTAAAATGAAATTTTATTCAACAAAGAATTAATGGTATTCAATTTCTTCCAGATGCGATGCAAGAAGTTGGTTTAAGGAATGAGGATATTAATAAATCATGTGTGGCAAAAAAATTCAAAGGAGCCTCAACCACCATTTGATGGAATGATTGGAAAATGATACTTTGGGAGATTTGTAAACATCAAATATACATCAGAAGAGGAAAATGACTAAACTGAAGCACACAATATTATGGAAGAAGACAATAAGGAAACTCTAGATGATGATGAGAACTGATTATATGATATTATTGATTAAATTTAAGTTATTCTTGCAAATCAAACTCATTTTTTAGAACTATTTATTAGTTATACTTGTAATGTTTTGATTTTGAGATTTTATTAGAAGAATAAGTATTCAATTATTGTTGTTATATATTTAATATTTGTATTATCTGATTTTCACTTAAATTTTTATGTGAATCATTATTTTTTAAAAACAAACTGTGATTATTATTATTTTTTTGACATAAAATTCATAAAAAATGTTATTTTTTAATGCTTTTTGTTAAAATTTTCCCGTAAAAATTCTTTATTTCACATGTAATTTTTAGCAAAAAAAAATCTCAAAATGTATATTTTTTGTCAAATGTTAAAAATTGTTATTTTTTTATTGAAAATTATTTGATGTGCATTGCAATATTAATTAAAAATGTATAAAAATGTAGAAAATCATAACTTTAAAATATTGACCATTTTTTTAGCTATGAAAAAAACGAAGATTTCATTACAGAAAAATGAAAATAAAAACAAAAAACCAAAAACCTAAAAACCACCTAAAAATAAATATCCTAGGGAAGAAGAAGAAGAACACGACTACTTAAAAAATTGTTGAATTTAAAAAATAATTATCCACACTTAATACATTAGAAAATTTAAAGTATCAAAAATAAGTCTTCTAAAAAAAGGGTTAATGTTGCATCAACACTTTCATACTTGATACATAGGGAAATTTTAAGTGTCAAAAATATGTTAAGTAAAACATGTATTCTGAATCAACACTTCTCAAAATCAGACAATTTTTTGCTACCTCAAAAAAATGAGTACTTGGTATAGTTCTCGTTTGATATTTTACATTATTATGCATAAAAATAATAGCTATTGTTTTATTTATTTTTTTCTGAAGAAAGAGATAATTGTGCTTATGCACATAATCTGTAACTGTTGTGTTACTTTTTTCCAAAAAAAAAAATTGTCTTTATGCACAAAAACTATAGGTATTGCGTCAGTCTTTTCAGAAAAAGAAAAAGTATCTTTATGCACATAAAATATAGTTATTGTTTTACTGTTTTTTTTAAAACGATAAGTATCTTTATGCATAGAAACGATGGCTATTATGTTTTATTTTCTAAAAAAAAATAAATGTGTTTATGCACAGAAACAATAACTATTGCCTTAATTTTGTTTTGGAAAAAGAAGTATGTATTTGTTACACAAAAGGAATAGTTAACTGTGATATAATTCTAGAGAAATAAGTATGTATCGTATGCACAAAAGAATAACTATTGTGTTAGAAGAATATGTATTTCCATGCACAAAAATAATAATGGTTATAGTTTTCTTTTGGGAAAAAACATTTGTTTACATGTCAAGATAATAATTGTCGGGCTAGTTTCTTTTGGAAGAATAATATTTGTTTGCAAACACAAAGAAAATAGATACTGTGGTAGTTTTTTTAAAAGAATATGAGTCGTTGAGGTGATTTTTCTTTTGGGAAAGAATGTGTTCTCGTGCAAAGAAAATAATAGTTGTTATGGTGATTATCTTTGGAAATATATCCCTCTTCTGGTTAGAAGGGATGGTGATAATGATGGAGGTTCTTTGAAATATTACCTTGTTCTTGGTGGCATAAGTAAAACGTAACTATTTTCCCTTTCTCATGGTACATTCATAATAGGGATAAATAAACAATGCCTTGGTAATGTTTATATATTTTACTTTATGCATGTAATATTTGGATGGAAAGAGATGTGTTAGAACCATACACATGTAAAGATAAATAGACAAAATTTGGTAGTTATGGGTTTTTAATTAATTCATGTACAGTGTCGCTAAAAGATCCATTTATCGATTTTTCTATACGTTTTAGTTATGCACATGAAAAGATGTTTGGAGCATAAATAGTAAAGATTTATTATTTGAGTTTGATATAGATTTTATATAATCATGATGTCAAAGTTTTCTAATGGTAGTAATTGCAAGAAAGGATTGTGACTTATCCGAAGGATGGATTATATTTCGTGTTATGACATGCAATGAACTAATGGTCCATGCATATTGAGGCATTGTCAATTGCAAGATAATCTGTTTCAGGAAACAACCAAAGACACAATGCTCCAGGAATAATGATGTAAAGTGTTTTGATGACATGAATAACATGATGGCTTCTAGCTAGCTATGCTGAATTAAATATTTATTTCTAAGATTTTTAACAATTAAGGTTTATGTGTTTTCGTGGGTTTGCATTGAAGAGTGTCTGAAATCCTGCATGGAGAATTTTTCTATTGATGTTTTAGGCTAAGTATCACAACCCATTGTGAGGATATCCACAGAAAAATCTTATATTTATTTAGCTGACCAAATATGTAAATAAATAGAGATTAATCTATAATATTAAGTGTCATGTCTACCCAATTAAATAAAAGAAAGGTAAATAATGTGAAGTAGTTAATATGATTAATAATACTAATTAAAAAAATAATAAAACAAAGCTAAGTAAAATATAGTTAAAATTAAAATATAGTAATTAAAAAAATGTAATGTAATTGATGTTCTAATAATAACTAGAAATAAAATACTATTATAATTATAATTAGAATAATAACATAATAATAGATCATAATAATTGGATGACCGATTTAATTATTAACTTACTCTCATTTATAAAAATATTTATGAACCTACCTCTATTGAGTTGGTGTTTTATTTATGCAAATATTAGAATAATGCTATTATGTCTGTAATTTTTTTACATAAAATTGGCCATAATTTTATCGAGTGGTTGGTTAAAGAATATTAATTAAGTGTTTCAAAATGTTATATACTAGTAAATTTCGTGAAATTTTTGTAATCATATGTATTTTTACATGAAATTTACCAAGAGATGTTACATCGAGCATACTCCGAAACTAAAAAAATCCTTGGACAACTAAGAAAGCCCTAACTACCTGATGTTGTAATCCGCAAAGCTCCCTATCATTTAATTTTTAACAAAAGTATAATTTATGGTTTTTTTAATGGAAATCTTGTTTCGGATTTCTTAAAATGCTAGTGCAATCGTAAATTAAAACTACCCCTACATAAGGTATCTGCACTCACAAGTTTCCGTAGCAAAAATATAATCACTAACATCATTATTGTTAATATTAATGTCAAAAACTAATTAATTTATACCACTTGATTTATATCATTATCTTAATTATTATTACCTTTCATACAATCACTTAAACTTTGCAACTTTGAATATTTTGTAGCATTGCTAAGCCACAATATTCCATGTAATAATATTTCAATATTATTTTTATTATAAAATTTGATTTTTTCATAATCCTTAAATGGTGTAGTAAAGAATAGGCATCTTTATGATATTTTTTTTGAGTAAACGGTGGTGGTTTTTGTTAAAATTAGAAACAATTTTAAAAAATATCTTGTATTCTATGTTATATAGTTTTGTAATATATAAGTTGTCTAATCACGGTGATACTTTAAATAGGAGAAATGGTTTCTCTCATAAGAAGGTCCAAAGAATATGGGGAATTTCCATTAGTTTTGAAATTGTAGGTTTTATGAGAAGGTCCAAAGAATATGGGGAATTTCCATTAGTTTTGAAATTGTAGGTTATACTTTAAATAGGAGAAATGGTTTCTTTCATAAGAAGGTCCAAAGAATATGGGGAATTTTCATTAGTTTTGAAATTGTAGGTTATAAATTACTTTTAGATCTTGTTCTATTTTCCTACAGCTCCAAACCTCAAATCTGTATAAAATAATAAGAGTT
>APFE030536887.1:149556-161376 GCA_000404065.3 Pinus taeda
CTAAACAACTCGATTCAAATAGTTTGATAACGTTTCTCAACCATAGTAATGCATGCAATTTTCAAAAGTCAGTTTGAAAATATATATATATATATATATGTATATGTGGAAAATGTGAAAACGAATATATTTAGATTTTCTTGTTTTCATCTTGTTGGAATTTGTTTCATCATTGTGGATGAACCATTTAAGTATATATATTTATATTTTATATTGAAAGTTATATTCAGAGTTAATATTGAATAAAATCAAATGATTCCGACACTTTTTCATAATATTAAATGTATTTGTGAATTTGAATATGATTATTTTGTATTCTAAATTTATTAATTTATTTGATCTAATAAATAAGATTTTCTTTCTCGAGTGGTGTGGGGGTGAAAAAGAATGTAAGGGATAGTGACTATTGATGCAGGGGTGACCCTGCTAAAACCAGGATCTTCAACACTCTTCTAATAACCATACATCTCAGTTTTCACCCAGCGAAGAAAAAAAAATCAAATTCACACCACACATATCCGCATGCATAGAAAGCGCTTTAACTCTCCACCAACAAGAATCTTTAACCTCAGATTTTCAAATGAAAAGCCAGAATTTGTGATTTCCCTGTAGAGAAGAGACTTCTCAGCTAAAACTGGAGCGCATAGGAACCACGCATATACGCTGTCCCCACAATTTATAACACTGCCTTCTCACCATTAGCGGCTCTATTGCTTGAAAAATGAAATAGTCTCCCTGGTTGCTCGAAGAGCATCGCTCTTCAACGTAACCTGTTATTTGTCGCGCCGGGGATTGATTTACACCATCGAAAAACCGTGCATGTAGGCTGAGCTTGCTGCAGACTTCACGTCCTGGCTATCGGTCTTCAACAACATAACAATGGCTTCACACAATAATCTTCCAGATTTTTATTTCTGCGAATTTTAATGTCCCAATAGTGATAAAAATAGGTGGGCACAGGCAGACATTATCCTATCAATACTATCAATATCACCAACACTCCGTGCGCCGATATATATATATATTGTGTTCAACCAATAATATATATAAGACTATCACGTTGGTATCGGAGCTCCTTTTAAATATGGAGTCTTAGGCCGGGCTAGAACATATATCACCGCAGTCCCTACGCAACACTCAGAATTTTACACATATATTACATGCAATTCAACAGCAAACGTTCCAATTGCCTTACGCACAGTTATCTTATCACCCCAATTCAACGGTGCTTGCAAGCATTAAGACACGGGTTTCATGTACACAGTTGCGCCATGTGAAGTTACGGAATTCCTCCCATCTTTTACAACGATTTCCACATTAATTCACAGTTCTAACCACGACTATACACAGCATTTATCGCATAACAACTATATCATTTTCGCAATACACAGAATGCATAATAATAAGAACTCAAGGCGCTGTTGTGTTTTCCCCACAATAAATCAATGTATATCAACTGAAACAAAACAATGGCTTACAACTTTTTCAGGCCAGATATTCCAATTCCGTGGCCTTTACAATTGCTGAAGGCTTACAGCCTTGCTGTTTAAGCCAACTCTCAATCGCACACTTTTTCTCATCTTGAGAGCTCAGCTGTCCTTCTATTTAAAATAATAATGGATACATGCATAGGAATAGATCAGGCTTAGAAAAACAGCCTTTTTCCTTTTTTTATACAGTGATTTAAAGTTTGAGCTTTTCTCCATTCTTATACTAATTTAACTTAACTGGAAAAACATTGGAATCCTATCTCAATCTTTTTTCTGATTATTCTCTCATATTTTTTAGAAAAAAAAATATTTAATTAACAAAATATTAAAATTATTACGCCCCTTTTTTATTGGAGATTTACAAATGAAGACGGTCTTGATGCTCCTGCATCAACTATTATGATAATTTCTATGTAAAATTTGTATATAGAGCGAAGATGAGTAGTCGGATGTGTGGTAGATTGGAAGATTTTGTTTTGATAGAGAGTTAGTTCGTGTGAAGTTTCAGGAAGGTACATTTGTCTTATTTTCTGTATAGCGAAAAAAGTTGGTTGCTCATTATGGGAGGTTATGGGAAGAGGTAGGAAAATAGTGTCGAAAGGTGATGAGAACGAGATCATATAATAAGGAGAAAACATTGATATACGCATTTCAGTAGCCAAACACAGCAGGAGGGAAACAAAATCAGAACTCTTATATTGTTAGAGTTAATATGTGGAAAAAATAAGTCTTCGGGGTATGGTCCTCATCCTAAGGAATGATTGTTTCATGCTCTTCACTCCATCTTTGACGCCTTCTGACAGAGCAACCAATTTGCAGGTTTAGTTTCTTGGTGTTACCCTTCCAGAATTATATTTTAGTCCTTAATTCTCTTATAAGTGGTTTTCATTCAATCTCAAGCTTTATTGGCTTCTAGCTTCTTCTTCACTTGCTAGGTTTAATCATTATGGGGCTCTTTTTCTATAATATATTTTTCTCCTATTTTCTCTTACTGCTCTCCCCCTCACTACCTCTTTCGTCTCTTTCCATATCTCTTTGGTTATCCCTCTTGTACCATGTCATTATCCTCTCCTATCACTCTTCCCCACTCCTAATACATTGTTTGTCTCCCCCTCCCTCAGTTGTATTTCTTATCTCCCATACTCCATTCCCCCTTTATCTATTGTCCTCCCGAGCCACTCTCGCTCCTACCTTGCCCCATGTTTTCTTTCACCTTAGCATGGCTAGACATAGATCATCCACTCCCATCTAGAGAGGCAAGTGAGGATGACTTGGCCTTCCCCCCTTTCAATTTTAGTTCTACCTCCATTTGTGGTGCTCGAGCTCAAATAGTCCCCAAAGCAATAATTGAAAGACACAAGGGTATCATCATTGCGTCTATTTAGAGAGTGATCTATGATGTGGATGAGAAAGTTAAGGAATCCTCAAGGTTCATTGCTAACAAGCATGTGAAGAACGAAACAAAGGATTAAATCCCATACATTGGGAACTGTACCAAAGCGAGAGCCTCTTCCTGCATGTAAACTGTCAATTTATATTAACATATAAAAATGTTTAACAAGAATAGTCCTCACACAAGAGACACATGCAACAAGAAATTATCATATGCATGGGATATATTCTCAAGAAGGTGAACAACATAAAAAAAGGTCATATTAATAGCTATGAGTCTAAAAAACATAGAATCCTTCTTCATGAAACTTTAATTGAGAACCACAATCACCTGAATCGAAGGACACCCTTTCCAAATAAAGATCAACAAGGTAGCACCACTTTAATTTCCAATTGCATTTCATGTTATCTAGTGTATCTCTAATTTTAATTTAATGCTTATTAGGCTCTCAAGTTGAAAACACTATATATAATCATAAATTTTGTGCTATGTTAATGTTCTAATTTCCCAAGTGAAAAACTAATAGTGATAGTGATAGATGTATGTTAATGTTTTTCAAAATAATATAATTATACTGGTCTTACTCAAAAAAAATAAAGAAAATATATAACTTCTCTTATATTTAATTTAAAAGAATACTATTAATAAAAATAATATGTTAATATATTTATTTATATATAAACATGTAAATAATAAAATATAAAGAAATTATTATTTTAGTGGTAAATATTTTTAGAGGGTATATTATTTTGAGATAAATACATTTTTTTCACAAACTCAAAAGAGTGCGAGAGAATTAAACCAATTATTTATCAATAATGAAGGTGCTTTAATGATGGGGACTTGACTAATTAAACTAAGCTTGAGGATTAATAAATTTCAACCCTTGATGATTACTATCTAAAATATTTCATGGAGGTTAAATCCCTAGTATCCACCTAATAATTATTGATAATTATCCTAAAATTTTGAATGCCCTATTCCAAAATAAACACATATTCTTTATGGAATAACTAATTGGGAGATGGTAGGGATTTAACTTTATGGAATATTCATGGAATATTTTTAATAGTAGTTAGGCATAAAGATTGTGATTTATTTTAATGGTGATTATGTCCCTTTTTTTCCTTTTCAATTGAATTAAAAAATGTTGTTGTATTAAATTAAAATAAAATATATAAAACTAGCATTTGCATCACATGTTGCAAAGGAAACGCCGTAAGGCATAAACTCCAAAAGGATGGCACTTGATATTGCAAATTATCATCAAATGTTGGTAGCAACATCATGATAATCTATATGAAATCGATAGAGTTGTGAATTTATCCTTTCATCCACTAGTTCTTAGATACATTGCCCACTGGTCATCCTGGTCAACTCTAGATGTGATGTTAACACAACCCGTTTTTAACAAAATAGAATTGGTTACACCCTCTTTCCAACCACAAATTTGACTAGAATCCAATAGGAATTTCAGGCACATTCAAAGTTCTATATGGTGGAATGATTCCATTGGTATGTTTTGTCCAATTTTAAATTAAACCAGATCATCCGACACATTTAGAGTTCCAGATCAATCAACACTCTGACTGTGGAAAACTACCTAAGATATTCAAAGTTGTTTGGGTCGTCAGAAAAGAACCCTCATCAAATAGGGGTGAAGGGAGTCTATTTTCATTATCTGCAGAATTTGATTGTACCTACAACATGCAAAATGACGCTTATGAACAAAAATCCCTTTTAGTAAAGCATAGGAAAAACTTCAGTAACTTTGGCACACTACCATGCCTGCAATTGCTGCCACAGTGACATTAACAACAGTCTTCACCCATTAGTCAAGTTATTTCCAGCCACTGCAGTATACCATAGAGAAACAATAAGCACGTTTAAGCCTTTAGTAGGTATATGATATCGAAAAAAGAACTCAAGACTACTGGGTTTCTTCCATGACTGAGTGACATCTCACCTTCAGCCACATTGAGGAAGAGAGCGTACTAAACAAATATTTTAAGACTGCCTAAGATATTCAAAGTTGTCTGGGTTGTCAAAAAGGAACCATCATCAAATGGGGTGAAGGGAGTCCATTTTCATCATCTGCAGAATCTGGCCATGAAAATCAAATATTAAAAGCAGAATAGATTATAATTATTCAAACCTAAGTTTACTGTATATTTAAAAAGACATGTTCATGCATTTTCAAGCATAAGCATTGAATTAATTCAAGTCTTGACAAATATACAAATCTCGAGAATATATTGTGTTACCAAAAATCCAAAGCGAAAAATAATATAATTGAAGAGATGATTGCATAGGGATTCTACAATCACAAAATAAATTTTTGAAATCCCCAATGAAAGCTACAGGGTATTAACTTTAGGGATACATTCCTTTTGAGAACTTTCATGTGCAATAATTCTTATAGACTTCTCTGCAAAGAATAAGGAAATGCAGGTGCATGTATTTGTCGAGATATCACTGATATGTGGTGCATGTTATTAAATCAATCTAAAATTCAATCGATAAGTAAGCACCATAAATATAATCTGTTACCACAAGAAGTAGTAGATTGATCTTGAAATATCATTACACAGATCTCTTGCAGTCATAATAGCTTAACAAATCATTTATCAGAACTAAAATGGACGCTACAGGTCATTATCTCCAAGTTTAGATTCGTCTTTGAATGGGTGTTAATCTACAACAAATATATGGTGTTATGATCTACTTAAGCTATGTAGAATAGATTGCATATGCTCAATCATTACATAGCATGCACAAAAAAGAGTAATTGCATCCAAGCTAATATACTTTGTAATAAAGAAATCTAGAATATCATCTACAACATGTGGAAATACGTAGCTATTCCCGGGATAAATACATAATATGTCCCTGAGAATACAATGTGGACTCTCATTGTTGGATCGATGCCACATAATATATGTTGGCTCACACACAATGCAGGAAAAAGTTTAGTTCAATTCTTATATTACTAAAACACAGAGGAAATATCTACACACAAATCTGTAGATTGAAATTCATTCAAACCAAGGTCAATGCAGGTCGTCTACTGCAAACATGTAAAATAAACCACAATAAACACTAAAGAAAGGTATTGACAAAATATCCCTGGTAACCTAGTACAACATATTACAATCGCACTATAACTAGAGGAGAAGAAGGTTGGATAGTGGGCCCAAACCAACCAGCATGCCCCTCTCGAAAGAGAACTTAACTCAGATCAAGATATTAACATACAAATGCATAACATTCCAGCAAGAGTAACTTTTGTATTGAAAATGCAACCTCGTAGTTACATTGAAGTGATCTAACAATCCATTACAGAAGAGAGATTGACCTTGAGGGTTAGATTTGGACTAAGATAGAATAAAATTACAACAATAATTATTACAATACTCTATGATTTTCCCTCCCCCTGCTCAAGGTCGACACTATGAACTTTATACACCGAAAGGTATATGATAGTTTTAGGTTCACAATGATCTTGTAACCTTCCATATCTCAAATATCCTAATCAAACCAAGTCTTCTTGTTGTTTAAATATTAGATCTGGAATTGAAAGCCCAACAAAGATGGAATGGTAGATCTAGTTGAGAATCCTCCAACAAAACCCCAAATCTAGGCTTTCTCTAGTGCACTTGAATTAGCAGATTGGAAATATGCCCATGATTTCCTGCGTGACTTCAAATAAACAAAAAGGGAGAGGAAGGAATCCCAAAGAAAAAACGTAGTTTTGTCATCTCGATCTTGGAGCTCCTCAAATGTGAGAGTTCTAGAAAATCTAGAATTAATTTCCCAATAGATCTAGATCTACTAGAAACAAACACAATGCAAATCAGGCCAGCACACATGCTAGTCACTTCCTCCTCATCAGAGGTTTACACACTAGGACTTTACTTTCTCCTCATCAGAGCTTTTCACGCCTCATGGAGCTGCCTCTTAACTACTTTACCTTTCAATGTAGTGTCACTATATCCCATTATTCATCCACTGGCGATGATGTTGTGACATTGGCCTACCATGAAATAGTTCAGGCCCTGTTTAGGCAGGTCTTGTAATTTCATTACTTGAACTATATGTTGCTTTTGGGTTATAAAAGCATCATTATTCCATTAGTTACCAAGTTCATGAGCTAACATCCACTTCATAATTTACTGCTATTGCAGAAACAAATTTTAAAATAAAAATACATTCCAACTGACTACAAACCATTTTCTATTCATTGATATCCTTTCTAAAGCTGCCTTTTGCTACTTTGAACTTCAATTTAACATATGCATCACTTGGGAAATTTGGTTTCTTCTGTACAAATACACAAAATCATGTTTAAAAACATTTCGCTATATTACAAATAACTCCAAATAAGAAATGCATATTTCCCTACTACAAGCTCTGTCCAACATATCTAGCTGGTACATAAGTTTTTTCCCCATAGATTTAAAAAAAAAATTGTGGATCAATAGTATTTAAAATTGTGAATGAATAGTATTTTTCAAAATAGAGAAAAAATATCGGTTACATAATACCTAAAAGGCAAGGAATTCTCCTTCTCACGTTCAACCACATTGAGGAAGAGAGCATACTAAACACATATTTGAATACTAACTGATGTATTCAAAGTTGTCTGGGTTGTCAAAAAGGAACCCTCATTAAATGGAGCTGAAGGGAGCCCATTTTCATCATCTGTAGAATCTGATTGTACCTGCAACATGAAAAATGAAGCTTATGAACAAAAATCCTTTCTAGTAAAGCATAGGAAAAACTTCAGTAACTTTGGAACATTACCATGTTTGTAATTGTTGCCACAACGACATTAACAACAGTCTTCACCCATTATTCACAACAGTCTTCACCCATTATTCAAATTATTTCTAGCAACTGCAGTATACCACAGAGAAGCAATAAGCATGTTTAAGCCTTTAGTAGGTATATGATATCTAAAAAAGGCCTCAAGAGTACTAGGTTTCTTCCATGACCAAGTAACATCTTACCTGCAACCACATTGAGGAAGAGAGCATACTAAACACATATTTTAAGACTACCTAACTTCTAAGGTATTCAAAGTTGTCTGGGTTGTCAGAAAGGAACCCTCATCAAAGGGGGGTGAAGGGAGTCCATTTTCATCATCTACAGAATTTGGCCATTAAAATAAAATATTAAAAGTAGAATACATTATAATTATTAAAACCTAAGTTTATTGTATATTTAAAAAGACATGTTCATGCATTTTCAAGCATAAGCATTGAATCAATTCAAGTCTCAACAAATATACAAGATCTGGAGAATATATTATGTTACCACAAATCCAAAGAGAAAAATAATGTAATTGAAGAGATCACTCCATAGGCATTCTACAATCACAAAATATTTTTTTGGAAATCCCTAATGAAAACTACAGGGTATTAACTTTAAGGATATATTCCTTTTCATAACATTCACGTGCAATAATTCTTATAGACTACTCTGCAAAGAATAAGGAAATGTAGGTGCATGTATTTGTCGAGATATCACTGATATGTGGCACATGTTATTAAATCAATATAAAATTCAATTGATAAGTAAGCACCATAAATATACTTTGTTACCACAAGAAGGAGTAGATCGATCTTGAAATGTCATAACACAGATCTCTTGCAGTCACAATAGCTTAACAAGTCGTTTATCATAACTAAAATGGACGCTACAGGTCATTAGCTCCAAGTTTAGATTCGTCTTTGAATGGGTGTTAATCTACAACAAATATATTGTGTTATGATCTACTTAAGCTATGTAGAATAGATTGCATATGCTCAATCATTACATAGCATGCACAAAACAGAGTAATTGCATCCGAGCTAATATACTTTGTAATAAAGAAATCTAGAATATCATCTACAACATTTGGAAATACGTGGCTACACAAAACCTTTCATCAACCAATCAATATCTTCCTGGGATAAATACATAATATGTCCCTGAGAATACAATGTGGACTCTCATTGTTGGATTGATGTGACATAATATATATTGGCTCACACATATGCAGGAAAAAGTTTAGTTCAATTCTCATATTACTAAAACACAGAAGAAATATCTACACACAAATCTGTAGATTGAAATTCATTCACACCAAGGTCAATGCAGGTCTTCTACTGCAAACATGTAAAATAAACACTAAAGAAGGGTATTGACAAAATATACTTGGTAACCTAGCACACCATCCTATGATCGCACTGTAACTAGAGGGGGAGGAAGGTTGGATAGTGGGCGCAACCCAACCAGAGTAACTTTTGTATTGAAAATGCAAGAGTAACTTTTGTATTGAAAATGCAACCTTGTAGTTACATTGAAGCGATCTAACAATCCATTACAAAACGGAGGTTGCTGAGCTTATCCAACTTGTACCTAAGAGCCAAATTATACGCCATCACCATGTTATTTATTTCCTCAATGCATTCCCCGTCGGTGCTGTTACGCTCCCATAAGAAATGTGGTGCACATCCAAGAGGCCCTAAACCCACTCACACAAACTTTCTTGCGTTCACAATATACAGATTCTGCACAGTCATAAATATTATCCAAATTGCAATTCAATTCAACAATATTGAAATGATTATTATTTGTATGGTCAAGAAAATTATTGTTGGTATTGTCAAGAAACCTTAGACTAGGAGGATAACTGACCTGCACACACCCTAAACCCTGAACACTGAACATGAAGATTTGCAGGATAACTGAACTCCACCCTAAACACTAAATCCCGAACACGAAGATTTGCAAGACAACTGACCTCCACAATCCCTAAAACCCTGGACACGAAGATTTGCAGGATTACTGACCTCCACTTCTGTGCTGATGGCATCGATGAGCAACTGGTTGAATTGCCATGGCGTGAATGAGGAAAAGCCAAAAGGATTGCGTAGGTAGAAGTCAATATAATCGATGGTTCCTATGGAGATATAAATAATGGACTTCGAAATTATTTGATTCGTTGATTCTCGCCCTAGGATCGACGATATCTGCTCAATCGTTTCTGTAGCTAGCTTAGCCTGCTACCCCAACAATATGCATTGTCCCTGTTTTTGAATGAATGAATATAAACAAATTCTGTTAGACCAATCCCCATTATTTCAAAGAAAATTTACAGGAAGTATTACTACTCATATCGTTGAGTATAGCGGGGGCAATCAGTACTTGGTCTGAGTCACTGGGACGCAAAACCCATGCCCCTGCAGAAGCAAAATTGAGTCCACGCACCATGGTTTCGATTCGCCCCGCTTGTCGAGGAAATGGCTGAACCAGCGGCATAGCCATGAGGTTTGCTGTTACATTTCAGAGAAGGAAATTTATAGTGAAATCGATTGATACAGATGAAGAAAACCTAGACCATGTGGATCTGGGGTTTGTTGGGAGATGTATACACATTGTTTATATTATACAGAGATCGATCGTTACAGATGAAGAAAACCTGGAACATGCGCATCTAGGGTTTGCACGGAGATGTACACACATTGTATATATTCCAAATAATCAAGAAATCTTACCTAGGTAATCTACGATGAGCCGACCGTTGGATAATCTTCCTGTGGCGATGTGGGTGTCAAAATCCCTTCCGTATAAAGGTTATCCGCTCTCGCAAAAATTCCAAGACTGTTGTTATTCCCGCAGGCTATAGTGGAGTCTCCAAAGATAAAGAACCCAAGGACTAGCGAATGATGGCGAGCCAGTTTGTTCTCTGTGACAATTGAAGATGCATTCCCTATGGAGTTGGCGTGTGTTCTGAGTGGAGTCAGATGGTCCAAAGGGTCTGTTCTGTTCTCGTCCCGAGGATCAAACTCGTGACCTGGTAGCTGCTCCTGTGGGTTTCTGTATTCTTGTGACAAGGGCATCTACGTGAGGTGTAGAGATCTGAAAAAGATAACAACGCCCAAGATGAGGAGTGCAACAGTCGTATGCAGAACCCTGCAGTGCACACTGGTTCTTGGCTTTCGAACAAAGAGCTTCATCACTCATGCTGATCTTTTTTCCGCCTTAATATACCCAGCAAGGGCGGTCCAGTATCGTGATCCAGTATCGTTGAGCAAGGGCGATCCAGGTAGGGCCGAGCAAGGAGAGGTCGTTGCTTTGCGTGGCCAGTTGCGATTCTTATAACGTTTAATATCGGTGGAATCAATCTAACGGCTCAAACAATTTTAATCGTCTAATAACTAAATCAAGCGCCCACGAATGGACACGTAACCTCACAGGAGAGTTGATTTCAGATGGAAAAGCCTTACGGCATAAAAATATTTTGATTATAAAATGAGTTATTGTTTTCTTGGTCATAGCTTATACATGATACATGGTATTGTATAAAATTTATTTATTAAGTAAGAATTTCAATGAGAAAATGGAAATAAATCTCTTATATATATATAGATAAGTTTTATATATTATTATTTTTAGATAATAATGATCATAGTTATAATTTAACTAATTTTTGAATTTAAAATTTGATAATGTAAAATATCTTAAGAGTAATATATATCTATCATAATAAGATAATGCTTTAGAAATATATATAATACTATTTATTATAATTAAATTTGAACAAACTGTGCTATGGAGTTATATTGTGTCTTTACATGTTCAATATAATTAAGATTGAAAATTGAAAAAAATATCAAGAATAAAAAAAGTGTGGCTTGATTTGAGGGAGAGCACATGAGAGCTAAACACGTAATTGATACATGGCATGCATCCCTTACACGCATAACTATTATAAATCCAGCTTATGTTTTAATAATAACTATTATAAATCCAGTTTATGTTTTAATTTATTATAAATGGAAGGGTATAAAGTGTTTTAAGAGAGAATTCTATTTATATTGAAAATACTTAAGAGTTTGCACCCAACAAGTCTTATTCTTTTAAGTTCATGATAATTTTGCAATTAAAGTG